>CM025780.1:3629637-3780986 GCA_014636745.2 Centella asiatica | reverse complement strand
CTTGCAGTGTAGGTTTCATCATCAAGCTCCTCATGAGACATCTTTGTTAGACAATATAAGCTCAAGTGTTTGTATAAGGGGAAGGGGGGGGGGGGGGGGGGGGGGAATACAAACACTACAAACTTTTTACTCTTTTCAAACTTTGTTGGCACTAGATGGAAATAGCTACAATGATCAGAAAAATAATAAAAGATGAACACACAAATTCAAGTTAAAATAGTTGTATTAAAACTTGAGGTTTTTCTGGAAATCTGATTAATCACAAATGCGATTAAACAGCTACAAATTCTGTAATAAAATTACAGCTTCCATGCCACACACACTAGCTTCTATTTTCTTTGAATATTTCTCTCAAGAACTATTACAAAGCTTCTCTCTAGTGATTTGTGTGTTTCAGTGCTTGTTGATATGTTGGATTGATCTTTTTCTCTTTTCTGTGTGTGTTCTCCTGTGTAATGAGAACTCTTTTGTATATATAGTAGATTAATGGTTGAACCCACATGTATTAGTCATGCTATTATTCTCAACTTAGCCGCATATATGTCACATCGTTGTCCTATGTGTCAGACTGTTGCTGCTTTTGTTGCTTCTTTTTCTTCCCCTAATCTACATGTATTTAATGTTTGAGAGTTGTCATTGGACCAAACAAACTTCAAGAGATATCTTTCCAGTTAATATCTTCTTACTTCTGTAACAAGCTTCATTGATTTGAGTGTAAGACCTGATAAAGAGTGTATGCAGTCATAACCATCCACTGACGGCAAGCCCTGATGTGAACTTGACCAATGCTTCTGGATCCTCTAATAACTAGTCTTGTTAAAGACTGGATCAGTGCTTCAAACTTCACTTGAGTTTACTAAGTGCTTCTTGATCCCTTGATTGTTATGACTCACGACATACATTGATGGCTTTCACTGATGCAGTGTTGAGCTTTCTCCCTGACGGGTTAGCCTGACACTGTCATACCCTGATGTCTTACCCTGACAGGTGACATGTCTTGTTCATACCCTGACGCGTTCCACCTGATGAGTTTGGCCAACCACTGCCATACCCTGACGCGTTCCCCTGACGGGTTGGTCTGCCTTTGTCATTCCTTGATGGGTTCCCCTGATGATTCTTAATCATTAAAGCTTTGTTTGGAATATCTGATGTGCAGAATAATTTAACTATTTTCGAGTAACAACAGACATTCCTCTTCACTTATCAAGTCCTTTAGAAGTTCCATTTTACGACTTGTCTTGTGAAGTGTTGATCATCCCCTAATAAATAAGTTTATCATCAGTGGATGCAAAACCTGTGCAGATATTAAGGTTTATAAAATACCTTAAGTATTTACAGATGCACAATTTGTTCTCTAAACATCATCATCATTATTTAACTCTAACAATCTCCCCCTATTTATGTTTATCATTTTGATAAACATAAATTTTCTTGATGCACTGATGATGATGTCAAAACCAAAACTATATACACGATAGAATTGTGTATGAACTAATAAAAAGAATTTCTATACAAGTATTTCCTATATCTATTACAACAAAAATATACATTTTTAGACATCAGGATCCCTTTTCCTGTTGGCTGAGACAAAGGGCAATGGATGACTTGATTCAATCCGTTAAGAGTCACTTCTAAGGCCTTGTCTTCTTTGATCTGGATTTTGATCAGGAATCCTGAGTCTGTTGTCTTCCTCTCCTGCAAGCAGCTGATCCAACTCCTTCTGAAGAAGCCTTATAAAGTTGATAATGTTAGCTCGATTCCAAAGCTTCAAGGACAAATTTGATCTCTTATATGTTGGCTGCAGCAAGTTGTGACCAGTAAAAGGTAATGATCTCCCCTTTTGAATTTTTGAACTCAACACCCATGGGGCTTGTGATCATTTTAGGATATTCTTTGAATCCTTTTATTGGTGGTACATCCCTTACTGCAGCAGCATTCCCATCATCAGCTTTGGTTTCTTCCATCTCTTTTATCACCCTCTGTATCAACAGGATTCTGAACTGGATGACATGTTCATTTTTATGATTAGCTATTTGGCTTAGAACATGCATCGTCTCCTCCAGGTCAAGGCCATCAACGTCTCTGATCCTTATGTTCTTTTCCTTCCCATCAGTGGATCTGTACAACAGCTTCAATGGTCTCTCCAAGGTTGTGGGTAGGCTCCTTTCATCATTGATGACTCTCTTTAGCTTCTCGATCATCCCCCTCAAGTCTCTGTTAGCCGCTGATGTTTTAGAAATTAAGTTCAGGATCAGTCTTAGTTGTTCAGCATCCATTCTCCTAAACCAGTCCATTGTCACAGTGAATTGTGACCCACTCTTTAGTTGTACTGAGATTAGCTGATCCCTTTTATTGTTGAACCTGACATTTATGCTTTTTATTGAGAACATAAATGTCAAGTTTTTGTGCCTTTCTTCTCTTAGGGATTCAGCTAGAGTGGTTAGACCATATGTTGTGGTTATAGGAAAAGGTGTTTGATCCTTGGCTTCACACGGCTTGGGTTTGGTGGCATCAGGGTCATCAGTTTTCTCTTGGTTTTTATCCCCTGATGCACCCTTGGGATTTTGAGATCTTTTTGGCTGAGGTTTCCTGGAGGATCTAGGACTGACACTCTTCTTCTTCTTTTGTTCTTCCTCTTGTTCCTTTGCCATTTCCCTCTCCTCTTCTTCTTGAAGTTGTTGTGCATAGAGTGCATCAGCTTCCATAAGCTTCTTGTCTTGAGGGTAGACCAGCTCCACTTTCCCATCAATTACAGCTTCAACAGGTGTTGGAAAGCGGGTTGTCTTCATGGCATCTCCAAGTAACTTGGGCCCTGATTGAGTGTAAGATTTCTTCTTTGGTTCCTCAATTAGGATGTCTTTGCCTTTGTCCTTTGATTTTAAAGTAGGAACATGAGCAGTCACATCCCCTGATGGTTGAATTTATGTCTTCTCAATAGCATCCCCTGACGATGGCCTGGTAGATTTCTCCCCCTTTTTGACAACATCATTAGTGGAAGTTGAAAGTTGGGATGTGACTTTGAGAACTTTGTTTAGAGTGTCAGCCATAGATAATTACAGAGATTCCATGCTTGATATCTGAGAAGTGAGGTCAACACTGTCGGCTTGTTTCTTCATCCAAAGTAGAGTTTGACTGGTCACAAGTGAGTCGACAACTTGTTGTACACTGTTGATTTTATTTGTAAAGTGTGTATAAAGCTTCTTGTTTTCAATATCTATAAACTGACCAATCATGATTTGTGATTTTAACACTTTTATCAAGATTGGATCAGTGGTTCTTGCGAGCTTCTGCTTGAGTAACTGTACAATATCCACCATTTGATTTTGTTGAAAGTAAAAATCAATTACAATGAACTGGGAAAAATCATCTATTGGAGCATCATGTTCATCACTTTCAGAGCTGGTATTATTTACAGTATCTACAGTATCTATATTTTCTCTATTTTCTTTATTTACAAGGATCTCATCCTCATCTCTCTCAAGCTCTCCTTTTTCTGTGACTTCTAAGGCATCACTCATAGACTCTCATTTTTCTTTGCCTTCTAAGGCAGTACTCTCATTCTCTCCTTTTGCCAAAGTCCTCTCAAGGGGTTTGACTTTGCCTCTCTTCACTAAGTATTCTCACATCCTCACTCAAAATTGTCCTAGGAGGGCTCCTATGGGCTGTGAGATCAGTTACTGTGGCCAGTTCAAGTAAATTTTGTATAGTTACTGGTTCCACAAAAGTGATAGGAGAAGAAGTGGAAGTAATTTGTGTATGTACAATTGGAGATGTGTGTGTTTCTATAGAAGAAGTATTTACAGTTGGGGGAACATAAAGACTTATTGCGGTTGTATATACATTTGAATTTTTGTCCCTTGTCTGATCAACAGTGAATGTATCAAGTAAAAATGAGTCAACCATTTGAGTGTGTTGACTATCAATCATTGTGTCAGGGAGTGTTAGCTCCTCCATGAATTGAGAAAGTAGAGAATCTGATCTTATGACAGTCAATGTTTGTGTCATAATATCTGAAGAGATTTCAGGAATAGAGAAAGAAGGAAGTGATGTAGAAGGGAGTGTTGGCTGGATCACTGAATGAGGAGGTGATCCATCAAACGAAGTTGTGTGTGCACTCACTGTATTAGATATCTGCAAGTGGCTCTTAGAGACCCTGATGTTAGTTCCATCAGGGACTATGGTCAGTGTATGTGCTTCACTCAACTGTGTCCCTAGTTGGTGACTATTTTCAATAACTAATTCCTTTTGAGAGGAACTAGTTAGAAATAAGTTTAATTCCTTATCAAAAGTAGTATCCTTTTGAGAGGATATTGCCTGGTTAGGTTGTGGGGTAACACTCGTGGCTCCCTTCTTCTTCTTCAATCTCCTATAGCCAATCACTCTCTCTCCTTGCTCCCCCTCAGTTGATGTGGTAACTTCACCGGGTTTTCTTTTATTCCCTATAATCTTTTGGGAGACTATGGGTTGGGCTATTGAGAGTGGTTGTGTGGAAATTGGTTGTACAACTTGGGAAGGCAGAGAAGCGATTGTGATCTCTGCCATAGTAGTTAAAGGAGAAGAATTTATAAGTTGGGAAGTAGAGGGAGAAGTACGCACTACATGTTCCATATGCAGTGGAAGTGCAAATGGTTTTGCAGTGTATGACTTCTTTATTATTTCCACAAACAATTTCTTTGTTTGCTTGTAAGTCTGTACAGTAATATCATTCTCAAAAGAAAGATTAGTTATTTGATCTTTAATAATCATATACAAAAATCTAGCATAATAAACTTCTGAATTCCTAGAGTTAAAACTACCCATTTTATTTACAAGATCATCAAAAATTAATTTTCCTATATTTATATTTACATTTTTAATAATTGCAAAAGCTATTTTCAAGGTTAAAGAGGTTATTACCTCAAAGTTATACGACTTACCTGAGAACACCTTAGTGATGGTGTCAAAGAGATAAAAAATCTCTCGCTTCATGTTGACCCTCTTGAGGTCCTTGAACTTTAATGCTGTAGTTGGAGCAGCATTGTAGCCCAGTTCCCTTAGGAAATTAAGTAGCTCAACATCAGATGGTACTTCCACAAGGTTTTGGGTAGGTAGCCCCAGAGCAGAATTAATTCTGGAAGGGGTTATTTTTCCCTTTTTAGAAGAAATCTTGAACGAGACCTGACGACAAGCCCTGATGTGAACTTGGTCAGTACTTCTGGATCCCCTGATCATAAGTCTTGTTAAAAACTGGATCAGTGCTTCAAACTTCACTTGAGTTTACTCAATGCTTCTTGATCCCTTGATTGTTATGACTCACGACATACACTGATGGCTTCCACTGATCCAGTGTTGAGCATTCCCCTGATGGGTTTCCCTGACGGGTTAGCCTGACACTGTCATACCTTGATGTCTTCCCCTGACAAGTTGACATGTCTTGTACATGCCCTGACGCGTTCCCCTGATGAGTTTGGCTAGTCACTGCCATAACCTAACGCATTCCTCTGACAAGTTGGTCTGCCTTTTGTCATCCCTTGATGGGTTCCCCTGACGGTCTTTAATCATTGAAGTTTTGTTTGGAATGTCTGATGTGCGGAATACTTTAACTGTTTTTGAGTAACAATAGACATTCCTCTTCACTTATCAAGTCATTTAGAAGTTTCATTTTATGAATTGTCTTGTGAAGTGTTGATCATCCCCTGATGAATAAGTTTATAATCAGTGGATACAAAACTTGTGCAAATATATTAAGGTTTATACAATACCTTAAGTATTTACAGATGCACAATTTATTCTTCCAACATCATCATCATTATTTAACTCTAACAAGCAATACGAGCTGAAAATGAAGAAACTCAAAGATTAGAAAAATAAAAGGGAATACGAGCAAAAGAAGGAAAGAACGGAAAGAAAAATGCAATAACAAGAGGATATAAGGAAGCAAAAGAAGGAAGTTAAAGAGAGAAAAAGGTCAAAGCTGCTGAACTTCAGGATGAAGCAGCAGCAAGACACTGCAGAGCAAAGTGATGATGACGAGAAGACAGAGCAGCAAGAGTAGTTTTATGTTCTTTTGTATTTCAGTTGTTTATCTTTACTAAATTTCATCAGTGCATGTACTATATTATCTTTTAGTGAAATGAAATACAAACTTATTTCTTATTGAGGTGATCAAAATAACTCGTTTTGACATCATCAATTAGGGGGAGCTTGTTAATGCACTCATGCTTATATTAGCATTGCTTATAAAGAATAATTGAATTTATTATTATAAGAATTGATGATGTAATACAATTCTTGAATAAAAGGATTTAGAAAAATATCCAACTTGTTAGGTGGATATAAATAGTTTTAGTTAAGCAAGAATTTTGATCATAAGTGGAGACTCTACTCATTGATTAGGAAGGATGCTGGAGTTATGAAGAAACTTTCAAGGACAAACTTGCTTATTCAAGGACAGACTTGCTTAGAATGGAAATAAGTAGAGTCGTAAACAACAAGATCTTTCACTAAAATCCAAGCAGACTATGTTAGAAAATGACCTTCCCATTGCCTTTCTTAGTCAACTTCTAGAAGGTTTTTCAACAAACACTAGAAGACAAAATAACAACTACTTTATTTACTAAGCAAAGGACAGTTGTAAAAGTAAAAGTCATTGTCAAAAAATTACAACTCCCAATGGATCTATTTTTGAATTTTCAACGGATAAATTTTTTGAGGAGTATAAATATGAGTCATAAATAATTTATGACAAATGAACTATCAAAAAATGTCCTGACATCTGACACTCCCATTACATCAGCAAGAAACACTTCAAGAGCTTGAACAAGTGTCATCTGGTTTGCTCAGTAAGGAGCTAGCTACTTAAAAATAGCAAACACAATTTTATTCATTACTATTTTGTCTGTGTGACTAAGTAAGGTCTTAATGACCAAGTGTAAACAAAAACTTTGTGTTTTTTGTATCTGTGTCATTCTTAGTAGATTATTTCTCAAATAAAAGAGAAGAAGAGTGGAGTAGGCTAGGCCGAACTACTATAAAAATCTCCTTCTTTTTCTTTTCATTACCGTTCTTTATTTACTCTGCTTATTCCTCTATTCTTACTTTACTTAGTCCTTGTTAAACTACTTTAGCAAAAACTTTATCATTATTGTCACTTTACTAAGGGGGAGTTTTGCTAAAACTCCATTGCTAACTATTTTTAAAATATAATCAAGATCTTTTATGAACAAGAAATTTTATAAACTGTTTATTTTATAAGCAAACTTTAAAATTTTGGAAAAACACTATTCAACTTCCTTTTAGTGTTTTCTCTTTAGGACTTAACAATATATATATATATATATATATATATATATATATATTATGTTCCAAATTACCCTATTATTTAAAATAATAAAAATGGTAGTCAAGATAAAAACCATTAAATAGCAAAGCTAGTTAAAATAATAATGAAAACATAATTTGATTTTCCTTATATTTGTGCGCACGTCCATGCGTGCTGTATGTAGTCAATCATTAATCTTTCTTCCCTTTTTTTTAATTATATGCTGCAAAAAAATTTTAAAATGTAAGTATATAATGGTTTGACAGTAAGACCAAATGCATGCAATCATAGAGCTATAATGCAACCAGAGGTAAAAACTGGAGCACGTTTTGTATGCTAAGTTTATATCATTTTTCACATTTCATGTGTTCTTGCATATTGTTTTTGTGTAATGAAAGGGAGAAGATAAGCCCCATTGCTGTATGGGAACACGTTTTTAGGATGATAATCTTAATTTCTTTTATTATTAAGGTTTTATAATATTTGATACTCTCTCTGTTTCAAATAAATAATTACATTTGAAAAAATATTTATTCCAAAAAACAGTTACGTTTGAAATTTTTCATTGTCAGTTTGTGATAAATTAAAAACTTTCAATTACAAACTTATAAATATTGTTATAAGTTAAAGATTCATAATAAATTTTATGAAGAAAACTTATGATTTGTAGATGAAAATCTCTATTAAAGATGTAATCTTAATATTTACAAAAAATACAAATATAATTTTTTTTATAGAACAGATAGACCAATATATACTTATAAATATATACTTATAACTGAGAGTAGGAATATGTAAAAGATCCGAATGTCAAGTGGTAGCGCATTCATCTGCTGAAATTGCAGTATTTTCCTCATATTCTTCCGGGCTTTGACAATTAAAAATAGTGCTCTCTCTATCTTTTTTAAAAAAGTAATTATATTTAAGTTTTTTTTGAAATTTAATTTTGTATGTTTGAGTGAGAAATATAATTTTTAAGTACTAAAATTTTCATGAATATTTATAAATGTTCAATTACTAATTAAGATAAGAATGTTGAAAGGATAAATTTTAAAAAATATAATATTATAATAAAAAATTATTCAAATGTAAGTTTTTTTGTAAAACAAATCTTATTTTTAAATATAACTCTATTATTTCCAGATGAGTATTTGCAAAAAAGGGTTGAATACAAATTTCAGATTTCTCGTCCAATATAGAAATCTCAAATATAATTTATAAATTAATTGCAAAAGTAATAAACAAGACAAATTATACAATCAATAAATTTTTATTGATCCTGAATCTGAAATACAACCTGGTAATCAAGACTGTTGACACCAACTACTTTATCTTTGTTCTAAGAAGAATAGTTGTTGCACTCTATTTTTGAAGAATAAATGCAACTCTAGAAAATGATTTTTAACTTCTCGAGTTCTAATAACTTGCTCCTCTATATCTCTCTCAATGTTTAATTCTCTATCTCTTGATACAACTTCTTTGTATGAAATGATAGAGCTACTCCCTCTCAATTTTTCTGTCGATATGTATGTGAGATGAATTTGAAATATGTTGAGATGTATTTCTTGTTCATTGTTTTGTATCTTTATTTATAAACACAGCTTCCTTCTTCAAGTTGTTTTTTTGAAAAATATTTCTGATGTCTTTGGTAATTACAAATCTGTTATATAACTTCTCTTTTACATAATTTTTTTTCCATGTTATCTCTGTTATGTAATTTCTCTGTGCATCATCTCTGGTACACAATCTCTCCTTATTAGACCAGGTTCCTTATTTTTATTTCAAAACTATAATCGACTTAGTGGTCTGTTGCAGTCAGTCATATGTCCTTCAATATTTACTGATGGTTTCTTTATCTGCTAATGACCTCTGCTAGGGGTCTGCTATAGTCAATTATATGTCATCTTCAATATTCACTGATGGTCATTATTTGTTGATGACCTCTGGTGTAGATTATCTGCTGATAGTTATTATTTGTTGATGAACAATTTATCTATTGATGACCATTTGTCCACTTATGCATATTATCTGCTAATGAACATTTATCTGCTGATAACCATTTGTCAACTAATGCATATTATTTGTTGATGGTTTAAACTCTTGTGAACAACTTATCCACCGTTGCAACTCAACTATTGATAAGTGTTTAAGTTCAATTCTTGCAACAATCTTCAAGTTTATTTCCTGTTGTTGCAAATTGTCTAAGTTCAATTCCTGCATACTATCTCTAATGCAGATTATCCTTTGATGACTGTTGTGATAATTTATCCTCGAATTTATCTTCTAATGTACATTTTACACTGTCAAAGGATAACTTCCACTGATTTGTCTATTATCCATTGATGAAAAGTTTACACTGTCAGATAATAATACTTAGACAAAATTAGCTACAATTTATCTGCTAATGTACATCAATAGGTTCTAGTACAATTACAAACTCTAACTATTTTAAGTATTATATATTTTCATCAAACAGTATAATTCATAACAAATTCTTTTTATTAACTAAAAGGGTAATAAATAGTGTCCGTTAGAAATTATGAGTTATTTGAAAGTGTAAATGTTTAAATTGTAGTCCCTCCGTTCCAAATATATAATACTACGGATTATACCGTTTGATGAAAATATATATTTCTTTTTTAGTTGTTCCAAAATTATAAATACATTTTTATTTTTAGACTATAAGAAGTAATAGAGTTCTTTAAATACCATTCCAAAATTTCACTACTTCAATTAATTTAACTACATTCACTATTTAGTGGTTTTTATCATAATTCTCACTACTATTAAATAACATGATAATAATAATATATTTATAATATAAAAATTATCTTTAAAATTGTCATTATAAAAACGTATCATTTTGGAATAAAGGGAATATCGGATAATATTTAAGGGCTACATAAAAATTATTGATGTGTCGGGCCCGTGAAGTTTTTAAACACTAATCTTCATGGAATTAGAATTTTATTCATTTTAAAATTAAAGATATCATTCTTTTTATTGTAATATTCTTTTTAAATCTTTAAATTTAAGAGTTTGTATTTAAAAGTAATGTTCATAAGATATATTTTTCTTAAGAGTTTTTAAGACCAACAAATTTATTTTAATTTTAAATCATAAGATTTCACAAATTTTCTTACATCTAATTTTGATACCTAATATTTTATTTTTGTTAAGAAAAAGTTATTTAGTATTAAACAAATGGACACAACATTCTTGCTTGATTCGTGCTTCACCATTTCTCCTCCCTCAGCGCCTCCCTCCCTCTAGAAAGCAAACTACACACCCACCCATAATCAAAACCATTAATCCCTCGCACCTTCTCTGTTCTCATCAAAATAAAAATGTCCTGCAGCAGCAG
Source organism: Centella asiatica (assembly GCA_014636745.2). Lineage (NCBI taxonomy): Eukaryota > Viridiplantae > Streptophyta > Magnoliopsida > Apiales > Apiaceae > Centella > Centella asiatica. Next base: position 3,770,322 of record CM025780.1, on the reverse strand, counting down.
CTGCAGCAGCATCTGCATTTTCATCTTCCTCTTAACCTTCATTCTTCAAAATCACTCCACCATTTCTTCCCCAACACCATCATTCTTTCAACATCATTACAGCCGTAGAATCCTCCTTCAACCTCTACTTCATTCACTCCCCATTTCTCCTTCTTCTCCATCTCCTTCTCCTTCTCTTCAACCCAAACACCATCACAGACGAAAACACAAACACTCTAATTCTTCAAAATCGCCGGCCACCAGCGGTAACAACTTTTTCCCTTCATACCCATCTCTGCCACCATCGCCGCCGTCTGCAACCAACTCCCTCCCGACCTTCCCCGCCAACGTCTCTTCTCTCACCCTTCGGCACAGCTCTTCCTCCAAACCTTCCCATAAACTCGTCGCCATTGTAGTCCCCCTCTCTCTTCTATTTGCGGCCCTCATTGCTGTCGCCGCCGTTTTCCTCATCCTCCGCCGCCGCCGCCAACTCAGAAACCTCAATTCCAAAATCCCAAGATCAGACGGCATCCGCCTCTTCCCTTCCAATGCCCCTGTCTCCGACTCCAAGTCACCGCCACCGTCATCACCACCACCGCCGGAGTTTCAGTACTTCAACACCCTCGCAAGGTCAGGAAAATCTATCAATGTGGGAAGCTCCTCTTCTCGCTCCGGCTATCTAAAGCTTGACTCACCGGAGCTCCGACCACTTCCACCACTGCCCAAACAAAATATCTCCGGCCAACAAAGTTACTATAACAACACTTTCGAGTTTGAAGAGGAACAATTCTTTTCACCCAGAGCCTCTTCTGGGAGCCCAGACCCCGAGGTCTTGAGCTCCAGTAGTCTGACCAGAACTGAAAATTTCAGAAACCGAAGCCGAAGCCTCAATTCAGGAATATCATCATACCCCACTTCCAAGTCTATTAGTCCTTCAGTAGCATCCAATTTGAGCCTTAGAAGCTTAAGTGAAAAATCTCCGGACTCCCTTGTTAATTTTCCGGGTCCACTCCGTCCAGTTCCGCTGTCACCACCACGAGGACAAAAAGTCTTGTCACCATCTCCGCCTTCTTCACCACCTGAGAGAAATTCAGGGGATTGGGATACCCAGAACTCCCTTGAAAAACTTTCAGATGGGGATGTAGATGTTCAAGTAAACTTCCCGCCAGCGCCACCTCCATGGCCACCAACAAAGTTTTGGGAAATGCAGCCGCAAAGTCAAGGTTTTGGTAAATCCGGGTCACGCGTGAGTCCATTGATGCCTAGTGTTGAGTCTCAAAATGCAGGGGATAATATGGAAATTGGAGGAAGAAGTGATGAAGCTGTAAAGCGTAAGCTGAAGCCTTTGCATTGGGACAAGGTTAAAGCTAGCTCTGACAGGGAAATGGTGTGGGATCAGCTCAAATCTAGCTCTTTTCAGTAAGAAACTAGTTGTCATGGAGATATATAATCATATGATTTGTTCAGTAAATGCTGCTTGTTGCTGTGTTTAGCAATTTACAAGTGTTTCTATAAGTTTGTAGAATGTGAATTTAATGCAGGTTAAATGAGGAACTGATTGAGACATTGTTCATGGTAAATTCTTCCAATTTGGTAGCAAATGATGATAAAATTTCTCGTCCTCTTTTTCCTCGGACGAATAAAGAGAACCACGTGCTTGACCCAAAGAAGTCTCAGAACATTGCGATTTTGTTGAGAGCACGTAATGTGACCATTGATGAAGTTTGTGAAGCCCTTTTAGAAGGTACTCCTCGGTTCACAATAATAATTTAGAGATTTGCTAAAATTACATTTTAATTAACACATTATGATAATTTTAGACAAATGAATTAAGAAGTTTACTATATTACCCTTCTTTATTGTTTACGGAGAACATGCAAACTAATTGAAAAAGTTAACAAAAGTTAACAATTTAACTAATTATTGTAAGGGTAATATTGTAATTTAGAGTTACATGTAATCGTCAATTTAGCTAATAAATATACTCCTTAATATCCATAAATTCCCCTTATTGAGGAGGGAGTAATTAGATTGCCTTTTCATGGGTTTGTTTGATCAGCCATGCATTTGAAAGCTTTGTTAACCGTAATTTCTGTTGTCTCATAGTTTTAGCACGATAATACCCTTACACTGATCAGGATGGTTGTAGTTGAAATTATAGAGTTGTAATTGAGCAAAATGCAGATTTTCCTCCCTGCGCCAGAGAGAGAGAGAGACCTGATGTTCAATTTATTCTAATATTTTCTAGCCACTCTACTAATTAACAACCATTTATGCTGAAGATTCTTTATGAAGGGAAAATGACAGAAAACAATGTCATTGTCTTATCAAAGGTTCGTTTTCCCTATCATTTTGAATGAGCAAGTGATACAGTAAGAAAATGAGTTTGGACAAGCTGCTTTTATTAAGGCTTCTCTTTAGTTAACTATTATTTCCTGAATTTCTAATAATTTTCAATGTTGACAGCATCTTTTTCTCCTTTTGATTTCCACCAATCCCTGTTCTGAAAATTTAACCAGGTAATACGGATACACTTGGGACTGAACTTCTTGACAGTTTATTGAAGATGGCTCCAACAAAAGAGGAAGAACGTAAACTGAAGGAGTTCGAAGATTCATCGCCATTCAAACTGGGTCCTGCCGAGAAATTTCTTAAGGAAATTCTTGATATACCTTTTGCATTTCAAAGGGTCAATGCAATGCTTTACATAGCTAATTTTGATTCAGAAGTTGAGTATCTTAAGAGATCTTTTGAAACACTAGAGGTAAGATTGTATTCTCATTATTATGATCATCCATCGTAAGCTTGTATTCTCATATTATGATCATCCATCTTGTATATTTGATATAAACTCTCCAGCACCCAATCTCTGAATTCTTATTGTTAAAATGCTCTTTTATAAAGTTTAAGTCATATCCCCCAACCCAACAGTTTGCTGTGATGAGAGACTTGATTGATTACCCCTTTTCCTCTTTGCTTTAACTTTTATCTTTTGGTCAATATTCTTCTGGCGATCAGTTTCTTAAGCACGTATATCTTTTGTCATTCCACTCTTAGTTCCCCCACTCTATCTCCTAAAAATTCACAAAATCAATTTTCAGGGCCCCCAAAAGGATGGAGCTGGCTCTCCTAGAATGTGAACCTCCAGCTTATCCTGCATAATATGGTTTATTGGTAGTTTTGTCCTCTCATGTTTTCGCAAACTTACCCCTCCATATAACAATGCTAAGAGTATTTAGTTTTCTTCAACCAGAATTGATGTTGCTATCGTACTATCTTCTGAATAATCCTTAGAAAATATCAAAAATAGGATATTTTACGTTGTATACTTAAATCTGTTAAAAGTAGAAATTTGAAATGGATAATCAATCTGCGTATAGATTTCATACATGCAATATTCAATAAGATATCCAATATTACATTAGTAGTGGAACCTTTAGAGTGCTTCACTTAATGGTGTTGACATTGTTGCAACATATAGTTTGTTTTACACTCTCAATGTCTATGAGAAGGTTGTGAAGACAAAGCAAATAGCAATAAGTTATAGCCGATGATATGTTTGTTGTACAAATAAAGGAACTCTAAATTAGTGATCTCACTTGTTGAGCTATGAATTGTCACTGGAAACCTCGAACTAAATATGAAAACTTTACCGATTGTAAATTCAAATCCTATATACTGTTCCAGTTAAGACACCTTGTGTTGTCGACGACTCAGCATATTTCTGCCTTTTGGTGTATTGTTCAAATTTTATTTTATTTTAAATATGGGTTCATTAATATCCAATTCCATCTAGTGTAGGTAAAAGCCATTGTCGAGACATATTTTGAGAGTGGCACGATTCCCTTTAATAATCTGACCACCTTACATGATATATAGTTTTTTATGCCTTGAATCTACGCAATGTTGGTCACCATCACTTTCCCCTATCACAGGCAGCTTGTGAAGAACTCAGGAATAGTAGAATGTTCATGAAACTTCTCGAGGCTGTTTTAAAGACAGGAAATCGCATGAATGTTGGAACCAATCGCGGAGATGCTCATGCTTTCAAGCTCGACACACTCCTCAAGCTTGTGGACGTGAAGGGTACTGATAAGAAGACCAGCCTCTTGCATTTTGTTGTACAAGAAATCATCAGAGCAGAGGGTTTTCGTCTGTCTGGTGATCAGGGTACAACTGCTGAAATGAATGGGCAATCTGCTTTAAGAAATGATGTGGAATATAGGAAACTCGGTTTGCAAGTTGTTTCAAGCCTGAGCGGAGAGCTCACAAATGTGAAAAAATCTGCAGCAATGGATTCAGATATACTGAATACTGAAATTTTAAAACTGTCCACAGGTATTAATAGGATTGTGGAAGTCATAAAACTAAACGATGAAATTACATTGAGTGAGAATAGCAGGAAATTCTCTCAATCTATGAATGAATTCTTGAAGAGAGCAGAAGAAGAGATTGTCAAGATCCAAGCCCAAGAGAATGTTGCCCTCTCTATGGTAAAGGAGATAACAAGGTATTTTCATGGCAACTCTGCCAAGGAAGAAGCTCATCCATTTCGGATTTTCGTTGTGGTAAGAGACTTCCTTTCCATCCTTGATCAAGTGTGCAAGGAAGTCTGGAAGATAAACGAAAGAACTATACTCAGCTCGGTTCATCAATTTCCATTGCCGATAAACGCAAGCCTTCCCCCAGTTTTTCCAGGACTTAACAGATTGCAACAGCTCAGTTTTTCAGATGATGAAAGTTCATCATCATCATCTTAAAGGCCACTCCAGGTTCTTTGTCTCTTTGCTGCTGACCTTTGTGAGTACTGACATCTATCAAATGGTGTGCACTGGAATTTGATAATCCTTTCATGAGCTGCCTACACTGTTATTCTTTTTCTGGTACTTGTAAAAATCAGTTTAGAAGATACTGATATTCATTTTTATACCCATATGAAATATATGAAGATGATTGTTATGTTTAAGAATAATGTACTGACTTTGAAGAGGAGGTGGAAGCTAGCTTGTAAATGGGTCATAAACATATGTAAACTACACTAAACCATGACAATATTAAGTTATATACCTATGGTTATATTAATAATTTAATATATCAATACAATAATTATTAATTTACAACAAATACTAATCCAAATCAATATTCAAAATTATTAATAAATAATAATAACAAATAATTACATAAACTAGTAAATGATTGTTGATATATTTAAAGTTATTTTATACAAATTTATAGCCATAAACAAAAAATTATGCTTGAGACGAACTACAAAACTAGTCTTTCTATCTTTTCTTGCATATAAATAGTGAAATAAAGTAATTTAATTTAATTTAGTTTAATACCCCTAAAATTTCTCCGATTAGAATTTAACTTACTATCAAACTCCAATTATAAGTTATAAGTTTAAAATCTTATGACAAAAAAAGTTATAAATTAATATTGTAATATACTAATATTTTAATGTAAGATATATTTTTTAAATAAAATAAAGAAACAAAAGAAAATAGATTATTATCTTCTAATAAAAACAAAAACAAATTTATCAAAGAAAATAAACAAAATATAAAATTTTTACAAATCCCCCGTGATACAGAGGAAAATTAAGAAGTAAATGGAGACACGATCACAGCTTGAACCATCCTAAAATTATAGAAATTATAACTTTGTAAATTATGCATGGGCAGAAGTATGGCTATGCCTTGCGATCGTGCCACAGAGACGGGATAGGTGTGAATTCCTATGAAATTATTATTTTTTTTTAATTTTTGTTTCCTATTCTACTTAAGATTTTGAGAGAGACTTATACTATGACATAAATAGTTGTTATTGTTTTGAAATGATCTTTTATCATCTTTGATTGTATTATCAATTTATTGGGTTTGTTCTTTTTGGGGAGATTTTTTTCGTATTCTTCTCAGTTTTACCAAAACAAGTATTTATCCTTGCGCTTGTGTTAGTATGTTATACTAACTGATCTAATTCGTTGTGTCGATTTATTTGAGTCTCATTAACTGTAATCATAGTCATGACTTTGAAATTTTTTTGTTAAAGGAGTCATTTGTAGATCTGGGATGAATCGATAACGAAGAGTCTTTATGGGGTGGATTTATTGATGAAGACTTGATTCCAGATATTATTGATGTTACGATTATGTTTAGCTCCATAGTTATTGCTGAACTTTTGAATTTTCTAAAAGAGATCTTTATGCAGTTAATGAAAAGAAAACGGATATGAAGATTAGTAGTCCATATTCTTTGAAAACGGCTATTTTGACTTATTCAGATAGTAAATTACTTAATTTGGTGGTAATGTGGATGTTAATCAGTTGAAATTCATGAATTTTTATCTATGTCAGCATTTGAAGATGTCAAGAAAGTACGGAAGGACAAAGACATGTTAGATGTGGAGCAGATTAACTTTGTTTTTAATCATACATCTTTTAATACGTAGGTCAAAAGATATTATTTTTAGAGTTGTTATTCAAAGTGATCAAGCGTGCCAAGTTGATTGAAAGATTTTGTTTGTGACGCATTTGGAATTTTTGATCCTTTTCGTTTAACAAGTATTTTTAAACAAAAGTTCTCCATTGATTGTCGCTTGTGGGCGAGCTCTTTTTAAAGGGGAGTAATATTAAAATTAAGAAGAAAATAGAGGCACAACCAGTGGGACGATCACGCCTTAAACCATGCTGAAATTACAAAAATTAGCCAAAAAATTAATGATCATACCCTACTATCGTACCATAGTTGCGGGATATGCGTGAATTCCTACGAAATTATTAGTTTTCTTTATTTTTGTTTCCTATTCTACTTAGGATTTTGAGAGAGACTTGTACTAGAATATAAATAGTTGGTTTCATTGCTTTGAAAGGATCTTTTATCATCTTGATCATATTATCTATATATTGGGTTTCTTCTTGGGAGATTTTCTCCGTATTCTCCTTGTTATTGCGAGAACAAGTATTTGTACTTGTGTTTGTGTTAGTGCGTAAACTAACCAATGCGTCATCGCATCTAAGATAACTATAACAAAGTATTATGATTAAAATTTTAATTATTTGTATATCTATTTGGAAATATTACATAGTATCATTATACAAAAAAAGTTACAATTTGATATTTTAATATAAGAAATAAAAATATAAAAGTAAATAAAACAGTCTTAAGTTTTAATAAACACAAGTTTTTAACAAATCTCCATATGACGTACCTATAAAAAATACCACAATATACAATTTTAATTATCTCTTACAACTCAATTTAAATAATTATTGGTTGCTATTTTTTATTTATAAAAAAATATTATTAATTTCATGACACAAAAGATATTATAATACAATAATTTGAAATAAATTTTGAAACATATATTATTACCATCATATATTAATTTACTGTGTCTTGCACACAGTGACGGAGTTACAATAGTTACGTAGTAGCGGTGGAATTTCTTTTACTTTGCATAAGGAAGTTGAGCGAAAAAAGTGAGCATTTAAAATAAATGATTAAGGAATAAAAAGTACAAAATAACATTATTTTCACATATAAAAGTGTTAAATTACATTGTTCGTCTCTCATACTTCAAGTCACTTTTAACAATTTTGCTCATACAAAATCCTTTATGTCCCTAAACTCCTAAAAGTATCTATACACAAAGTTATGGGCTGGTATTTAAATTTGAAAATAATTCTCGTCCAAGATAATTACAATTCTTTTCGTGTAGTTTATGTTATTATATTATTATAAGGCTGTTATGTTATTATCTAAGACCATTTATAGTATCATTTTTTTCAATGATAATAAGATCATACATGATAACATTAGAAAAAATTATAACATAAATTAAATAAATTTAATTGGAAGGATTAAATTTTTTTTCTATTACACGAGAATTATTTACAAAATGACATACTAGCCGAGAATTCTCCCATAAATAAAGAGTTTATCTCCATAATTATGCTTTGAAACTACTTATTTAATTCTTTATCCGATAGAAAATAAGTTTAAATGATAATAATTATTTACTCATTAACTTATAAGTGAAAATAAATTAACTAGTATGAACAATAATGACTACCATACTCCCACTCTTTTAACATATTTAGCCTATACCACCTATTCCACTCCTTTAAACTCATCCCTCAATTTCTCTCCTCTACCTTCTTAACTTATCGATATATATTAAACATTTGACCCTTAAAATAATCACGTTGGGTTCCGTCTGAATGTAATAAAAAAAAATTAAGAGTAAAGAAAAATGAAATGAAAAGAAAATATTTGTTCTTGTGTTTGTTTAGGTGTGGTAGGAAAGGAAAATGAATTAAATTTTCTTACAAGGGAATGAGATTTGCAGAAAAATAGAAAAGTTCAAAAAAAATGTAAAAAATTTCTATTCCCTTTCCTTTTCCTTCACTTTTTTGCTATCCAAACATAACCTTAATATAATTTTATATCATCATTTTATATTCTCAAAATATCTTATAAGTTATATAAAACTACACGTAATTTCTACTATAATAGATGACCTATATTATAATTTTTTTCTTATCTTTTTTGAAATCTCCGATTGTCTCTACATTTTTTTTTCAATAGTTTAATCATATCACTTGATGAATTCGTTGATGTAGACACTCAAATTTTAAATTTTAACATTTTAATAAATTTTTTGAAATCAAAACCCATATTATAATGCATATCATATTTTTCTTATCATCTTTTTAGGAATTAATTGCATTTTAGGAATTTATAACATGAATATTTTTGATTAAATTAATCCATCTTTAATTTTTAAATATAATATTTGCACTTTAATTATCTCATATTGTTTATATATTATCACTCATTGGTCTACGACTGTTCCTGTCCAAAAATTTGATATTGCTGACCAAGACGCTCTCATACTTAATTTTTAGGTGTAGTGCCATTGAGAGTTGTGATGCAAGAGAGATTTAAAGAAAATGTAAAACATAAAATAACATTATGATATTTTTGTATTATGAATAATTCTAAGAGATCACTAGCACAAGGTTTACGTATTATGAATAATTCTTTATATATATATATATATATTCTTTTTCTTTTCCTTTTTGGTCGTTTTTCTTGTCAAATTGTCCTTTGTTTTTATTAATTTTAAAAAGTATAGTGCATTACAAGAGATAAGCACATTAGTATCGAACACTCATGCTTATCTATCTATCTATTCTTATAAAATAATTCACAATAAAAGTTTACGTATAAGAAAATTATTTAGTGTTTCCTTTTTTTCAACCCTACAACAGCACACAACAATTGTTTCAAGTCTCCTCTTAATTATATTTAAATAATTATTCTCATAAATAATAATTAAATCAAAAAATTCGATATAACAACAACAATAACAGTAATAATAATAATATTCAAATGAAAAGAAAAAACAATTATGCAATAAAGTCGAAATCATCTATAAAAAAATAATTATAATTAACTCAAATTAAAATTACTATAAATAAATATATTATTATAAAAGTTGAGATAATTTTAAAAATATAAAAATGACTCAGTGAGTTAGTTAATTAGTTAACTCACTAAATTACATGTCCAATTTAGTATATATTTTTAACTTTTATAAAATCTTGTTGACTCTATTTAGGATATTGAGTTTGTTAAACTACTTATCAAAGTCGATTTCAAAAAGAATAAAAAAATTAAATCAATTTCTAATTTTGAATCTCATCCATAAAATTAATATTAAAAAAACTTTTTATATTATATTATGCAATGATGTTATTAAATGTTAATATATTAAGGGAATAATAAGTTTCTTAAGTAATTTTTTTAAAATTTTAATGACTTTTTAATTATTTAAGGTTTACTAAATTATATCACAATCACTAAATTTATTATATTAAGATATTTTTCTATGTTGTACACATGCTTATAAAGTAGTAAACAAGTATTTCACGCACACATTATGGGTGTGTTATTTTTTTTATTAGTTTTCTTATGCATATTTTGTTTTTCTCTCTGTGATGTAAATTTAGACGATTTTTCTGAAGGTAGCTGCTTAATAATATATAAGATAAGATTTTAAAATTACTTATTTTTTACTTATAAGCTTATTAAGAAACAAGTGTAAAATAAGTCGATATCTTTGTCCAACAGGCTCTATATTTAAAAGATTGAAATTACTGAGTTATTGAATCAGTTATTATCCTGTTCAACATACTTAAAACGGGAAGTGGAGCTCGGGTCGACCCGCCCAATTTCACAGATCTTCCAACGGATTGATTTTCATTGTCCCCAAAATTTGAAATCATTTTCGCGCTTCTAAACCTAATCGCCAATCGGACGCACTTTCTTCTCTCTCGCTGTGAATTTCGTTCGCGATATTCATCTTTCCTCTTATCTCTCTCTGATTATGGAGTAAATATACGGGAAAGTCGTCGGAGTTCGTCGATTTGTGGTGGCCAAGATCAATGGCGACCGTAGAGAAGCTGGTGTTTCAGATTTTTGATCGGAAGAACTGGATTATCGAACAGGTTAAGCAGCAAACCTATTTGTACGAACAACATCTCGCTTCGAAACTCCTCATTAATGGAATCCCTCTTCCTCCTTGGTTTTTGAACTCTAACTTCCCTTCTCTCTCTTCAGATCCCAAAGGTAAAATTCTTATTCTGCTTTTGTTTTGGTTTCTCTAATTTGCCGGTTTGAGTTTTAAGGCTTTCCCCCCATGGATTCTCAAAAGTTTATTGCTGATGATTACCAAATCATATCATTTTAACTGCTCAATTTGTTATGAGACCGATAACTAGCTGAATTATCATATGATTTGACATGCAATACTAAATATGAAACACGAAATTAGAGCTTTTGATACACTGCTCATTTCGTGACTTAACAACTAGAAGATATTTAAGATGAATTGAAAGAGGAAGGCATACAAATACAAGGCTCGAGTCTGAAGGGTCTTTATACACATATATTCAGCATCCCTTTCCAGTTCTTCATAACATATTGCGGACTTTGAATTGTTTATCTAGTTCATAGTGTGATTACTAGTCTCTTAAGTGGATTATCATAGATTTTACTGCAAACTAAAAGTCTAAAAGGTTCATGCTCTCAATTTTCTTTCAAATTGAATGGGTTTTGCATCCTAATCCCACATCGAAATGGCAATAACAAGCATCTAAATTCATGTTATTAGATATCAAGTGACAACCAAAAAGTACAGAGGTAGAAGGATTTCAATGAAGGAAAAGGTTATAATATTAAACAGACAAGATGAAACAAAAAGAAGTAGCAATAATTAGAATAACAGAAGAACAATAAATGGACAGTTCAATGCAAGATAAATAGATTTAGAAATATATAGACCGATATCCATTATGCTTACACACTACAAACATTGATATTAAAAGGTTAAAATGAAGCAAAAAGGAAATAAAAATAGGAAATAAGAGTAGGATAGATAGAAAACATAAAGCACGACAAAAGTTGCGACCAAGTATTGTTGTCACTACATTAGTTCTCTACAGATTGTAATGCTTAAATTGCTGGCACTAGTAATATCAACTCTTGCAACACAAGATGTTTATTTTTCTTAGTTCCCTACTCTAATTTAGTTGGATTTTTATATTCTATTGCTCTCATGTTAAGTGATTTGAAAGGCTCATAGATATGCATATGCCTGAAACATTTTGTAATTCTCCAAATTGCTCCAAACTATTACTCGCATTTGTTTACATTGTAACAGTTGTTTTGTCTGATTAGCTGCTACCATTCACATCATATGTCTAGGAATTTGGTGAAACACACGGATTCCTTTACTTGCAAATCATGTGGAGCTTTGGATGCAATCTTTCTTTGTATAATTTTGAGGAATTGATTTTCAACATAATGTGTTAAAGTAATAAATTCCATTCCCTCCCTATATTTGATTAAACTCACAATGAAAACTTAAATCTTTAAAACTTGAATTTTTATCTGGTTTAATATTGCACTGCAGTTTTTTTTACCTTACTGTTGATGTACCCCCGTCAAGTATGCAGCTTTCCTAGAAATTCTTAATATGAAATGTTTGAATTTCAGATTTGAATAAAGAAGAGCTGATTTCTGACCTTCTATTTCCTCAAGCAAGGTCTACTATTCCATATTCGTTTGGTCAATGCTCTTTGTTCAGCAAGTTAGTTGTTGATGGTAACAATGGAGAGATACTGGATGGGTTACCTAAGGAAACCCAAGACTCAAACAAAGGTGTCAACGCAGTAGATGTGTTGACAAATGTGCCTATGTCCCATGGTGACGATCTTGGATATACCTCACATTGTGTTCCTGAGCTAGATTCTACCTCTCCTCATGGCCAGGCAGACAAGACGCTCTTCAACTCCAATACTACATCAGGTCAGTTGCCAGCTAATGTTCAGAGTTTAAGTCTAGTTAAGCTTATCAGAGGAGAATTGTTGGATGGATCCGGTGAGGAAATACCTGCTTCTACCGAAGGTCTTGATGCAACAAAGACTGACGATGACCCTGGATATACATCAAATTATGGTCCTGAGAGTTCTCCCCAGGAGCAAACAGATGTAAGGTTCTCAAAAATGTGTACGGCTCCTGATCAGTCTCTGGCTAGATTTCATAGGTCTAGATCAAGACAAAAGGCTCTGGAGCTCCGCAATAGTGCAAAAGCAGCACCTAAGAGTCACTTGAGCCATGAGAATGAAACTTCATCTTACACTGGCATCACATTTTGTAGGATTGATCCTCAAGAGCCTGATAATAGTAATGAATTAGCCAAAGAGGCTGAATCTTCTGATATCAATAGAAGAAACTTTGTGGAGAGAGATGAACTTGGAGGAGATCTTAGTAACGACAATAGCACAAACAGCTGTTCTGGTGATACTTGCAAACAAGTTAGCTCTATAAATGAACCTCCAAAGCTGGATAGATCCCATGAGGGTGAGAGGAGACATGGAGATAGGAGCAGAGAGAGTTGTATGATGAGGCAAGCTAAAGGAATAGATCAGAGCAAGGAAAATGGTACAAACAGTTATCATGGTAGAATAACAGGATCCAGAAGTTCTTGCATACATACATCTGCTGGTAAACTTGCACATCCTGTGAGGGAACATGGAACTGGCCCGTGTGTTGGTAGAATTACAAGATCCATGAGTGCTAGCCAACAACCAAGCTCTACAAGTCAAAAGCTTGATAAAGAGAATGAAATATTAGAGGTGGCTAAACCTTCAGCTGATCTTGGAGGTAGAGGGAAAAGGTCACAAAATAGTTGTAGCAACAAAGGACAATTATTGCATGTTAAATCAGCTATGTGTGAAAGTAATATCAATCAGGAGGAAAAAGTTCAATCTGCTGTTGAAGCTAAGCCTGTTGTAGTACCAATTGTTGGTCACCCTCGTTTTGGATCTAATGTAGAAAGTGATAACGTAAGGATAGGATCAGAAGGTCTAGTTTTGAGGTCAGCTTCTGATAATCAAATTGTTGTGAAACCTAAGCAACTGGACTTCGATGACATGGAACAGTCCATTTTGAATGAAACCTTTTCTCCTCGTATTAGGAGAAGCCTGGAAAAATCTTCTAAAAGTATATGTCGTAACTCATTGGAGCCTTCAGCATCACTTGATAAATTAACTTCTGATCATCCATTTAATGTCTTTTTAGAGAAGCAGTCATCGGGGAAAAATGATGCCTCAATAGAAACAAAGGAAGTTTCGAGATCTTTTAAAACGATAAGTGGGGAGTGCAATGAAAAGGAGAGCAGTAAATTAAAACATAACATTAATGCAAACACTCTTGGGAACTATACTGAAGATGAATCATTGGTTGAGGGCATTCATAACCCTCCTGCTCTTCGTGAACTAAATGTTGCATCATCAGATGACCACAAAAGTTCTACCCTAGACATGCATAAGCTGAAATGCCATCTGACAGAAGGGTGTCCTGAGCTTCACGTTGAAGAGGTAATTGATTCAGTTTGTTTGTTTGTATTATTTGTTGTAGAGACACATGAATTATGAAGACCTATTCCTAGTTTTTAACTTTGGCATGTTTGTAGAAAAGATTTTAACACGTAGTCATTTGCAGCTCATTGGGTATGTTGTTTGCTGGTTGGGATCAATATGTTTCAGGAAATTTGCATGAAAGTTCCTATACAGCTTTATCTAATTATCTGTGCATTTGGTTTACATTAATGCTGCTAAGGCATCAACAACCGCAGCTATGTATTTAAGTGTATGATGAATAGTCCTAGAAAATAGATTCTTTTTATCATCAAGCTAATCAACTATGAAAGTACGTCAAAACTAAATGGTGTGAAAAGTGGGATCCGTAATTGTTTGGATATCAGTACACATGTTTCTGGTTGAGATCTAAATATTATGGTGGTTCTTAACACGTCACAAATTGTCAAATTAATTGTGAACCACATTGCCAGGTAATGTATTTTTCCTGACGTTTTTATTATTAAGATTCCATCAAAATTTGTTATCGAAGTGCTAACCGGTCTGCAAAATTAGTAAGCATGCTATGAAAATTGCACATATATGATTTTTTGTGTGTGTGTGTGTGTGAGTGAGTGCATATGCATATAAAAGGCTGATTAGCAATTCCACTATTAGCAAACCTTCAATAATGTAGGATAGTTTTCATCTGTGTCCAACAGGGTCATCTTTGCAATCAAAGGTGTTACATGAATGAGATTGTCCCTAGTACATTACAGCAACAATGTTCAGGGGCATCTCTTGTTTCAAGTTTTACCGAACAGGCTACTGGGGATCCAATGAATTGCTTGGATCAAGAAGTGGATTTGGCAAATCCAGCTGAAGATGTCCTTGATGCAGGAAGGATTTCCAGAGTAGATAGTGAAAGCAATTTGCTGCCACTTGAACATAGATTTGATCGCCTGAATACAGCTGATCTGTCTTGTAGTGAGAGAATGAGTTTGCTGGATGAAACAAAGAACTTTGTTGAGGGTAGTTTAGACAGATGTTCACTAAGTGGGGATCCTCGGGGAAAGGATGAGTATTTTGATTGTCTAACGTCGATGGAAGTCCACATGACGTGTAATTCCTCAGTTCCTGAATGTAGATCCAGCTCAATTCAAGTTGATTCTCGGTCTCAGTTTAAGTGGAGAAAGGGGGAAGACCAACAAGCAAATTGTTTGTCTCAGTCCCCAAGTCCAAATTCTGGGATACAAAAGCTTCATAATATTCAAGAAGCACCACCAAGTAGCTATTCGAAGACTGTCGATGGTAACTCAGATACCTTCTCGAAGTTGCAAGGACTTTCTTTTTCACACAAGGGAAATGCCTCTAAAAGTTCTGACATGTTCAATCAGGAGGATTATCGTAAAACATATAGAATTGTGTCTTCACCTAGACTCCAAACCCAAGAGGTACTAATCGCTGTTCTGTATTTTATTAGGTTCTTGTGGATGAGAATGACATCTAGATTTTTGTTGCATATTTTCTGACATCCACCTGAGGTGCAGGAAAGAGTTTAGTGGGTTACCAAAATGTTTCGTTTACTAAGAAATTTTGCAAGAAAATGATTATTTTGGAAAAAAAAAGTGTATTATTTATGGTTTTTGCTCTGAGAATTTTACATGATGACAGCGGGCTTCGATGATGATCATGGTTTCAGCTGTTGTGCAGCATTGATTCATATTTATTTGAGAATCATACACACACAAAGACAAACATCTATGTATGATTCCTCTATATTCATAGCCAAAGAAAAAAAAATCTTTATCCCTTTATGTAAAATACATTTGACTAGTACATATTTGGTCTCAAATGTCAGGTTTTTGTATATGATGTTAAATAACTGTATAAAAAAAGTTTCCAGCTTAAATAGTTACTTCCTCTGTCTCATTTTGCATCATCATCAGACATATTTTAAGAAACAAATGACTGGCCATACCTTCTCATGAATGCTATCCTCTGTCCAAATTCAATGTCATTTATGTATGCGCACACAATTTTTGAGACATGCCTGTGACACTTGAGAGTCATATTAAATGAGTATCATATGTGTGTGTCATTTGTCATCTTCAATATATTCAAATTGGGAAGGATGGAGAATAAATGTATAATACAACCACAAAATTTTGACCTATTCTCTAAAGGGGGGAAATACATGAACTTCCATTAAAGCTGCACTTGATATGGAGACATGGACTTATGAATAGGATGAGGAGTAGTTCTCTCATTTTCTATTAACGTGAAGTCAAATAGAGGAATATCCAGATGTAGTGCTTCTAGCAAAGGTTCCTCTAGAGTAGGATGTATTTTTATTCTCACTTTATTATTATTTTTTTGTGTATCATTATTATTAGTACAATAACTACTATAATTGTTGTAAGTAGTATCGTCATTGTTAATATTAATATTATTATTATTATTATTGTACCTTCCAGGAAGAACATGATTTTGAAGAGCAAATTAAGGATGCAGAGACCCCTTTTGCATTTAATCTTAAAGAGTTGGGACCACATCATGCAGTAAGTTTGAGCAAACAGGCAGCTAGAGATTCACTGAATTTGTTCAATGAGGACGATATTACAGCAAATCTGATGGCGGACATGCTTGCTGCAAGAAATTTGTGTGATGAACAAAACTGCGAGAAGCTTTCTCATGTTGAGAATAGTGGACAGGTAAATGATGATGTTTTAACTTCTACTGAGAGGAACCTGCTGAAAAGAAAATGTAACTTAAAAGAGGATGCTGTACTATCTTGTCGTTCTGTTGGGTCATCATGTAATAATGACCCTGCCTTTGATCAAAATTTGCCAGTGTTGGAGGGTTTTCTTTTAAATGACCAAACTGATAATGTAGGACTGGGAACTTCTAGAGATGGAATTAACTTCCACGAAGCTAGCATTCTGGAACAGATATGCAGAACTGCCAGCATGTGTACCCCTTTGTCACATTTTTCTTCTACGTTTAAATCACTCAAAAACAAAGATATATACTCATCTGTACCAAATGGTGTTCTTGAACATGCTGATTTGAGGAGCACCTTACATTGTAGTGATGATTCTGTCAATTATCTTAGGGCTACTTCTATTAATGAAGTAGAATCTAGATTTCAAGGAACATCATGTTCTGATGGCCTACCATATTCTGGTGCTCAATTTGGTTTGGATTCGAAAAATTCCAGTACACCTCCTGTTGGAAAGTTTTGCGAAAGATTCCCATCAAGATCTTTCAGTTCTGAAAAGAGATTAAGCTTTAATCCAGAACTTACATGCTTCCCCATTGAGGAGGATCCCTGTGTTAGTGGAGAAAATGAGAATGCAGATGAGGTTGCTAATGGAATTCTAGAGGACTTTGGTGAGATTAATAGCTGTGTCGAGAGAGAACCACTAGCAGAAGTTTCTTTAAACCATCATGCATCAGTCTCTGCAGCTGAGAAATTTCCTCAAATGGGTATTTTTGATTCAAGTAACCCGGAGGTTCATAATAGTGTCAAACAGAGGGTTAGAGATCACTGCAGCAATAAAAAAAGTAAGAATCGTGGAAAGGAGAACCAAATGTTATCAGTGGGACCAAATAGTTTGAAGAAGGTCAGTGAAAATTTTCGCAACAGGTCCAGTAAGGTAAAACTATCAGGTACGACAAGTGTGAAGAGAGGACAGCAGAGACTCTCGGAGAAGATGAAGCGTAACAACATCGTATCGAACATTACTTCATTTGTTCCGCTAGTTCAGCAAAAGCAAGCAGCTGCAGTTTGTACAGGTGATATTTGTTTTGACACCCTCTTGTATTTCTTTTGTACTTTATTGATTTATGATAGATTTAAAATATGTTAATAGAGAGTTATGGAACTTGGTGGCATTGAAGGTTGTGATGGGAGAATGTGAAGGTGATGCATGTGGCTTAGAGAGGGGAGGACGAAGGAAAATGCTATTTGTACTTGGTGGTGGAGGTGTTTACGGAAAAAAATTAGATAGGATGAGGTAAGATAAGTGCTAAAAGGGAGAGTTGATTGTGCAGTGATTCCCTATCAACAAAATGTTTAATTCCTCCGTACATGATTAATCAGCAAACATGCTGAAGTTGGAAATTGAGATTGAAAGATATCTTGTCATAAAGCTAATTTGGGAAGATTTATTTTGAACACAGTTTGGGAGTTATAGCCTTTGTTGAAGGACTTTTCTTTCATTCAGTCTACTTTATTCACTATTGAAAGGAATTCTAAAAGTTCCATCTTATATTCATGACATGTTGACGCTTAGCTAAAGAAATGTATCATGATTAACTTGTTCTTCCTGTAACCTTCGGTTATAAATTTGCAAGAACAAATGTACGCAATTGTAACATGTGTACTTGGATATGATAATATTTCTTTACTGACATGGTCTCAACGTGTCAAAATTTCCCTCCCATTCCTACATTTAAAATTTTATGTTATTATAACTTCGTCCCAGCCTTGTGTTAGTACCTAGTTTTACATATCTTCAGTAGTTATATCGATGCTTTACACATATCACTGAGATCCAAAAATGTTAAGTACTTAATCATATAGAAATTAAGAAACTAATAGTGAGAGCTTCGTCCTAATTTGTATGAAATAAGGTGATTATGTTACCTCCTTTTTTACTCATTTAATATATTTGAGAAAAGGGTATTTTCATGTTTTGTTCTATTTCTTTATCATCTTCGAGTAAGTTTAGATTACCGTGAATAGTTTCAACGTGCTGTGTAATATCTGTTGAAATAATTTCAGATAAACATTTTTTCATTACTTCGCCGAACTGCTTAATGACTTGGCATTTACTGAGTTATTTTTATAGGGAAGAGAGGCATCAAAGTGAGAGCACTAGAGGCTGCTGAGGCTGCAAAGCGGCTTGAGGAGAAAAGAGAACAAGAACGTAAGACGAAGAAAGAAGCATTAAAACTTGAGCGTGCAAAAATAGAGCAAGAGAATTTGAGGCAAAGGGAGTTAGTTAAGAAAAGTAAAGAAGAGGAACTAAAGAAAAAAAATGCTGATAAAGCAGCAAGGAAAAGGCTGAGAGAGGAAGAAGAGAGGAAGGAGAAGGAAAAGAAGAAAAAACGCATAGAAGTAGGATGGCGATCTTACAAATTACAGGAGGAAAAAGTATATGTTGTGAAAGGGGAGAAAGAAAAACCATCTGTGAACATGGTAAAATCTTTATGGTAATATTGTAATCTTCTTATTTGATTTCTGTGGTTGCAGCAGCAATAAACTTGTTATTATCCTCTGCAGAGCAAAAATTTCAATAATGTGAAGGAATCTGATAACAGTAGATCCAAGGACAAGAAGGTTCAGAAAGTGTGTGGAGATAGCAACCTTATGTCAAAATCAGAAACTGAATACAGCAGAACTGGGGTTGTGGTCAGTAATGTCCAGCAAGGTGGCATTATCCCTGAAGATCGTGCCACATTTAGTGATTGCGAAGGGAGCATTGAGGTAAAAGTTGCCAGGGTATTTCTTTAGTTTGCTTTTGATTTTTTAGTGTCTATCAAGGAGACTAAGTTATGGGCGTGTCTGTTGTAAGAAGTGTTTTGCTTACACTCGTTTCACATCCATTGTCAACACAAAAAGTTACAAAATTAGCAAATAGAACTAACTAGTAACAATTAATTTATGAATGGCTTCTCACAAACTTCCTGCTGGCTAACTTTCATTGAAATGCCAGTAGGTAGTATCTTAATATTAACTCGGACTGCACAATAAAAAGTGAACCGAGTTGTTTCTTAGAGCTGAAATTGCAGAGATGGGAATTGTTACCAAGTTTATGAAGCTTATCAAGTTGTTTGATTCATAATTTACAGGAGTGCACAAAAATTGAATATATTGTTACATATAAAGTAGAATAGAATTAAAAAAATCCTGTTTCCTCATCTATTACGGAATAAAAGAATAGAAAGGACACACATAATTAGCTCACAGCATGCCGTCATATTTAATATAAAATATAATAAGAGTTGTCCATTTGACATATTGTAGTGGCATTTGCCTGAACATAAAAGCAGCCTCATGCTATATTGTTTTCATCTTCTTCGTAGGCAATTACTACATTGGATCGATCACCCTCAAGAATTAATGTGGCTGCCAAGACAACTCGAGAAAAATCTTATGACATTTCTCCATATCAGTGCTCAGATGAGGAAGAGGAAGAGGAAGACTTACCCACCAAAAAGTTTATCCCTTCATGGGCCAGGTAATCAACTTAACTGCTCAAGATTGACTTTTTATGGTTCTTTTTCCATTGGTTTATTATCTTGGCCATGTTTCCTGAGAAATTCTTGAAGTTAAACATAATGATCATCTTTCTTTCTGCAGTAAAAACTCTGTTGCTCTTGTTCTGCCTTCCCAACAACATATTGATCCTAGTCTAATATTTCCCAGAGAAAGCTTCTGCCGTATGGATGAAGGTATTACTTTCTTTATCCCTTCAAATGAAATAGTGCTGTTTTTACTTGTTACTGAAGATCATTCTTGTGCCTTGTAGCTATACTGCCCCGACACTTACAAAAATAAGAGTGATTTCTGCAATTTTTTCCTCTATTGGACGATTGTATCTATTGGATGAAAGTATTTCAGACAAGGTAAGCTGTGAGGCTATAGTTCTCTACCTTAAATCTTTGATGTAATTAGGGCCGTAATAGAATTCAAATGGTTTGGGATTCGCTCGGACTTAATTCGAAAATTAATCGGTTCGACTCGAGTTTAATATGAAAACGAACCAAAATTGATACCTTATTTAAAATTCGATAATTAAAACGAGTAGAGTCTAAGCATAGAGATATTCACATGAATATATTCATAAGTAGTTCGATTACTCTTGTTATACTAAAATATTATAATATATATCAAAATTTTAGGGTCAAATTTGTCATAATAATCTATTTAAGTATAATATATGTTGTATAATTTATTTTAGTAGTGATGTTTGTAATTAAAGAATTATTACATATATAAAATATGATATAAAGTAGAATTTAATAAATATAAATACTCGCGAGTAGTTCGAACTCAATTAGAATAGAATCTGAGTATCAAAATAATATTTGGTATAATATTCAAGTTTGAATTTGAGCAATGAAAATTTAACTAGAGTAGAATTTGAGTATATTAATGTTTGCCCGTATTCAACTCGTTTATATGCCAAATGTAATTATGATATGCCTGTACGGCTGTACCAAGATTTCCTTGTGTAATTCTCTGCGTTTCCAATGTATGCTTGCAACATTTTGCACTACCTGGCAAAGGTGGATCTAGTACACTACAAACGTGAGAAAATGCTTACTCTGAAATTTTGTTGAAACAATTGTCTAGAGGTATTACTGGTGAGAACACTCCGATTTTCTCTATAAATTACTGTTTAAAAATCTTTTATTTAATAATTAGTGTAACTAATTATTTCTATGTTACTTCCACCTTCAAAACATTGGAAATGCTGAGAATATGTTCATTTCATAATATCACATGATGCCAAAGAATATCTAGCTGAAGGCTATTTTACTAATCTTAAGAAAATGGATTATTAGTTAAACATGAGAATATTTGCATATAATTTTGAGGTTTAACATAATTTGTATTATAAATGTCATATCAGACGAAGTGTTAGTGTAGATAGGGAGTCACTTTGTGTACAAAGCCCCTAAAATAATTCATATGTTAAAATAATCCAAACTAATTAGAATTGGCAGTTGACGAACCCAAAAAGATAAAAATAAATAAATATGCCAAAAGAATAAGGGATCGTTTAAATGAAAGATAATAAAAGATAAAAAAACAAAAGATCATAAACGGAGAAAATATAAAAGAAATAAAAGATAGAAAGTTAAAAGGAGAAATATAGGAGAGAGAAATGGAGCAAGTGGAAGCTAATAAGACCAATTTTATGTTTCTCTTTCCTAACACCCTTCATGCGCCAATCTATCTCCTGCTCTTTCAAATAATGTTTAATTACTACCTTAGGAATAAATAAGTTTGGGCCGACCTATTCCGACAACCTATTTTACCCAAAAGAGTATAGTATATACATGACTTAACACTAAGGATGTATACCGAGTCCGAAATATTCTATATTTTATTTAAAATATTTGTGTCTGTATTCAAAAAAACGAATATTATCTTTATCCGATTAAAATTTAATAAGATATGGACATATTCATATTCACAGCCGTTAATATCCATATTTATTTTTAGCAATTATTTGTTCTAAATTTTATTTAATAATTATGTTATTCTTTAAAGCATAAGTAATTTTTTAAGTTATATAACAAGATTATGTTCATAAACTAATAGATAATTCATTATAAAATAAATATTAAGGTTATGATGATTTATTTTTTAAAGAAATGAATAAAATTTTATATTTTATATTTTATTTGTTACATATTTTATTAAAATATTAAAATTACTTTCACTTAAAATATATTCAAAATATTCGACATCCATATACATATTGGTAACAATAACGGGGTGATATATTCTCTGAAAACCTCTAGATTCTCCGGTAAGAAAAGATATTTATCGTCGACAACATGACGTTGTCATTTAAAAACTGCAATTATTAATTGTGCTTATAAAATATTAGCAGATTACTACTTATCCTAATGTCAGATTCTGTGTTTTAACATCCTTTCTTATGACATCTCTCTGTTAATACTGTGTTGTTTAACATCCCCATGACATTCCTGAATAATACTCTTAATAAATACTCATCTTTACCTTTGTTACGGTAGTTTGTTTTGATAATTTTCGTAAAAAAACAGAACAATTTTACTGTATTTTTTTATTTTGACAGCATTTGTTGAGGAATTTGAATATGTTGATGATGCAAGATGATTGTGTATGTATATACTTTATATGCAGCAGGGTCACGTAGATTCCGAGTTTACTACCACTCTGTGCAAACGACATCCTAGATGGAAGACAAACTTCATATGCAGCAGTGTCACGTAGATTACGAGTTTACGAAATGTTCGACAAATTGTTTCAAATGTAACTTTTCCTTTTTCAAATGTAACTTTTTTTTTTTTTTAACAGAGTATAATAAAGATACCAATATTAAAATTCAAGTAACAACATACATCTTTGCATTGTTTTTTAGGAGTAATATCGAGCAAAGCGTTATGGTAGTCCTAACATAAATCAAAATAACTATATTAGGTTATCACTAGTTATAAAGTAAAATAAACCTCCACATGAGAGAAATATACCAGAGAAAACAGAGGACAAATTGCTCATTATTATATATTTTGGGATAATGGTATACTGCGAGTTTTCGACCATTTAAGTTGCACATGTATGTTAGAATTGCTCATTTTCGCAATAATATGAAAATTTGATGACATTCCTTATTTGAATGTTATATATATATATATATATATATAAAGTTTGATTCATAGAATATTGCAAAAAAGAACAGGAGTTAGGACCTACGACAATTAGTGTCAGTTATTTGCTTTTCAGTTCTCACTTTTATATTTCATGCTAAAATGTGTAAATGCCTCAACACAAGTTAATTAACTCTCTATTATTGAAACATATCCTAGAACCTAAAAGCCTAAAAGCAAATCTAAAAAACCATTTTTCTTCATTAATTGATTTGCATTCTCATTATTTCAACATGACCATGCTATCTGCTGTCAATACTATGATTATCAATCCTGTACACATTAAACCAAAATCTGCCACATTCAATCATCTTTTGAACTGTGTTCAAATGCTTTGGTTGGGGACTGGGAGGCTGACTAGTGTGCACAGATCTGCTCAGCCATTGCTATATACTTGTTGTATGTGTAGTAACAAAAGCAACTCTACTAGCAGCTAATACCATCTACCTGCCAATGTTGCCGACATTTCCTCATTTTCATTTCAGAAACATACCATGAACATTTTGAGCACATTTTTCACCAACTATAACAATCACAACTTTTATTAATCACTCTAAAAATTAGTACAGAAAGCCACAGATGCTTGTCACAAGACCTAATCTAACATGTTCTCATCTTGCAATTCAAAAGAAAGAGCTGAACTAAATCTGCTTTGCTTTCGCCAGAAGGCAGATGGATTCCTAACTTCAAGAATGAACAATTACAACCTGACTAATTAACAAGTATCAGTCTCAGTATCCATCTGTTCAATTATTTGACGGGCTTCCTCCTCAGTAGCCGGAACAACATTTCGTATTTGTTTTCCATCTAGGATGTCCTTTGCACAGACAGTGAATGTGAAGTAGAACTTGTTGGAAACCTAGTGAAACAGAAGATAATCATAATAGAATAAATATTATTTCAAAGGAATGATGATTGCTTCAAACCAAAAAGATATCACTAATAAATTTTGAAAAGAAGAAAGTAGAACAATTTAATACAGGTCAGGTGATTATGCTTTATACATATTAGGCCCTACTGTCACATTCTGAGGACCCAACCGATGGATTTAGTACTGTTGAAACCAAAAGAAAATAGTTGACTGCTTTTTCGATGTGTATAATTTTCTTTTGCATATTAATCATGGAACCAATTTTTATGCCATCATATTCTATTCCTCAATTCATATAGAACTTGGAAGCAAATGTCCAGCTTCTCTTTTAATGTTGCGCAGAGTTAGAATATACGAGACCCAGAGGCAAAAGACAAAACTCAGCCATATCAGACCAAGACAAGATAAATCAATTAGTTCTGTTATATACCAAATTACCAAATTACATGCTCACCTCACTAAGCCTCCATTCAGGCCGCGTAACATGAGCCACAACTTCAACATTAATTAAAGGTCTTTCTGGATTATCAAGTTCTGTGTACAAAACACAAGACTTGAAACGGAGAAAATTTCCAACATCTACCCACACCAAAAAGATCATCACATCACATCCTTACTAAAAGAAATGCTTATGCCTGTGTGGCTTTGTTTGGGTGTGTGCGCGCTTTTTTATAAATATTGTTAAAAACCTATCTAACAGCTTGAAGTTCTGTTACAAACTTACCATTATAGTTCAATCATGTTACGTTAATTTTTTTCCTATCTGTATTTATTTAAATACCAGAAATTAGTCACTTATTACTGTTTTCTGAAAATAATTAGTACAACGCATGTTCAATTTGCACCCCATTTTTCAAAATCAATTAAAAGCATCACACACTTTTACCCGAACTAACAATATGCACCCTCCGATCCTTTTTCCGACCAAGTTCTCACTGGAAATAAATTAAATTTAAAAGTAAGAAGACATTAATGTCAATACACATTAAATTGTTATTTACCAACCAATTTTTGACCAAGTTAGGTTTAATCTGATTCCCTAGACTTTGATCTCCCTTCTTCTCCTCCGTTTTCCTCTCCTCTTCGCACAGATCTGTCTTCTCATCTTTTTCTCTTGGAGCTTATGCATCCATTCTTTACTCATGAATTGATTTGGTGAAGAAACGTGTGATTGTGGGAAGCCAGCTATAATGAGATGTGCTTGGACACAAGCTAATGCAGGGCATAGATTCATTGGGTGTTACGATTAATTTTTTGAAAGTTATTTTGTAGGAAGAAGATGGTATAAGGATGGGTTGCAGGTATTTTAAATGGGTTGACTCAAGATTGTGTGAACGGGCAAGAGTGGTAATTTTGTTTGATTGGCAGTGGGTTGTAGTTGTAGTTTTGTTTGATTTACTAGTAGTGGTTCAATGGCAATTAGGTAGTGGGGAATGAATGTTGTTTAGAGGGATTGTTGTTGTGTTCAAAATTTTGTTTTGGAGGGAAATTGATGTAGTAGAATTGAACACAACCCTCTATAGTGAATGATGTAGTGAAATGAAGTTATTTTTCTATCTATGTCCAACTTATTCTAATGCATTTTATTTACATCTAATGTGTTAGGAATATGTCATTTAATGATGATACATATACTTAGAATTGTTAAAAAATTTTATTGTCCAGCAACTAAGTTTTTGCAGTTGTATTTTTCTAAGTATTTTCCTCCGATACATACTACACATCAACAGCTAAGTTTTTGCAGTTGTATTTTTCTAAGTATTTTCCTTCAATGAGTTATTTGTTCATCCGGCGAATAATAATTAAGGCCAGTGGATATTTATCCTCCGATAGGGTAATTTGTACTTCGGAGGATAAATAATCTGATAGGGTAATTTGTACTTCAGAAGATAAATAATTCAAGTGGCCAATTAGTGGATAAATTTGTTCCTCGATGGATAATTTGTTTATCGGAAGATAATCTGCATCAGAGGATAAATGTTCATCAACAGATAAACTCACTGCATAATAAATATTCATTGGAGGATAATCTGCATTAGTAGATAAATGTTTTTTAAATTTATTTAACTAACCATTGCATAATAAATAAATAAAAAGTACCGCCAGAATAAATTAAAGAAAGGTACTTGCATTAATAAACATCAGAAGTTCTCACGAGCATCCCAATTGCACAAGTACTAAATATCCATTAATACACAATAACAAAAAAGGCAACATCAGGCACTTTACATTAGAAAAAGGCAACATTAGGCACTTTACAAAAAAGGCAACACTGTCACAATAGTAATAAAGGCACTTTACATTAGAAAACTAGATGATTTCCCATTGTTTCTGTGACGACCCCAAAAATCCCGTACTGGACTTCAGGCACCGTCAGGAATTGACAACAGAAAAACATCATTAACCAAGCATGCATATCATGGAATAAGTGAAATATAATCTTTATCACATATCCAAAAATAATTGTTTTACAGCGGAAGTCCGATAGGGCCCATGGGCCTTACAATCGAAACATTTCTATAATATTCTCATGTTTTAATCTTCCTCTAAAAGCCATCCATTAGAGAGCAATTAGGGAACGTTCATTATGCCATCCTTGCTTTGCCTTTACTAGTCAGGTCGGCATAACCTGTAGAATATTTCATAACAATTCACATGAGCGATTTATGCTCAGCAAGTATATACTCATACGTTGGGTAAGCCTTTAAAAGAAATAGATCATTTATAGGGCTTAAGTATATGTGAGGTTGAGCGAAACAATGCCGACACCTCCTGATAATTTGATAAACATATAGCTTTCAAGGTCCCCGGATGATAACGAGGGATTTGACCCTTTTCCTTGAAAGAAATCTTGAATCATTCACATGCACCTTATAAACAAGTCCGGGGCGCATGTGCCCTTAAGAACTTCATATCAGACAGTGTATCAACTGGCCAGCCTGACCATCATCTGATTTCATCATAATGCCATACGTAGTCAAGCAGAATCTTTGTTTGCGAGGGTTCGGTCACCGATGCTTCGATTTCCGTTCCCTATCATTCATTAATCTTTAGTTACTCACACAAATATATTTTACAAGTAGATGGAAAGAATAATTAAATCTTGATATATCCATATAGGATTTACTTTGGCGTGTTAGCGAATTTGAAAAGCTAACATCCGCCCAAAGAACGCTTGGTTCTAGGGTAATATCTTTCACGCACATCGGATCAAAAGATCGTACGTTACTTATCTTTGAAAAATAATTGTTGACATAATACTGGATATTTACTTATATTGAATAAATGATAATACGTATTAAATGAAAAAGGAGTGAGTATATACTTGACTTGGTCCTTAGCTAATTCTAAATCAGCACATTGTGAGTGAGAGATTCTGTACAACATATTTGTTGACATGTCATGAGAAATTCATGCCTTGGAAATAGATAGGAGGATGTGCATATGTGATGTCTCAATAATTTTAATGTTTTAATTTGACATCTGAAATGTTGAGGTTCATTAATTATTCTTAAGAAATTAGAGAAAATATTATTTCGCACCTTGAAACTAGACTGCGAATCAGTGGGTACTCACTGAAGCAGAGAAATGATCATCAGGGGATGGTTCACCCGTCAGGGGATGACTTGTCGTCAGGGGATGACTTGTCATCAGTGGATAAATTATCCGACCATTAGGGGACGGTCCTTGGTCATCAGGGGATGATCTTTGACCATCAGGGGATGAAATTTATTCATCAGGGATAACCCATCTATCAGGGGATAGTCATCAGGGGATAATTTACCTATCAGGGGATAACCCATTTGTCAGGGGATGACTTACCCATCAAGGGATGATTTGTTCATCGTCAAACTCGTCGGAGACTAGCATTTTTGTCTCTCAAAGACTAACATTGTTACTCATCAGAGACTAACATATAATTTCAGAGATTATTTTATACTATCATAGACTAATTTATGTTGTTAGAGATTACATTTAGAACTTGTCTCTACTACAATGGAGGACCTTTTATGAGATCATGGATGATGCCTAACAATGGATAAACTCAACTTAGGGTGCATCATTATCCTACCTGTTGTGTGTATCATTACTTACATAATACACATACCTACATATGCAAAAGGATACAATTGCAACTTTTGAAGGTTTATTCTTTTCTTAGATAACTTTTAACATACACAACTAATACTTTTAAATGTTATGTACATGAAAGAAATAAAACAGAACAGAGCATGGTATAAAGCTCTTACCTCTTTGTCTCTAAGGAAGAAATTAAAAGCTTGGTTGCTCTAGAAAAAAGACTGTTGCTTTAGAAAGTGAACTTGAAATTTACATGGGTGGTTAGCTAAAGAGAAATTTTAGATTTAGAAGAGAGGTTAGGATTTATGCCTCAGATGAAGTATTTATAGTGTTCATAAATCAACTAGAGCAGTAAGCTAAAGTTATGTCTTGAGGTGATGTGATTGGTCAGCTTGGCCAGTGTAATGCCTGCTCATCATAACACCTTAATAGCTGGTCTAACACCAAGCAGCTGTTGGCATTCATGCAACGCAATCTTAATAAGTTGTTGACACACAAGCAACTTACTAATTAAACACTAATACACGTAATCCCACAACAGTCTCCTTAAATATACGTAACCCTTTTATCAACTTATCTCCACACACGCTTGATTAATTTAATCTCATTTTCATATCCCTTTAAACGAATTGACATCATTAAATTTTGGACATCACATTAATATAAAAATATTCTCTTTCAAGACATGAATTGATTGTTCATACAAAACAGGAATTAATCCTCCATACAAAATATGAACGAATAAATCATCCATTCATCATATTCCCATTTTTATTTTTTGGCTCCTCACATTTTCATTTGTTCCCTCCACTATTACCGTATTCATTGTTTGGTTTGAATAGTTTCTTTTTCCAAAATGGCAACTTTGTTGTACTTGTTTTGGCCTGAGATTTATTACTATGCACTCCACCTTGAAAAATACCACCTTCATTTTGTTTTTTCAACTTTGACATTGGAGAGCCATATCTTGGCTTTTCCTCTATATGCAACTTTGATTGGAAGACTCTTTATCACATCTTAACTCTTCTTGCTGTTGAATGTTGTGTTTGTCTCATTTGGGACCTTTTCCCAAGTTGTGACTCAGTATCATCATTCATTTGGCTTATGATAACATGTGTCAAAAAAAATTATACCTGTGTACATGTTCTTGAATTGTGGCCCCAACCTCTACAAATCCTATACGGGAGAGAAGTGCCTTGTCTTTTTAACTTTGTTGAATATTGTAGAACATCACCACTTTTCCTCCTTACCTTTCTGGGTCTACCAGCTGGGTTTTCCTTAATTGGAGGAAGAATTGGGGCATACCAGTTTCTGACCAATAGTTCCCTATTGGCTCCACAAAATTCTCACACTTTCAAATACATCTCCTTTGCGTAACACTGATGGACATAATCAACAAAGAATGAATAGAACAAAGAATGCATCTCAGTGGAACAAAGAATACATCTCCTTTGTATAACACTTTCAAATGTATCTCTGTTAGAACTAAATAAGCTCAAGTGTTTGTAGAAGAGGGGTAGGGGTGAATACAAACACTCAAAAACTTTTTCTCTTTTTGAAACTTATTAAGCACGGCTAGAGATAGCTACTGTATTAGAAAAACGGTAACAAATAATAAGATGAACACACAAGCATTCAAGTTAAAATAATTGTATTAAAATTTGAGGTTTTTCTGGAAATATGATTTAATCACTAATGTGATTAATCAGCTACAATTTTTGTAACAAATTATAGCTTCTCTGTAAAATTACAGCTTCTAAATCACACACACCAGCTTCTTATTTTCTTTGAATATTTCTCTTAAGATATATTACAAAGCTTCTCTCTACTGATTTGTGTGCTTGTGTGTGTTGGTTGATCCGTTGGATTGACTCTTTTTTGTGTAATGAGGACTCTTTTTTGCATATATAGAAGATCAGTAGTTGAACCCATGTGCTTAGACGTGCTGCTCTTTTCAACTTAGCCGCATATATGTCACATCGATGTCCTTTAGGAATTATGTGTCAAACTGTTGTTACTTTTGTTGCTTCTTTTTCATCCCCTGAACTGCGTGCATTTAATGATCGAGAGTTATCATTGGACCACCAAACTTCAAGAGATATCTTTCCAGTTTATATCTCTTGCTTCTATAACAAGATTCATTGATTTGCGTGTAAGACCTGATGACGAGTGTATGCAATCATAACTATCCACTGATGGCAAGCCCTGATGTGAACTTGATCAGTGCTTCTGGATCCCCTGATGACAAGTCTTGTCAAAGACTAGATCAGTACTTCAAACTTCACTTGAGTTATCCAAGTGTTTCTTGATCCCCTGATGTTAGGACTCAAGGCATACGCTGATGACTTCCACTGATGCAGTACTAAGCATTCCCCCTGACGGATTAGCTTGACACTTTCATACCTTGATGTATTCCCCTGACAGGTTGACATGTCACTGTCATGCCTTGACGCGTTCCCCCTGATAATTCCCCTGATGGTTTGTTGAATTCGTTTGGAATGTCTAATGTGCGGAATACTTAAGTGTTTTTGAGTAACAACAGACATCCCTCTTCACTGTCAAGTCCTTTAGTAGTTTCAGTTGGTGACTTGCCTAGTGAGTTATACTTCATCCCTTGATAACTAAGATGACCATCAGTGGATGCAAAAGGTGTGTAAATACTTAGATTTATAGAACACCCTATGTATGTACAGATGCACAATCAAAACTAAAATCATTATCATCATTTACACTCAACAATCTCCTTTGAACCCTTGCTTGCAATTGTTGATTTCATTATCACAAATGAAATCATGATAAGCAAGGGTTCAAAGTGTTACGAAAACAGGCATCAAAGTTGCATAATTTAATATTTGATTCATTATGCAAATTTAATATTTGGAAGTAATATAATTGTCAGTGGTTTTATAACCACAACCTCACGGCATCGCATATAACGTTTCATGCACACAAAATTGCATCGATGTGGTTCAGTTATAGTAACTGCATATTATGGTTCCACATGAGGTAGAAGCCTGTATCCGCAGACACTGCCCTTCACAGTGCTTTCCCCTACTTTTGGCATGGGATTTTGCAAATTTTATATCCACTATGATTCAAACAGATGTTTGTGACAGCTGTTATGTAGAGAAAATCTAGCATCGGATGTAGCTGTACATTCTTTTTTGAAGGTGTATGTAGTAATTTTATATTTCAATCATTCTTTCAAATGTAGGAATGATGGTTATCAATGATCTTAAAATTGTTGTCTTTTTCTCCTTCAAGGTTAGACCCATTTCTTGTGTATTCTTTCAGGAATCGTCTTGCTTATTGTTATTTATTGATGTATTTATCATGAAGTCCAGAGTGGAAACTTTGATGCCCGTTTTTGTAATACTTTGAACCCTTGCTTACATTTGTTGATTTCATTATCACGAATGAAATCGTGATAAGCAAGCTATTAGTTGGCTACCAACGACTTATTTCACAAGTCATAACAACCTTTCAGTAAAATAAACAGTCTTTGGGCAATTTTAATGCACATATATATCTAATATTTTCTTATCTTGCATAATTTTAATTAGTCTTACAGTTTGTTGTAAGTAAAAATAATTAGTAATAATTTATTTTATAAGGAAAAGTATAAGTAAAAACTAGGTGTGTTTGGAGTGATAATAATGAGTAAATTATAAAAAAGAAAACAAAATTAAAATGAAATTTAGCTACTTCAATAAGCAGTTTGACTCTCATGCAAGGCTTCAAGTCAATTTTGAAAAAAAAAACAGAAGACAAAATTGGTTCATGTAAGCAGTAATTTTTACAGTGTGGCAGTAGAGTTCTCAATCAAGGAGAACCAACTGTATTTGATTCTGTTCCTAATCAATTACGTACTTTTCTAGATTAGTAAGCTACATAGAGCCTATTTTATTGGAACTCAGGCCAGTAAACAGTACTTCACTAATAAAAATTTAACCAATAACTGAAAACAACAGAAATAGTTCAGAGGATGAAGGACGCAAACTGCAGAAAAATTACCAGAGTAAAGAATTAGCAGATAGTCCTAAGAAGAGTGACACCTCCCATAGCTTTCGGCAAACAAATAGGTGCTGGTCACTGCAAATGAATCTGAGTAACAAACATGTGTGCTTGTTTTATAGGCCCAATTTATCTGATAGTACTACCCAACCATGCTGAGCAATCATTATACCAATCAAATTTTGTCATGTGAAGCTCTGGAAAAAGCACGAGGAAGAATGTGAAAAACTTAACATTTAACGTTAAGGAACATTTAATCTCGATAAAAATGTCTCAAAATTACGTCTTCTTATAAAAAAACAGTTCAGTGATAGTAGAAGGAAAAGCTTTGTCTAAAATATGGCAATACCTTTGCTCTCCTAGAAGATAACACACCGAGAATAGTGAACAATGTCATACGTATGGAATGAAAACTGCCTTTTACTGAAGATGCCAGTAGTTGCAGTAAAACCTCATTCAAGGGATAGCTGAAATTGGCTAAGAGTTAAATCATATGATACCATACAGATAGCCATCAACTTCAGGGAGAGCGAGAGAGCTGGTACTGTATAAGAATAAAATTATAAAATAAATGAACAGTAAAATGTAAACAACAATAATAAACAGTGGAAAGTTCATATTAAATAACAATACTGTGATACAATTTGACAAAAAGAAGATAAAATGAGAAAACAAGGTTATCGTGAAGTCTATTTGTGATTTGTGGCATCATATTCTGTGATACTTTTCAGCACAACCTTCAAGTATGACGCTGATAGACTCTTAATATTACTGTACAGTGTCAATGAATAAATTAAATTTGCTAATTATAACTAACCTGCTTATATGAGTTCAGAGATCAGGATGAGGGAGGTTGTGAAAAACCTCTCAATGAGCTAATGCAGCAGCAAGAAAAATCATTCTCTTTTTCGAGATATATTTTTGTCCAATTGGTGTGAAGAACTCCACGGACTTGGGATGAATCCCACCAAGGGTGTGAAACCTCTAGAAAAAGTTCTATTATGGGCATGCTCTTTTCTTTTGTCTAATTGAGCCGCATGCATCATTATACTATTAATATTGAAAACCTCCCCGGACAATGGTTTTGTAAGTGATATCATTTGGCAAACAACCATTAGATTCCATTTCCACAAGCATTTCTTTTGCTTCCTTCAACAGGCCGCCTTGACAAAGACTGCGGATCATGATTGTATATGCCTGGACATCTGGTTGCACCCGTTTTTAACGGAGATTATCAAAAAGACTTCTTGCCTTATTAATCATGTTATTTTTGCACAATCGATCAATGATAACAGTGTAAAAACAAATATCTGGAAGAAAACCATTATCTTCCATCAGATGAAGCATGGTCAATGCTCCAATAATGCACTGGTTCTTCCAAAGGCCATCCACCAAAGTACGGAATGTCACAATGTCTGGCGTCTGTCCTTGACCTTGCATCTCATAAAAGAAGTTTACTGCTTCAACATGTTTACCTGCTTGTAGCAGCCCCCATATTATAGTATTGTAATCTTCAATTGTGGGCTGTAAACCTACAAGGGAAATTTGCTGAAAGAGCTGCATAGCCTTATTTACTTTCAGCTCCTTGCAATAGCCATGTACTAAAGTGGTATAGCTAATACTATCAGGTAACATCCCCTTATTAATCATATTAATCATTATATTCAACACTGCCAATGCTCCATCCTTCTTGCCTCGCAAACTACATCTATCTATGAGTGTGTTGTAAGCAACAATATCGGGATTCTTACCTGCTTCAACCATTAGTTTGACAATAAGCTCAGCATCTTTTACTTTCCCGTCTTTGCAATATGCATTGAGCAGTATATTAACGGTACAAAGATCTGGAAAGATTTTCATACTGTTCATTTCTATTAACATTAGCTTGGCCTCCTCCCATCGACCCAAGTTACATAGACCTTGAATTAATGAATTGTAGGTTATAACATCTGGTGTTATGCCTTTCTCAATCATTATAAAGAAAAAATCCAAAGCCTAATCTACTAGTTTGTCCTTGCATAAACTATCAATGATCATTGTATAAGCTACATTATTACTTCCACAGTCAGCTTCTTCCATTATCTGGAGCATTCTAATGGCCATGGAGACGTTGCCTGTTTTGCAAAGCCCATTGATAATGGTACCAAACATGAAAACATCAGGTTCAATCCTAAACAAGTGCTTCCATAGTTCCTCTGCCTCCAGAAACTTATTTTCTGAAAGGAGCCCACGCATCAGAATGGTGTAGGTAACAACCTCTGGCACAAAACCACGCTTGATGATCAGAGCCGACACAGAGAAGCCATAATCAACTCGGTTTAAGTGACAAAAACAGTTTATCACAGTAATCATCATATATATATCAACAGGAACACTACAAGCAGACATATGCGTAAATAGAGTCATAACGGCTGAGTAGAGTTTCATTTTGGCGACAGCTGTTAATAGCCGAGAGAAATCGGTGACAGAAGGTCGAGGGCGCATTTGGAGCATTTGATCGAACAACTCAAGAGCATCAACAAGCTTCTCAAATCCAGATTTAGATTTTTCGAGGAGTAATTGTTGTAATTCATGTCGACTAAGGCGATGCTGATGCGATGAATTGGGAACAATGAGTTCAGGATTTGGATTACGGTTATGGCTTGAAAAGAAGGGAAAAGTATGAAATGAAACATAACAATCAACAAATAGATTGACGAAGAAACTGAGATATGATAATGACGATGATGTACCTGCTGCTGCTGGAGCAATCGTTCCCAATATTATAGGATTTGAAGCAGAAAACAATTGGCCCGAGATTTGCAACCCAAACAGGCCTCTATGTAAAAGCCTCTCCCTCATGTTTCTAATATTGTTTAGCTTAACCAAATTTAACAAACAATTGCTTATTACTGCTTTAAAGAACAGTTTCGTGTCAAACAAAAAGTGAAGAAGAAGAAGAAGAAGAATGGCTGTAACTTAGAAGACGAAGAGCAGCTTCCAATTTTTGCCATTAGAAAGCCAAGCGAGCTTAAACCTTGGGTTTGGTGTTTTATTTGTGAACCACTTGTACCCTCTTTAGTTGAATAAACTACAAAATGCATCCCATTCTTTACGACGGATATTGATTTGCACCCTATTTTCAAAATCTATTAAACGAATCACACACTTTTACCCGAACTAACATTAATTAAATTTAAAAGTAAGAATACATTAATGGCAATACACATTAAATTGTTATTTACAGACCGATTTTTGACCAAGTTAGGTTTAATCTGATTCTCTAGACTTTGATCTCTCTTCTTCTCCTCTGTTTACCTCTCTTTTTCACACAGATCTCTCTTCTCATCTTGTTCTCCTGGAGCTCATGCATCCATTCTCTACTCATGAATCAATTTGGTGAAGAAACGTGTGATTGTGAAAAGCCAACTGTAATGAGATGTGCTTGGACACAAGCTAATGCAGGGGTGTAGATTCATTATCTGATGAAAAGATTCTAGTGGCCAGATATGGTTCATCCTAAACTCGTCCTCATATTGCTTAGCAAGCCATTTTGAAGTTGAAACTGACCCAACATTCCAGCCTCTTGTACGTATGATCTTTCACAAGCTCTCTTAATTCAAAATTACACTCCTTTTGCACATTTGCTGCATAAAAGTAGAATGAGCACCCTCATTCTTACACACTACTTGAATCTTGTTCGAAAGATTTTTTTAAACCTCAGAGGTCTTACTGTATCAACCCCATGTGATCTAACAATCAACTCCATGTGATCTAATAGCTTCACTACATTCATCAGCATTAACAAATGTTTGCCCTACCCTAAACTGTGGTTTTCTTATATTAACTTTAGCATTGATTTTAGGTCCCATGGTTCTTTCATCCTCACTGTCAGAAAATACAACTCTCCTCATGTCTTCAGAATCATAACTATCAAAACTTAGATCCTTAATGTCATCATCACCTAAATCATCTTCTAGTTTTTTGTCCTTATTTTTGGGATCCTCAGTTTGTTATGTCCTTTATGTTTTTTTTTGTTTCACTGAGATGCATTCTTTGTTCTATTCATTCTTTGTTGATTATGTCCATCAGTGTTACACAAAGGAGATGTATTTGCAAGTGTATGAGAATTTTGTGGAGCCAATAAGGAACTACTGGCCAGAAACTCTATATCCCCCAATTCTTCCTCCAATTAAGAATAAACTAGCTAGTAGACCTAGAAATGTAAGGAGGAAAAGTGGTGATGTTCCATAAGATCCAACAAAGTTAAAAAGACAAGGCACTTCTCTCCAGCGTAGAATTTGTAGAGGTTGGGGCCACAATTCAAGAACATGTGCACAAGTATTTTTTATTTTTATTTTTTTAAAGTCAGAGAATAAGCCAAATGAATGATGATACTGAGTCACAACTTGGAAAAAGGTCCCAAATGAGACAAACACAACATTCAACAGCAGGAAGAGTCAAGATGGGATAAAGAGTCTTCCAATCAAAGTTGCATATAGAGGAAAATCCAAGATGCATGGCTCTCCACTGTCAGAGTTGAAAAAATAAAATGAAGGTGGAGCGCATATTAATGGATCTCAGGCTAAACCAAGTACGACAAAATTGCCATTTTGGAAAAAGAAACTATTCAAACCAAACAATGAATAAGGTAGCAGTGGAGGGAACAAGTGAAACAGTGGGAAATCATCTAGTTTTCTAATGTAAAGTGCCTTTATGACTATTGCGGCTATGTTGCCTTTTTTTGTTATTGTGTATTACTGGATATTTAGTACTTGTGCAATTGGGATGCTTGTGGGAGCTTCTGATGCTTATTAATGCAAGTACCTTTCTTTAATTTATTTTGGAGGTACCTTTTTATTTATTTATTATGCAACGATTAGTTGAATAAATTTAAAGAACATTTATTTGTAGATTATTCTCCAATGAATATTTATTATCCTCTGATACACATTTATTATGCAACGAGCTTATCTATTGATGAACATTTATCATCGGATGCAAATTATCCTCCGATGAATAAATTATCCACTAAGAAACAAATTTATCCACTAACTGACTACATAGATTCTTTATCCTCTAAAGTACAAATTACACTATCAAATGATAGATATTCACTGGACCTAACTATTATATGTTGATGAACAAATAACTCATTGGAGGATAATACTTACAAAAATTTAGCTACAAAAACTTATCTGTTGTCGTTTATACTATACATCAACAACTATTTTACAATTACAAAATTTAACATTTTTACGTATATGTATCATCATCAAATGATATATTCTTAACACATTAGATGTAAATAAAATGCATATAGAACAAGTTGGACATAGATAGAAAAATATCTTCATTTCACTGCATCATTCACTACATAGGGTTGTGTTCAATTCTACTACATCAATTTCCTCTAAACAAAATTTGAACACAACAATAATCCCTCTAAACTTCATTTCCCCCTACCTAATTGCCTTTGAACCTAACTAGTAAATCAAACAAAACTACAACTACAACAACCCACTGCCAATCAAACAAAATCATCACTCTTACCCGTTCACACAAGTTCGGGTCAACCCATTTAAAATACCTACAACCCATCCTTATACCATTTTTGTGATGGCCCCAAAAATCCCATCAACCAAAAATCCCATAAAAAACTTTGGGAGCCGTCAATAAATGACAATAACAATATAACATTTTCCAAACATAAATAATAGTAAATGAGAGAAATTTAGTCTTTGTTACATTATCCAAAATTTAGTCTGAAACAGCTCACACAGACTTTACAATCTGAACATTTCTGTTATAACCCTAAATTTCACTCTTCGTCTGAACATCATTCATAAAAGGGCTATCAGAAATCTTTTATCAATACATCTTCTTCTTGCCTTTATCAGACAGCTCGATCTTCTCGCTATAGCTTGTAAATGCATTTAATAATAGCAACATAAACGATTTATGCTCGCAAATATATAATCATGTAAGGGTGAGCCTTGAAAATGTATAAATTTATATGGCTCAAGTATTTGTGAGGTTTGGCAAAACAATGCCAACACTTCGTGAGTTATTCTGAAGAATATAGCTTATAGGGTTCCAGAAGATAACAAGGGATTTGACCTTTTACTTGAAATAATATTTGAATAATTCACATGCGCCTTGTAATCAAATCCGTTTGGCGCACATGCCCTTAGGAATTCCTATCACATATTATATCAGTTGGTTAGCCTGATCACCACTTGATTTCATCATAATGACATACATAGTCAATGTAGAGATTTTTCATCTGCAAGGGTTTAGTTACCAATGCCGTAGTTTTGGTCCTTTAAAAAAAATCCTAAGTTCGGGATGTTAGGTAGATGCATCCAATTAGCCTTTAGTTATTCACATTAATATACTCTACAAGTATGGGGTGTGAAAATAAGTTTCTACATCCATATAGGATTTACTTTGGTGTATTAGCGAATTTGAATAGCTAACAATCGCCTAAAGAATACTTGATTCTAGTACAACATTTTTCACGTACATCAGATCAATGGATTGTACGTTACTTAACTTTTAAGAAATCAAAGCATGATATTAATTAACATAATAAATTCTTAGATAAACTACATGTATCAAAAGAATGACAATACGTATTAATGAAAAGAAAGTAGAGTGAGTATATACTTGCCTTTGTCCTTAGCTTAACTTGCTTCCGTGCGAACAAAGTTCTATAAAGCATACACATTCATATAACATGAGCAATCATGACTTAATTACAACATGAGAATGTGAGGTGTCTGTATATTTTACTTAACTTGTGATTGACTAATTGTATCGTTGTTCTTTAAATTGGGATTCAGTGTGAATCGAATCGAAGTCCAAGTGATTTTTCAGACTGATAATATGTCATTTAGACTCCCTATAATTTATTTGATTTATTGGAGGCCTTAAATTAATTATTTATTAATTAATCTTAACTTAAATGATTTATTAATCATTTATTATTAATTAGATATTCATTTCTTAATTATTACTTAATTTCTCTAATTAAATAATAGTTATTTTTTTTAATGATTTATTATTCATTTAGAATTTATTCCTTAATCTCTATCTACTGATGAACAAATTATCCACTAATGCACGTTTATCCACTGATGGTTATTTATTTACTGATGAATAATTTTATCTGTCGATAGTTATTTATTTGTTGATGAATAACTTTATCTGCCAATTAATTTATCCATTAATGAACAAATTATCAACCGATGAACGTTTATCCACCGATGAGGGATTAGAAAATATTTACCGATGAAGGATAAGAAATATCCTCCAATGAAGATTTGAAATATCCTCTGATGAAGGGTTTTGAAATATCTTCCGATGAAGGATTAGAAATATCCTCTAATGAAGGATTTGAAATATCCTCCGACAAAGGATTAGAATTATCCTCCGATGAAGGATTTAGGTTGAACTTTCTTGTATCTTAACACACTTGGTTGTTCTTTGTGTTGCTTGCTTTTGTCTAGCTAGAAACTTGTGAGTGTAGAAACCTTTGAGACTAATCTTATTCATTTTAGTTTAGAAATCGCAAAGAAATTGTTTGTTGAAGCTCTTGGGTCAACTATGAATATTTCGGGTTGTTCTTCAGAACCCGAAAACACATAAGTCTAATTTCTTAGCTAATACACAAATTGATTCTTTCATTTTGAAGTTAGAGGGTGCAAAAAGGATTCTAGTGAGTCCTTGTAGCACAAAATTGCTTGTGAGGTTCAAATTTTAAAGGAGTAGCTTAACTGCACCTTTTTAAAACTCAAGATTTTACCCTTAACCTCTCTCTTCTATTCTCTTTTAGTTCTTGGCCAAAATTTTATCATGACCTATCAAATCGAAGCTCTAGAAGTCTATTTTAGGATGCCTCAATCGGTTTGTAAAATTCATTTTCCATCTGAGAGTAATTTGAAAAATGGCAGCTCATGTCACTGGTTTTTCAAGCAGTTCTCTAGATTTCTCTTTTTTTGAACATTCATCAACTTTAAATGCTTATAACCTTCTCATTTTAAGTCCAAATTGATTCCGTGTAAAGTTACATGACCCTTGTTAAGTTTAGTTAAATTCCATGTAAGGTGATGATAGAATTAAACAAGCTTGATTAAGGTAATTTATCTCTCAAGAGAGTTTGTGCAGTACATGTTGTTCTTCCTGTCTTTCTTTTGATTTCTCCTTCACCAATCGGGGTAATGAATAAGTGTAAAGTATTTGAATAAGTGCAAAGTATTTGGAAGTATTGTAATGTCTTGTGTGTGTGTAACTGATAGCTTATGCATGTATATATAGAATCTAATTGAAGAATTAAAGAAAAATAAAAAATGAAAACTTATGGCATAAGTTTCTAACAATTCTTGTATTTTGATTAGACTTAACTATGATATTAGGTATGACCTTGACCAGATCTTGAGTAAGAATTCGGTCATCATGATTGTGATGTCACGTCGGTTAATCACGTATCATTTTGCGAGCCTTTGGATAAAAATGCACATAAGGAAAAATGTGTAGTTCGTATCATTTTGCACGAAAACTTCATTTTTAACATTTCTAATTTATTTTGAACATGCAATAATGTTTATAACTTCTTCAACCTTCATTTTATTTAAATTTTTGGGTTCTCACGATTAATGTGACAATTAAAACTCATAATGAGCTCTTCTTGATATTACTTGATAGAATTTTACATTCCATTTCTTGGGTTCTCACAATCTTCTTCCTCCAAGACAATTAATCGTGACACCCAATGAATCTACACCCTGCATTAGCTTGTGTCCAAGCACATCTCATTACAACTGGCTTCCCACAATCACACGTTTCTTCACCAAATCGATTCATGAATAGAGAATGGATGCATGAGCTACAGGAGAAAAAGATGAGAAGAGAAATCTATGTAAAGAGGAGAGGAAAACGGAGGAGAAGAAGAGAGATCAAAGTCTAGAGAATCAGATTAAACCTAACTTGGTAAAAAATTGCTTGGTAAATAACAATTTAATGTGAATTGACACTAATGCCCTCTTACTTTTAAATTTAATTAATGTCCGGTGAGAATTTGGTCAGAAAAAGGGTAAGAGGGTGCATATTGTTAGTTCGGATAAAATGTGTGATACTTTAAATTGATTTTGAAAAGTGGGGTGTGAATCGAATATGCGTTGTAAAGAATTGGGTGCATTTTATAGTTTACTCTTATTTTTATAATAGAGTTATTTCAATAAGTACTATGTGTGTTTGACACAACTTATTTTAAAAGTAATCTATGTGTACAATAAGTTATTGTCTTTGACAAAATAAGTAATTATCATAGTAATAGATTATAAGAATAAGCTGAAGATACTTTAAAAAACTGGTAGACATGTGCTTATTGTTCATTGCTTGAACAAGTTGTACTAGTTTTTTGCTTATTTTTAAATAAGCACTTCCAAACACTTATTTTTGTAACTTCTTCTAGAAAAAAACACAATAAGCACTTAAAATACAAACTTGAGTGAAAATAATATAAGTACTCCACAATTGTTCCCTTCTTGGATTTAAACTAGAGTGAAAATAATATGAATACTCCAAAATTGTTAATATGTAGTAGTTTTGTAGTAGTAGAAATAGGGTTCCCAGAACTTATGGATTATGAAAGAGAATAAAAAAGAGTAAGCAATTTTAGTTTTATTAGTTTTTACTTCTTATATTGTATGATTTTGTTGTTTGCATATAAGAGATGATTATATAAGGATCATAAAATCACTTAGTAATACTGATTAGGTGAAGCATTTTATTATTATTATTATTTTATTATTTATTATTATTATTATTATTTGTAATATTGCATGTTAGAGCATAAAAATTGTTATCAAAGTAATAGTGCTCGTAAAAATAATATTTGCCCACATTTTCAATGTATCATTGTTTCGATAGCAATATTTTTGCTCTGACAATATTAATTCCTTTGGTGTTAATACTAAAAAATAAAAATAAAAATTATTCAATAAAAAAATAATGGTCTCTAAGAGATTAATTGTGGCTAAATATATTATACAAACATTGCCAAAAGTAAAATTACGCTAGCAATATAATTTTCTGCTATAATTTTACATTTATTTTTAGATTGTGCAAGTATCGCTTTGTGCATAACTTTTGTCATAATTATATTATCCAATGAGAAAAAAGGACAAACACAATGACCCATTGTTATCTGTCGTACTTACTCATCATTATATGTTTTAGGAAAACTTCAACGGAGTATTGATACAGGAATTGGAAAGCTTTATATAAGATAGAGAAAAGACTCCACGAAATAGGAGAAAACTCTATAAAAAGACAATTTTTCCTATCAATTTTTTTGTGTATATTTATATATGAGCATTCTTGGATGAGGAACTTATGTTCTCATGAAACCAAAGATAAGTGCTTAGTTGATCAAATGCTCAATATAGCAATATGCCGATATGGTGATAGAAAAAGCTGAAGAAGATTTTAGAATTATATATGACAAATATTTAGTGAATAAGCATTCTCATTTTTGAATTGAAGTGCAAAATCAAATTTTGTCTTCATTATTTTCAAAGAATATCATCCAAAGATTCATTAAAAGCTGAGTGGTTGTTAATAAAAACAAGTTGACTTTGATCAAGCTACAAGAGAACAAAAATATGAACAACATCTACATTGCTCAACAAAGGAACATACAGGCTTACAACATTTCCTAAATATAAACATAGTAACAGAACCTGCAACATTCAGTGTTACAAAATTTTGATGTTTAAAACAAAGATGGCTCACCAAGAATGCTTTTTACCCAAACTTGCACATGTCCTTGTGACTTATGATATGAATATATCCCCGTTTGCTTCGGCTTACAATTATGAAGTAAGTTCAAGATTCTGACAGTATAAATTACATTACCAAAATCTACCATCTCATAATTTTCAATTGAAACAAACACGAACTATATAACATGCGGTAGATCATCAAAGTTAATGCAAGTACATTCACGATCAATTATCCTCCAATAAATAGATTGTAAATGACCCAATCTGGAATTTTCCTCTTCTGAGGTGGAGAACTAGGAGTGCCACGTTGAAATTGTCGCTGTACAGTAAGAAAATGGTGATAAAACTATTCACATTAGAGATCATAAAGAGACTTGCGTACAAAAGAAAGAGAGTAAGAGATACTAACCTGAACTAAGCGTCGACTGAGAGTATATTTTAGTTTCCTGCAACCTTTAGTACAAACACTACGTAAAGAGTAGAGGTACTCCAAGCCTTGGACATCAGCCAGCTTGATGCAATTGCTAAGATTCAATGACTCCAGATATTCCAAGTTTGAAAGATTTGGTAGTTCTTCCAAGGATTTGCATTCTCTTGCATCGAAGCTCTCTAGATTAGGAGGAAGCTCTGGGAATGACACAAGACTCCTGCAGTCCCTTAAGTCAAGAAGATGAAGATTTGTCAATTGACCAAGACTTGCAGGTAGGCTACAAAAGTTGTTTCCA
Source organism: Centella asiatica (assembly GCA_014636745.2). Taxonomy (NCBI): domain Eukaryota; kingdom Viridiplantae; phylum Streptophyta; class Magnoliopsida; order Apiales; family Apiaceae; genus Centella; species Centella asiatica. Next base: position 3,726,525 of record CM025780.1, on the reverse strand, counting down.
CTTAAATCTAGAACTTCCAAAGACGATAAACAGCTCCCAATATCATCTGGAATGTCTGCGGTGAGGACAAACAACTCTTCATTTAAACGTAACTGACAAAGACCACAATTTCTTAAGCGCAGCTCTCTCAAGCAATGTAAATGAAAGATAGAAGATGGCACAAGCCCTTTGTGCACACTGAATGGAGAATCCGAGTTTCTGTGGTGTCCCTCTAGAGATAGCTCGGTGAGGTTCTTCAGATAACCAATGGAATCAGGTAAATGTTTAAACACTGTTCCCTTTGCAGACAGAATACTTAAGCATGCCATATTCCCCAACTGCTCTGGTAATCTGTCTAGATTAGAGCACCCACAAATATCAAGATACTGAAGTGATCTGACATCACAAATGCTTGTTGGAAGCTCGACAAGATTTGTGCAGTTGGTTAGATATAGGAAAACCAACATCTTCAGAAGGCCTATGGAATCAGGCAGTTTTGTGATGGAAGTATAAGCTAAATCAAGCGTTCTTAAACTTTCCATATCTCCCAACTGTTCAGGCAGTTTTTCAAGGTTTGAGCAGCCTCGAAGTTCCAATTTTCCCATCAATTTAAGATTGCAAATGCTCCTTGGAAGATTTATAAGGTTCATGCAATCTCTCATATCCAAGTCAATCCTCCTACTCAAAAGCCCAATGGAATCAGGCAATTCTGTGATAGAGGTATGTCCTATATTTAGCCTTCTTAAGCATTCCATATTCCCAAAATTGCAAGGTAGAATTTCTAGATTCAAGCAATTATGAAGATATAGTTCTTCTAGTGAATTTAGGTTACAAATGGTACTTGGAAGTTTTTGAAGGTTTTCACAAAAACTCAAGTTCAAGTGCTTCAACCTACCTAGATGTCCAATTGAATGAGGTAGTTGTTTGAATCCTGTATCACTTGCACTAAGCGTACTCAAGCTTCCCAGTTTCCCCAAATTTTCGGGCAATGTTTCTAGATTTAAGCAGTAATCTAAATATAGTTCTTCAAGTGATCTCAGATTGCAGATGCTGCTCGGAAGAGAGCGAAGGCTCTTGCAATTTCTTAGATCCAAGTAACGCAACTTAACAAGAAATCCTATAGACGGATGTACCTCAAACAAACATGTACAGTATCTGATCATTAGTCTCTCGAGTCCTTTTACACCGCTGAAGTCTGGGGTTTCTGTTAGGAACTTGCAAAAGCTGAGATCTAAGATCTTCAAGTTTTCAAGATACTGTTTGAACCAAGAAAAAATTATGCATTTAACCACTATCGAAAAATGTTACCAAGAATAAACATATGCTTAAGGCCTTTTGAGTCAACAGAAATAAGTACATAACTACAGAAGGAAAAAATGTTATACCTTGACACCCTGCCACAGTATATTAATTTTGCTATGCCGCATGTCGAGCATCATGAGTTTTGGGGGGTGAAAATCTAATGGTAAACACTCCAAGGGGCAGTAATGCCAAGTCAGCCACCTTAACTCCTTAAATAAATGTCCAGACCGCCCCGTAAGATGAACATTGTTGATCTGGAGCAGTCTTAAGTTGCGCATCACTTCAAATGCATTTGCATCCAAGTATATTGGTTCTAGACTGCATAAATCTAACATAATACCTTCTGTTGATTCCGTTCCCTGATTTAACCACAGAGAGAGAGAGAGAGAGAGAGTTGTGTGTGTGTGTTAGACTGTTAGGAGCACCATATATCTAAAATTCAAATAACTTATGTTGATATATTCAACAAAAATCTTTCAGTTGTAACAAGTTGGGTTTTTTACCTTGTGGTTTGTGAGCACATCAAGTACATCCTCTTGAAGCCACAATCGGCTGCGATTTTCAGGCCTCTTGGGGGATTCCTTACGAATAATTTCCCTACCCATGTCTCGAAGATGATCATGCATTCTCAAGCGACTTCTTTCATCGATTTTTAATAAACATTTGCTCTTCAAGTTGCTAACACCATCTTCTCCAAAGAAACCACACGCATTCCAAAACATGGTAACATTAACTTTCTTCATTCCAATGAAAAAGCAAGCAATATCAAGGAAGATATCTTTTACTGTATTATCACCTAGTGCATCAAAACTTATTCTGAGTTGTTCCTGAATTTCATTATTGGGAATTCGGCTCAACTTCTCCAAGGCATTTTTCCATTCCATCGTGGTCCTGTTTACCAAATAAGAGCCTATAACCTCGAGAACTAATGGAAGCCCTCTAGCATATTTTACTATGCCTTTGGAAAGCACCATGTAATCTTCCGAAGGGATAGGTTTTCTAAAGGCATGCCAACTGAAGAGCTCCAGTGATTCATTGTAGTCTAGTTCTTTCACTTCATACCGGTCATATACTTGAGCTTGATCTAACACATGCACATCTCTTGTCGTAATGATAATTCTACTTCCTGGACCTAAGGAATGTCGTTGTCCTGCTAGCAATCTTACTTGGATTAGCTCATTCAAATCATCAAGAACAATGAGAACTTTCTTAGACCGACATCTTTCTTTCATTAAACTAACTCCTTTATCAAAATGATCAACCTTAACATCCCGATTTAGAAGTGCAGAAAGAAGTTTCTCTTGTAAATGGAGTAGACCACCTGATTTTTTTGAATTTTCTCTGACATTTGAAGCAAAAAAGCTGCTTTCAAAGTAGTGAAAATATTTATTGAAGGCAACTTTCGCAATAGTTGTTTTTCCGATCCCTCCCATCCCATATATCCCAACCAGACGTACATCTCTTGACTCCAGCTTCAGTAGTGAACTTATGTGGTTTACACGAGAATCCATTCCGACTAGGTTATCAGGAACATTCAAGGATCTAGGGTCTAGTTTCAGAAGAATATCTGTCACAATATTCTGTATTAGGCGAGGTTCATGCCTGCAAATTTTGTTCGGACAAACAAAAAGTTATTGTACAAGTACTTAAAGTAGAAACTAGTTAAATGAAACAAGGTGATTTTGATTACTGTTAGAATAAATAAAAGTTTGGATCCTTTAGTGCACATTGCAATTGACTCAATGAGAAATTTATTTATGGTGATTCAGTTAAATTAAAGCAAACTGCCATTTCTGGAATTTTTTGTGCAGGGTGCGTTTGGAGCAGGGTAAAGGGTCTTTGGAGGTCCAAACAAAACCCCCAGCACTACGCTTATATGTGACACCAATCAAAGTTTAGAAAGTGCATTGCAAAATAAACAAGGTTTTCAATTGCGTTTGAATTCCCACACAAAGCAAACCCATGCAAAGCATAAGATATACAGGTTGCTACCACGTAGTTTCTATACACCAGTTAAATCTTTATGTTTCAAACCTCGACTCGAGTTGTCTTTTGCCACCTTCCATGGAGCGTGAACTGCTACTCTAACCCTTCTCAGGAATATATTTTCCCTATGGATGGAAAATTTGACTTCTGAAAGTCAGTTTGCTTCTTTTTGAACTAGTACGAGTTTATTATAATATCAGTCAGTAATTGTCAATATTATAAAACATTTACAGCATAGTACTAGCATTTACAGTATAGTACTAGTTTAGAGTTGACTAGTTTGCTAAGAAGAAGAATTCGGGTTCATCATACGAATATTCGGCAGTTTGAAAATTTTTGCAGAACACCTTTATAAATTTATGCATAATAAAACATGAAACTATACAAGAAAAACAATATCATTCTCATTATTGTATTAACTTCCCAGGTAGTTTTTTCATATAACATTACATTAACTAGTATAACATATAAAATTAGTTATATCCGCATTACTTCATCACTCAAAACAAATGATAAACCACACAAGAATCACACCATGTTTAGAAGAATCCAAATGTCAGATTCCAACATTTTGATTTAGTTTACACACACCACTACCTACTTTAATAATGTTTTGCTCTTGGCAGGGGGAAGGGGGGAGGGAGGGGAGGCGGGTTACATCCACTGCCTAGAACTCACAAATTTATAGTCCTCACGATACTACTTGCGGAGAAAATAAGAGGTGATAATTAAATAAGCACTATTGACAAGCAAAAACGTCCGTTAAAATATAAGTCCAAGTTGTTCATTACTGAATGCATATATTTTGTAACAACTAATATTTGTTGGACAAACCACCGTAGGAATTGTGTTGGTAATGTGTATTTGCTCTGGCAACGTCAATAACCTTAAGAACAAAGAGCAGTAATTGATTCATTATTGTAATATGATGCTATGCTGGGCAATACGGAACAATTATGATAACCTTGAAAACAAATCAGATAAGCATAACTTAATTTTGGTGAAATAGTCAGAAAGGAGGTTAATTACTCTGTTCTGTCTAAACAATTAAGAACGAAAGAATAGAAGAAAACCATGACTTGTTTGACTAAATTAATATGTACACATTTCATTCATAAATTAAAGCAATAGAAGAGGGATCATTACCCATTTGTGTCATTTTCCAAATCATATCCAGATATATTTCCAGCTTCAATCAGAGCATTTCTCCACTTTTTCACCTTCTCAGCTGTAAATCTTTGTTCATGACTTCTAAAGGCTTCTTCATAACTTCCCTTTTGTCTACGTACATGAATTGACGGATTGACATGGTAAAATACAGGAAGAACTAAATGTTGTAAATTTCTTTTACAGACAAGGATTTCCACAAGCTCGTCGAGGCACCATCTCGAAGAAGCATAGTTCTCAGAAAAAACAATAATAGAAATTTTAGTTTCTCGGATTGCTCTACGCAGTTCCAATGGAATTTCATTTCCTCTTTGTAGTGCATCTGAATCAATGAAGGTTTGTATTCCAGCTTGAGTCAAGGCTGTGTACAGATGACCTGTAAAGTTTTTGCGAGTGTCTTCGCCTCTGAAACTCAAGAAAACATCATGATTAGTTTGGCTACTTGTAGAAGCCAAAGCCATGTCATGAAGATTATCTGATCGGTAGATGAACAGAATATAGTATTTTTGCAGCTAGCTGAATAGTGAGGACTTATAAAGATAAATATTATCTATTTGATGTCCACAAAAATTTCTTCATGTCGAAAACTATTGTGCTAGGAAGGAAGTGGGAAAGAGCTGCAGAATGGAAAAGTCAGTGGGATAAAATGTGATCTAACCACATCTGCAAATTAAATAAAGAGAAGAAAGTAATACGTAACTGCATTCATCAACTGTGACATATTTACACTTATATACGAGACTCATAACAGCAATCACCATCGTGCCCTCTTAAATAAAATTATACTCTTAACAACCAAAAAGTAGTTATACTCTCATTTAGCTACTCTTTATTCTCACGGCTAGAAATAATTTTAGTTGAGATTTCGAGCAAAAATATCATTACAATGGGCGGGATTTTTATACCGTACATAATTACAATGGAAAATATTATGAGTACTGATAATTTAAACAAATAAACGTACACAAACATATGTGGGAAGTTATCGATCATTAAAATTTTAATCGTGAACTCGTTATGATACACTAATCCTCTATAAGTTTAATCACGTTAATTTGTGTACATTTATTTATATATAAGTTGGTGTCCATATTAGCACCGCTCAATCATAATAACTCCGCAATATTTTTGACAACACGTATTACTTTGATACAACAGATTTACTCCAACACAATATAAACACCATACCTTTATGCATTTTAAATATTTTCACTAACAAAAACAATATGAACTCTCTTCCTTCATGCATTTTAAATATTTTTACATACGGATGTAACAGTCGAATCCTCCTCCTACCAGGGAGTGGATACAGAAAATAGTAACATAAGTTGTGAAAATATAGTAATTTTTCATTCTTAGATAATAAAATGAATTGAAAGGAAAGTATCGATTCTCACTTTCGATTTTTCAAAGTCAATTTAAAAAATATCTGAATCTTTAAACAAGAAACTTGTATGGATATTTTAGCCAATGCAGTCATAAATTTTGTAAATAATTTATAAGCTACTATAATTTGGAAGTTTTATCGTCTTAAATTTAACATCAGTCTCATAAAATTGATTGTTTCATTTAATAATTTGTGAAGGAGTCTATAACCGTTCCGGTAATATTGGCAACAAGTTTTCCTTTCTCATGTCTAATTAATTTGCAACATTCTGTATAAAAAATTAATATAGATTTTTAATTAAAATCCACTTTTGATTTAATAATTATACAAAGTCAAAATGGTTTGGTACATAAGAGCATAAATTATCATCAATTGACATGTCACCTTCACTACTAAATTTGTAACTAATATTGTGATTATATTTTGTCACAAAAAATCAACATTTTCTGTTTATAGGAAACAAGGTTTAAATTACTTAAAAAGCCCCCTATTTTAAATTAATTAGAAGTCTTTTATATCTCCCCACCCTATAAAACTTATTTATGTCATAATTTTAAATATTATTAATCAAAAGTACGCTTAATTTCAAAATAATATTTCATCTATTTAAAAAAAGAACAACATTTAAAAATAAGATTTATTCCCAAAAAAAATAACATTTACATAATATTTTCATTATAATGTTATTTTTTTTAAAATTTATCGTTAGAATCTTTTTATTAAACGTTCATAACAAATTTAATAAGAAAAAAAATCAAACATATAATATTAATATTTATTAAAAGTCTAAATGTCACTCTTTTTGTGGGAGAGAATATTTTTTTGAAACAAAACAACATATTACTTTTTCAATTTTTTTATAGGCAAAAAATGGTCATTCGATCAGCGAACAATACTACTTTTAAGGATTAAGTCACTGAAGTTTATAAAATAGTAATTCGACCATTGAACTAAATATAATTTTAATTTTTGACCATACAATTAGATTTAAAAAACTGTCGTTATCTTTTTAATAACGTAACATATCACTTTTAAAGTTTAGCCCACTGAACTTTTAAGAAAATAGGTCATTCTGTCTATATATTAGTTGACATAACATAAAAAAAAATCATTAGTACCTAATATGAGAATACATGTAGTGATTAATGTTGATATATAACAAAAAATAGAAAGATTAAAAAAATTATTTTTATTATGATATTTCAAAAAGAAAAAATAGTAAAAGAACCCTAATAAAATAATCAATTTATATCTAAACTTATAGTTATAGGCAATTGAACATAGAAAATAAAAGCAAAAATATTAAATAACTAAAAATATTATTAACAAAAATAAAAATAAAAATGATTGATTGCGAGAATTATAGTCAATTAATTAATTTATCTAATTCTACAATTATTTATTTGAGTAATAAATTAAATCAAATTAACTGAATTAATAGTAAAATACTAATTGTATAAATAAATAAACACATTGCTAGTTAGAAATTAGAGGAGTCTACTTAAATAATTATAACTAAATTACTAATATATTATTAATAAGATATATATATATATATATATATATATATATATATATATATATATTTCAAAGTTTTGATTATTTTTTGGATTTCTTGTAAAAAGTAAGTGACATGTGCATGTATTATTCGAATAATTTTATTATTTTTATAAATAACTTTTATTTTTGTCAATAATATTTTAGCTCTTTTATATTTTTGCTTATTTTTTAAAATTGATTCTCTATAATTTTAATGTTAGATATAAAATGACAATTTATTATGGTTCTTTAACGATTTTATCTTGTTTAATTTTCATAATAATATATTATTTCATTTCTAATCATTTAAAAAATTATATACGGAATGACATATTATAAATTATATTATATTATATTAGTGGTCAAATAATTCCTTTTTTTAAGTTCAATTGGTTAAACTTTAAAAGTGATATGTCACGTTATCAAAAAAATTCCGACAATCTATTAAGTATAACGGAATAGACGAAAGTTAAAATTATATTTAATTTTATGGGCAAATTAATATTTTTTAAAATTTCGTGAACTAATCGTTAAAAGTGGTATATTACAGTGGCAAAAAGATTATTTTTCCCTTTTTTATATACATTTTCTACTGTAGAATAAGAAAATTTATTTAATTTTTCGAAATCAAATTTTTTGTTCTAGAAAGGAACAATCCTGTTCACATAATATAAAAGGGCACGAAAATACTAATATACCCTTGCCAAATTGAAGGATGGAAGTTGTACAAATAACAGTAATCCGCATTGATGAAAATTAAGGCAACGGATCATTCTTCATTTCTTCAGTTTCCTTTGCCAATACGATTTGGTTTTTTAAATTAAGGTATTGATGAAAATCATTGGTGGTCTTGTGGCTCCTTGACAGTGGTGGAGACGGTGCTGGCGGCTTGGGCTTTACGGCGGAGGATGGAGGTGGAGGTCTGAGCGGCTAGCGGTGAGAGTGTTGGGAAAAATGACCACAACGGCAATAACAAATGCAGAATAAACTTCATTTGGATAATGCTTTTCCCGACTCGAATGAACCTTTGAGGAAACAATTAAATAGAGCAATACCCAAGCAATAAATATGCAACAAATAAACGACAATAAGACACCAAGATTTTTACGTGGAAAACCTCCTCTGAATAAGGAGTAAAAACCACGGGACCGTAGTCCACCCAAATATTTCCCTATCACAAATAAATAGGTAAATACACAAAGTCTTCCCTAGATAAAACTAGAGGCATATAATCATCATCATACTCTTGGAATTAACCATCAAGAAATATGGAATAAATTAAACAACGAAAGAGAAAGAAAACCACCAAATAGGTAATCTGACCAATCTCCTAAATACAGCCTTCTGGACCTCTAATATCGATCTCCACCGTTCAGAACGTAGAGCAAGATGTTAGGAAGATGCTGTCCAAAAATCAGGACGATCGGACACTGTTTGACCCTCGATCGGTGCGATGAAAGAAGCTGCCCGCGGGAGAGTTTTCGCAGGGGAGCTTTCTGTTTTCTTTCTGCTGCTGCGTGCATGCGTGAAGAGGCAAAGGAGAAGTAAACAAAAAACCTATTTAACCCGTGTGGGTCCCACCAGTTTTGACCCACCAACCTTTTTTTTTTCTTTTCTTTTCTCCCACATACGGAGGGAACCCAACAAATCTCCCCCTCCCGATTATGTGGAAGTAATCACAATCTCCCCCTTTCTAACTATGAGAAAAATCCGTCATTCTGGCGATGGAACAACATACCTTTAGCTTCTCTCTGGCTAAAGCTTTAGTCAACATATTGGAACCATTATCATCGGTATGCACCTTATCAAGTTCAAATAAACCATCTTCAAGAGCATCTCTAATCCAATGATACCTGACATCAATATGTTTGGATCTTGCATGAAAAGTAGAATTTTTAGCAAGATGAATCGCGCTTTGGTTGTCACATAAAACAACATAGCGCTGCTGCTTGAAACCAAGCTCCTGTATAAACCTCTTCAGCTATAACAACTCTTTACACGCTTCCGTTGTTGCAATGTACTCTGCCTCTGTTGTAGAAAGTGCAACACACTTTTGCAACTTTGATTGCCATGAGATTGCTTCCCCTGCAAAAGTCATCAAATATCCAAAAGTGGATTTCAAACTGTCTTTATTTCCTGCCATATCAGAATCAATGTAACCAACAAGCACTGGCTTCCCATTTCCAAATGTAAGATCCAATTTGGAAGTACCTCGAAGATATCTCAATATCCACTTAACTGCTTCCCAATGTTTTTTACCCGGATTTGACAGAAAACGACTGACAACACCAACTGCATGAGCTATATCCGGTCTCGTACACACCATTGCATACATCAAACTTCCTACTGCTGAGGCATATGGAATTCGATCCATATCTTCCTTCTCTTCCTCTGTAGAAGGGCAATCTTTTCCTGTTAGCTGAAAGTTGGTAGTTAGAGGAGAATTAACAACTTTAGCATTATCCATGTTGAATCTACGAAGCACCTTTTCAATATACTGCTCCTGTGACATATGCAACTTCTTGGCAGCTCTATCTCGATGAATACGAATGCCAATGATCTATTTTGCTTGCCCCAAGTCCTTCATAGCAAAAGACTTACTCAACTGTTGCTTTAACTGAGCAATTCTTCCAGCATTCTTGCCAACAATAAGCATGTCATCAACATAAAGTAGCAATATAATAAAATCATCATCAGTAAATCTCTGAACAAAAACACAATGATCACAAGAGGTTTTTCGGTAGCCTTGCTCCCCCATAACTGACTCAAACTTCTTGTACCATTGTCTTGGTGCCTGTTTCAAACCATATAGACTCTTATGAAGTCTACAAACATAATCCTCTTTACCTTTTACCTGAAAACCTTCAGGCTGCTCCATGTAGATCTCCTTGTCTAAGTCACCATGAAGAAAGACTGTCTTGACATCCATCTGTTCAACCTCCAAATCAAGGCTAGCTGCTAAACCAAGCACAACTCGAATAGATGTCATCTTTACAACTGGAGAAAAGATCTCATCAAAATCAATACCTTTTCTCTGACTGAAACCTTTGACCACCAATCTAGCTTTGTACCGTGGCTGTGAAGTGTGCTCTTCTTGCTTCACTCTATAGACCCACCTATTTTTCAAAGCTCTCTTGCCCTTAGGCAACTTTACCAACTCAAAAGTGTTATTCTCATGTAAGGATTTCATCTCATCTTGCATGGCATCAACCCACTTCCTTTTGTGCTCATCTTCCATGGCTTATGCATAAGATTCAGGTTCTCCACTGTCAGTTACTAAAACATACTCATCAACAGAATACCTGGAAGAAGGATGATGATCTCTAGAAGACCGCCTGAGTGGAACAAATGGTGGAACATCTGGTACTGGTAACTCCTCATGAACATCCTCATCCATCTCAGTCTGCTCTGGAGTATCAACATCATCTGTACCATGTTGGTAATCATCATGAACATCATCTCCAACTGGTGACTCCACATGTCTAGGGGGAACTGGATCCAAGTCTATGAGATCATCACTATATTGAGGAATTGTCTCTGCCTTCTCAATATCCTTCAAAGTCTGATCTTTAACAAACACAACATCACGGCTTCTCACAAGTTTCTTCTGAATTGGGTCATACAATCTGTAGCCAAACTCATCTTGACCATAACCAAGGAATATACATTGTCTAGTCTTCCCATCAAGCTTAAACCTTTCATCTTTAGGAACATGCACAAAAACCTTACATCCAAAGACACGCAAGTGATCATAAGAAACATCTTTGCCACTCCATACCCTGTCAGGAACATCAAACTGCAAAGGAACACAAGGTGTAAGATTTAGTACATGAACCACAGTGCTCAAAGCTTCACCCCAAAATGATCTCGGTAACCTAGCATGTGAAAGTAAACATCTGACTCTTTCAATCAATGTTCTATTCATTCGCTCTGCTAAGCCATTTAACTGCAGTGTCTTTGGTGGAGTAAACTGGTGTCGGATACCCTGCTCTCTGCAATAATTATCAAAAGGTCCTTGGTACTCACCTCCATTATCTGTTCGGATACACTTGAGCTTTTTCCCAATCTGTCTCTCAACTGATGCCTGAAACTGCTTGAACACGTCCAATATTTGATCTTTTGTCTTCAAGGTGTAAACCCACAACTTTCTTGAGTGATCATCGATGAATGTAACAAAGTATAAAGAACCACCAAGTGTCCTAGTTTTCATAGGTCCACAAACATCGGAATGTACCAAATCAAGTATATGCTTTCTCCAGAAAGGAGGACGACTCTTAAAAGAAACTCTGTTCTACTTACCTGCCAAGCGGTGAGAACACCTTTTCAAGTGTATATGTTGTGCACCAGATAATAGCTTCTTCTTAGATAACAAATTCATGCCCTTTTCACTCATGTGTGCAAGCCTCCTATGCCATAATTCAATCACATCAGAATTATCCACTGCATTAACAAGACCCGTGACGATCTTTGCTTGCGTCATATACAATTTCGAGCACCTCTTTCCTCTTGCAACAACTAAAGAACCACGAGTGAGCTTCCATTGACCATTGGCAAAACTGTTGACATATCCTTCATCATCAAGAAGGCCAGTAGAAATCAAATTGAGTCTCATGTCTGGAACATGCTTCACATTATGTAGAATTAACTCCATCCCAGTGTCAAACTTCAGACAAACCTCACCAATGCCAACAACTTTAGACAAACCATTGTTACCCATCTTAACCTCTCCAAAATCACCTGGAGTGTAAGATGCAAAGAAATCCCTTCTCGATGTAACATGACAAGAAGCACCACTGTCGATAGTCCAACTCAAATTATCTTGTGCAAGGTTAATAACATCATCATCACAACAAATCAGGAACTCATCAGTAGTAGCGGTCACAACAACATTATCATTACCACTGTCATCTTTCTTTTGATTATTGTGAGCACCCTTTTTGTTCTCTCTCTTCAGTTTTCTACAGAACTTTCTTGTATGCCCTGTTATACCACAATGGTAACATTCAACATTAGCATACTTACCTTTAGATTTGCTCCATTGATTCCTTCTATTACTCGGACCTCTACTTTGACTTCTCCCCTTCCTTTTTGTGACTAAGACCTCTGACTGCGAAGTGGAACCCTGTGATTTTCTTCTCATCTCTTCATTCAAAATACTGCTCTTAGCCAATTCCATAGTGATAACACCATCTACAGCGGAGTTAGACAATGAAATCCTGAATGTCTCCTAAGAGTCCGGTAGTGTACCCAAAAGACATAGTCCCTGCACCTCATCTTCAAACTTAATACCCATTCCAGCAAGTTGATTCATAATTCCTTGGAATGCATTTAAGTGGTCTGAAACTGGAGTGTCATCCTGGTACTTTAAAGACATCAACTGTTTAATCAAATACAGCTTGTTATTCCCAGTCTTTCGAGCATACAATTGCTCAAGCTTATTCCACAAGGTACGTGCACGTGTCTCTCCACTAATATGGTTCAACACATTATCATCCACCCACTGTCGTATATACCCACAGACCTGTCTATGCAAGATAGTCCACTGTGCCTCCGTTTTATCTGCAGGTTTCTCTGTAGCAAACACTGGTAAATAATAATCTTTGACATAAAGAAGATCTTCCATCTTCCCTTTCCAAACATGATAATTAGAACCATTCAAATTAATCATTCTACTTGTATTCATTTCCATCGTTCAAAGAAGTCCAACAACAATAAATAACAACCAAGCTCTGATACTAATCTGTTGGGAAAAATGACCACAACGGCAATAACAAATGCGGAATAAACTTCGTTTGGACAATGCTTTTCCCGACTCGAATGAACCTTTGAGGAAACAATTAAATAGAGCAATACCCAAGCAATAAATATGCAGCAAATAAACGACAATAAGACACCAAGATTTTTACGTGAAAAACCTCCTCTGAATAAGGAGTAAAAACCACGGGACCGTAGTCCACCCAAATATTTCACTATCAAAAATAAATGGGTAAATACACAAAGTCTTCCCTAGATAAAACTAGAGGCATATAATCATCATCATACTCTTGGAATTAACCATCAAGAAATATGGAATAAATTAAACAACGAAAGAGAAAGAAAACCACCAAATAGGTAATCTGGCCAATCTCCTAAATACAGCCTTCTGGACCTCTAATATCGATCTCCACCGTTCAGAACATAGAGCAAGATGTTAGGAAGATGCTGTCCAAAAATCAGGATGATCGGACATTGTTTGACCCTCGATCGGTGCGATGAAAGAAGCTGCCCGCGGGAGAGTTTTCGCAGGGGAGCTTTCTGTTTTCTTTCTGCTGCTGCGTGCGTGCGTGAAGAAGCAAAGGAGAAGTAAACAAAAAACCTATTTAACCTGTGTGGGTCCCACCAGTTTTGACCGACCAACCTTTTTTTTTCTTTTCTTTTCTCCCACATACGGAGGGAACCCAACAGAGAGGAGATGAGTATGTCCATGAAGATTTGGGAGAAGAAAGTGAATACGACATTTCTTTTTTAAAATTTTTTTGGGGTTACATAGGTCATTTTGTTTTACCTCTCTAATATTGTATAATTTTTTGGAGCATATTTTTAAAGTAAAATTTATTTATAAAATATGTTGCTTTTAAAATGTATTCTTAATTTTTGATTGAGGAGAATATACTTTAAAAATTGAAGAGAGTAGGCTGATTTGTATAAATCAAAATTCTAAAGTTTACTGGGGCAGATTATTAGTAAACACATAAAAATAACAATGTTAGTATTTAGAATGACTATTATGTATTTTTATGATATTTTATTTTAAATTTAATGAAGATTTTTCTTAGTTTATATTTATAAAATTGCATAAATAAATATTGTCTGAAATAAATTATTTTTAATTTTGAAAAGGAAAAACTGTCTTGTAGTCGTAGTCAAACGTAGTTAATCAGAGTTGGGCGAAATAAAGCGTTGGACAGTAAAAAGCCTCTTAGCATGTACATGGAAGGATCTAAGCAAATAATTTTTCAACAAGTACTTGCGGTGCACACGGTATCACTGAAAGTATTAAAATGTTAATTTTTGATTCCTAAAAGAAAAGAAGAGTTTTATTTGAGATTTTGACAATTATTAATATTGTATATTTAATTGACAATTATATATTCAAATAATTTTTTTTAATGATTTTTAAAAATATTGAATAATTTTAATTATCAATATTTATTACTTAAATAAAATAATTCTTCCGGATATATATGGAAAGAGGATACTTCTTTGAATTTGACCAAAAGTGAACATACCTTGCATAATTCCATCAAAAAGTTATCTTTTTGTTCAAATTTGTTTGTATAATATAATATTCGTCTAGTGTGAGCTCTCCAATTACGTGTGCTTCCCAAGTTACTATAATTTGATGTATCATTTTCTTATTCTGGTTGTCATATGCAGGACTCTCAAACATGATAAGTGTGAGAACCCGAAAATTGTAAATTTGTTTTATAATATGAGATAATATATTTTGTGGCAAATCTTATTTTATGTTATCTTATTTTTGCATGAAGTCTAATTCTTTTGGATATGAATGATAAATCCATATACTTTCAATAAGAATTTTATGATAATGTGGTACTCATGATTATAAGGTTAAATCCTTGAGAAGGTATCAAAAGGGGATTAGCAAATCCCATATAAGATTATTTTGATCTACAAGGAAGAGAACGAAAGGATTACGTAGTTTTATAACTACGTGTATGATCAAGAAATGTTTAGGTGGCAAGTTTTGTGCATGAAGGACAGCAGCTGTTTATACGTACTTAGCTGCTAAGGAATCATGATGAGCAGCCGTACTTACCGTCCAAATTAACCAATTATTTTATTTCAAGTTTAATCGTAGCCTACTGCTTTTTAACTTTATAAATACCCCATCCGAAATGATATTCTAACTCTTTACCAAATTTCTCTCCTAAGAGTTTCATCAAAATTGTTATCTCTGAAAACTTCCGAGATTTTCTTTCGGAGAATTTTCTCAGAAAAAGATTTGATTCCACTTTGGGAACGAAGAGGTAAGAACTTAGTGTTCTATTCAGTTTTCTTTCATGCATAACATCAAAGATTTATGCTAAGATTAATATTCTTTGCATCATCATGGGACATCATAGTCTGAGATGTTCATGTTAAAGTCTTCCATTGTAGCAGAAGCAGGCTCTGCAGTTAATCTTTGATGAGATATTGTTGATCTCTGATGAGATATTGCTAGTCCCTGATGAGATAGTCGTAGTCTCCGATGAGTTATTTATTCCCCGATGGATTATTTAATCCCCGATGGGTTATTTAATCCCCGATGGGTTATTTATTCCCCGATAGGTTATTTAATCCCCGATGGGTTATTTAATCCCCGATGGGTTAATTAGTCCCCGATGACGTCAGGATTAATCCCCGATAGGCTAAAGTTTAGTCTCCGATGACGTCACCTTAATCCCCGATAGAGTTAAAGAGACGTCATCAGTTTCTGAAGAGTTTTTAGTCCCCGACGCGTTTAGTCTCTGGCGCGTCCAATACACGTATTAGTCCCTGATACCTTTCCGTAGTCTCTGATGGCTAAGGGGATTATTCCCCGATGCACAGTTTGTTATCAAAGCTACAAAACATTATTTTCTTAAGGTTATTTCACAATATTATCATACCAGATTCAAGTCAGTAGAGTCTAAGGACATCCCATATCTATTTTCTTTCATAAATTATTATCAAGGTAATAAGATATTACTTGCGTAATTTACAGAATCTCTTCTCGCAAGTAAATTGATTTGAATTTTGTGCAAAGGACTGAGGCAAGTATATCTACACTCTTATATTTATCTCAAATTAAAGTAAGTATATCTTCATTGTCATGCTTGATAATGCAAGTATATCCTTACTCTGATGTTTATTTCAGTTATGCGCATGATCAATTGATTCGACATGCGTACAAAATTACATCCTTTATATTTAAATTTCCTTGTGAAACAAAATGCTATGCTTAAATTTCCGCTAGCATGATATGAATGAAATGCATGGATATAAAGGAGCTTTGATTTATCTGATATTATTCAATCTTATATCTGTGCAAATGAATGAGAATGTTATGTCCCTTAATTGGGAAATGCCACATAGTTGGCAAGAGGAAAGGAAAGGTGCTGATTTGTTCTTCACCTAACCTAGAGGAACTATATGTGACTACGTACGTTCACACAAGAGGGATCATGCGGGCACAGTTAGGCCAGCTGTATACCGTATGGTTAGCAGATCCAACGGGTATAGCCCCCGATGGATATTTTTACTCCAAGAAAGTTATGCTTTGACACTAAGAAGGGCTACACAATTGATTATCATCAGTAACCTTAAAGATTTCTTAAAGAATCCAAAGGCATTGATATTGTTTCATCAAGCCTTCCAACAGAAATGAATTTCTTTGAAGCATTTCAATCTCGTTTTTCCCCAAATTGTCTATATACTTGCTGGGCGTAAACCGCTCATTTTTGTTGAATCTTAATGTCTTGCAGGGCAAGAAGTTAAGGCTGAACCCTCGGATAAGGGGAAGGCAAAAATGATTGGTTACTGAAGTTGGCTAGCCTTGTGATGCCAATAGGAAGGGAAGGAAGGAAGATGATCTGGGAAATGATATTTTGTATTACAAAATAGAAACAAAATAGCTTCCGCTGTAAATGTGATATTTTGGGTTATAATAACTCTTATTTATCGTTTCTTTCAGTAGTTATTTTATGAATGGATGTATGGTTATCTTTTCCTTCTTTTGATGAAGCCCTGATCCAGTGAGGGATTGTGGGGTCGTCACAATAAGTTCTTGGGACAAACCCTAGGTGAGGAAGGTTGTTTGAGTTTATTTTTCTACAAATTCCTAGTAAATTCTCAAATGTTGTTGCGTGCACTTCTTCGAATTTTGCTGCACATGGTTGGCACTCTCGATTAAGTCATTTCACATCTTTGATTGTTTATCTTGTAAATTTGTTAAACAAAACACTTTGCCTTTTTTGAATAGTTATTCTATGTTAGCTCCTTTTGATTTAATTCACTTTGATAGTTGAGGACTTTCTCCTAATATGGCCATGGGATGTTCAATATATTTTGTTATTTTTGTTGATGATTTTTCTCGACATAGACATATCTTATGCGAAATCAATCTAAATTAGCTACTACTTACAAGAATTTTGCCAATATGATCAAAACACAATTTTCTTGTAATATTAAAGTTTTTTTTTCACTGATAATGTCATGGAACATTAATACTGAGTACTTTAATTTTCTTTCATCTAATGGTACTATTGTTCAGCGATCATATCATGTAACATCTCAACAAAATGGTCGTGTTGAACGAAAGTACAGATATATTTCTTAGAATCTGTTCCTACATTACTTGTCTTTTCCAATGTCTAAAATGATTTTGGGGTGAAGCTACGGTTTACATGTTCAACAGGGTTTTATCGCCTATTTTGGACAATTAGTCACCTTATGAGAGATTTTATGGTTCTTCTCATTCGTATAATCTCTTAAAGGATTTTGGTTGTGTTTGTTTTGTTATTCTATATCCACATGAGCGCAACAAATTAGAACCACATGCTCACTTATGTTGCTTTCTTGGTTATGGCATTGAATATAAAGGCTACAAGTGTTGGGATCCTATTTCTAAATGACTTCGAGTCTCTAGACATGTAGTTTTTTGGGAATATAAAATGTTCTCTTCTTTGTCCAAATTTGAGATAGATACATCAATTACTTTACCTCATTTTACTGATCTTTTGTTAAATTATCTTCTGAGGATGAATCTGCTAGTTCTATTCATAATGTTTGTATTGCAGATATTGAGCTCACACAACCTTCTCCAACACCATTTATAGACAATCCACAAGAATCTGTTTCTTCTTATGGTTCTGCATCTAATAGTTCTAATTTTCCATCTCCTGAAATTGTTGAGCATAGATGTTAATCCACTTGGGTAAGACAACCATCTATTCGTCTTTGTGATTATCATGTTTATTTTGTTACTCAATCTTTACATGAGCCTTAGACTTATCGAGACGCTAGTACTAATCCTTTTTGGCAATAAGCAATGACTAAGGAATTGCAAGCTTTAGACAAAACTCACACTTGAGATTTGGTTACTTTACCTCCTAGTAAAACAACTATAAGTTGTTAGTGGATTTACACAATCAAAACCAAGTCAGATGGCACAATAGAAAGATATAAAGATTATCTTGTTGCCAGAGGTTTCACATAGGAGTATGGGTTTGGTAGAAGGAAACTTTTGCTCTTGTTGCTCATATCACATATGTTCGTAGTTTACTCACAGTTGATGCATCTCAGCATTAGGATCTATGGCAGATGGATGTCAAAAATGTCTTCCTTAATGGAGATTTGTAAGAAGAAGTTTACATGAAACCCCCTCCAGGATATTCTCATCCTCCTCATCATGTTTGCAAACTCAATCAAGCTCTTTATGGACTCAAGTAAGCCCCACGAGCTTGGTTTGCAAAATTCTGCTCATTAATTAGTCAATTGAGATTTTCATTTAGTCATTATGATTCTACTCTTTTTATCCGACGTTCAGATCATGAAATTATTCTTTTGATGCTTTATGTTGATGATATCATCATAACCCAAGTGATGCATACTGAATTTTTGATTTAAAGTAGTTTCTCAGTCAACAATTTGAGATAAAAGATCTTGGATTACTAATATATTTGAGTCTTGAGGTTTGTTATACTTCTTTAGGTTATAGTCTCTCATAGTCAAATATGTTTCTGATTTTTTATCTCAAGCAAGTCTCATGGATAGCAAAATTGAAACTAGTCCACTGGAACAAAATACCAAACTTGTTCCTTAAGGTGGTTCTGTACTTCAAAACGCCACTTTATACCATCAATTGGTTAGAAGTTTGTTTTACAGTAACTTGACCCGATATTGCATATGCAATTCATTTGGTTAGTTTATGAATTATCCTCACACTTCACAGTATGTAGTTGTCCTTTGTATCATTTGATATGTCAAACGCACCATTTATCATGAGTTGTATTATTCATTTGATTTATCCCTTGAATCTAAAAGATATTCTTATGCTAATTGGGATGGAGAACTTGTTGAACGATGTTTCTACTACTGGATTTTGTTTCTTTCCCAACACATCTCTTATTTCTTAGAAAAGTAAGAAACAAAATTTTATTTCAAGATCAATTACTAAATCTGAGTATAGAGCTCTTACTGACACAACACGAGCTACATTGGCTTCGGTGGTTACTAAAAGATATGAGAGTTTCTCATTCACTTGCCACCACTATATATTGTGATAGTCAAAGTGCTATGAAAATTGCTCATAATGATGTGTTTCACGAACGCACTAAACATATTGAGATTGATTGTCATTTTATTCGTCAACACATTATTCGTGGCACATTTCAGTTGAAATTCATTTTCACGACGGATCAAATAGCTGACATATTTACTAAAGTACTTCCTCCTACCCATTTTCGAGATATCATTTTGAAACTCAAAATATTTTCAACTCATCAATCATAGTTTGAGGAGGATCTTAGTATAATATAATATTAGTCTAGTCAAAGTCAATATGTGCGCTCTCCAAGTTTGCGTGGTCCCCAAGTTATTTGAGTAGCCTCTGAGTCTCTTATATATATATATATATATTCATCTATACATTTAATCTCATTTTGAACATAATATAAACATTAGAGTTTCCTAATTTATTCTCTTGTATTCTTTATATTTGTGTGTGTATTCAACAAAATTGATCATGTATAATGATAATCGGATAAATAGATTGTGACAAATTATACACAATATAGTTTTATAAAAAGAAATTTAAATGTAAAACTTTTTGTATAGCAAAATTAATTTTTATATGTAACTCTTTTGTTGAATAGAGGGGGTATTTTTTTTTTATTGGTTGCAAGTTGTTTTGGATGTAATGATACTTTTAAATTTGATTATATTCAAGTAGAATAATTTAATCAACTTAAAAAAAAAACTTGTAATAAATATGGATTTAGAACGTAAGATACTTTTGTACATATGAATTCCCCAAATTTCATTCAAATGGGAGGTCAACAATATAAATTTAATACTTTTTAGTATAAATATGGAACAAACTATCTCATCTCTCTTCATCTCGATATATAATATAAAATTTTTATCTTGAAAATCGAGATAAGCCTCTTATTTAATAAAGAATCTATTCTTTATATTATGATGTAAAAATGAATATAATAACAACATCAAATACAGTTATATATAAGTATATTAATCTAGGAATGTGGATATCAAAAGTCATTTTGTACGGGTCCATATGTACTTCCTTGATTTTGTAAGTTCTTCTTTTTGACTTTATTTTTTTCCGTTCAAAATTATAAATATCAACTAAAATTTAAAAACTAAAAATTTAAAAACATACTATAATTTAAATTCAAAATACCTGAACAAATTATATATATCTTTCATTTTTAAACTTCAATACAACAACTTTTTGAATACTCATCATCTCAAATAATCAACAAAAAAAAAAATTTAAGTTCTCTCCAAGATTATTATTTTCTCAGTATTTTCTATTTTATTATGAAAATCCATACTTTATACTATTTACTTATTCCCAAAAAAAATTATAATACTAAAATTAGTATTAAGTGCATATCCAAAATTTTCACATCATTATATATTTATAAGACTCTAAAAGTAAATTGTCTAAATTAATTAATTCAAAGTTAAATAAAAAATTTACTTCTTAATTTCACAAAATAATAACATTGACTTAATTATTATTTTAATAAATTCAATGGCAAGCCATTGAAAGAAAATAATTAATTTTTAAAAAAGATTCTAATCACTATATGTTACTTGAAATTGAAATTGGAATTCTAAAAATAATAAACTTCCCCTTTTATATAAAATTAAGAATTTAAACAGATACAAAGAACAATAGTAAATTAATATATCATATATAAACAAAATAATTTTTCATTAAAAATAATTCAACATAGTTATTCTGAATTTGAGCCAAGTTTACATGATACATTCTTATATTCAAATTGACTCCTTTATAAACAAAGTAAGAATGAGTTGATCACAAATTTCAGCAATGAACTAATATTGATTTATAAAATAAAAAATATAAGGTAAAAAAGACTTGGAAGAGCCTATGAACTTTTTTATTTTATGTCAGTAGAGACGAATTTTCTTCCCACTTGAAAACTTTTTTGCGACCCTCCAAATGATTAGTACCATAATTTTGTTAGCATATCTGCTGAAAAATTATCAAAAACTATCATTTGTGTATGCTTAATAATTTCCGGTATTTTTTTTGTGTCGGAGTTGTGATTATATTTGAAATAGACATGCTATCTTTGAAATAGACATGCTATGTTGAAGTAGTTTCAATTTTCTTATTTTATAGCATCAGTTTGAGTGAGGAAAAAGTGATAAATGTATGTTGTTGTCTATTTTCAACGGTATGTTGAACTAATTTCATTTTTATAAATCCTCTAATCTTATTAGTTTCTGTTATGTAGTTTTTGGGTTAAACGTATAATTTCTCAACGTATACTAATTTAGAGGGAGAATAAAAAAAAAATCCAGGATTTATTCTTAACTTTTCCAAGACAAAGCATAACCCTCTTCTTCTTTTTTTCTTTTCTCTGTTTTTTTTGTTAATCATATAAGATAAACTAAATCCATATTGAAAATAAGAGGAATACTCCACAAACAAGGACAAAAAGCCACATTCTAACTAGTGGAATGCCGAAATAAAGTCTCAACCGTTAATAATAAGAGTTAAACTCGTAACCTTTTAATTATAACACACCAATCTTAACGAAAATCTCATTGTCAACGTAACCCTCTTTTTATGTAGTCAACAATGCCCTACATCTTAATCTTATATCCTATACCTAGTAACATAATATGAATAAATATTTGTATCCCTACAACATTCTAACTTCTTCGCGAATATTACTATAAATGACATGATTTGACGCTTTTATGCGGGTCATGTTGTTCTTTTTAATCATATCATATAATTTATAATTATTTTCGAGAAGAAATTAAGATATTGTAAGAATACAAAGATATATAACTTTTTCTAAAAATAGTAAGGTTAACGCGGAGGGACGAGGGCGGGGGGGGAGGGCTGGGTTATGTAGTGAGATTTGTGAGTATTAAGGGTGTATAGAATTAGAATAATAAATAAATATACATACATATTATACATATATATATATATATATATACATATTATACATATATATATATAGTTTAAACAATTGAATAAGTTTATACAAAATGACTTGTTTGGTATTATTTTGACTTAAATGAAATTATTTTAAGAAATTGATATTGGTCTATCTTTTTCCCATAATCATATTTAAAAAAGTAAATGCAAACAACTAGGGTTTCGATGATTAACGAGACAAGGAACGTTGAGATGATATTTCGTATTAAAAAAAGCCTTTTGTCTTTTCTTAAATAGTGGAAGAAGTTGAAAAGATTGCGAGTTAAGAATAATTACGATTTATATAACATGCAGTAATGACTATTAGTAATTTAAGTTAATAATTTTTGGCTAGCAGATGTTTATGTTTTCTGGTATCAATTGTTTCAAGTCTTAGATTTTTAGTTAGAATCTTTTTTATTGTTTTGTCGGTGGTTTTAGTAATTGTACTCTTCAATCTAAATCTTTTGGATTTTTTCAATAATTGTTATTCTCGAATGAGTAATTGTAAAATGGGAGTTTGAATATAAGTTTTAATTTGTTCCCCACTGAAAAGATTACAATACAATCTGAAAATATATTGTAGAAATGAAAACACAGTAGATTATATTAATCAATAAAAAATGAATTTTGTTGATTTTGAATCTGAAATAACATCTGGTTATCTAGAATTGATATCAACTTCTGAAATCTGTTCAAGTATGAACATCTAGAACTTAAAAATTAATTTATAGTATCTCAAGTTATAAAAAACTTACTTCTCAAATTGTATAAATTTACTGCATAAGATTACAGAGTATATGAACTTTACAATTCTCTCTCACTATTTTGTAATTTTGTAATTCTGTAATTCTGTAACTCTGTAATTTGTTTTTTGTTGTGTATTATCTTAAAGAGTGTACTTTGTATATTTTATATACAACTTCTTATCTCTGATCTGTTCTATTTTTCAACTTTTTTGTTCAATTAAAGCAGTTTTTCTTTATCAATAGTTGTAACAACTCTGTTACCTAATATGTTTGTTAAGTCACATCATTGTTACTTAATTTCTTAGTTTTTACAGATCAGTTTTTCAACCTTGTCAACCCAGTTGTTACTTATTCATCAATGGATATGTATTCCCTTCCCAATTGTTACTTATTCATCAATGGATATGTATTGCCTGATATGACATTATTTCATTAGTGGATATTTATCTCCTGATATGACTTTATTCATCAGTGGATATTTATCCCCTGATATGACTAGTTGTTAGTGCAAAATAAGCTCAAGTGTTTGTAAAGGGGGGGGGGGGGGGGGGGGGGGGAGGAGATGAATACAAACACTACAATCTTTTCGCTCTTTTTATCTTTTAAAAGAACTTGCCCGGAAATAGCTGCACAGAGCAGAAAAACTATGTAATATAAACACACAGATTCAAGTTAAAATAGTTATATTAAAATTTGGGGTTTTTCTGGAAATCTGAATAATCACAAATGTGATTTACAGCTACAAATTCTGTTAATAAAATTCACAGTTTCTCACACTCAATAGCTTCTAACATTCTTTGAAATATTTCTCGCAAGATCTATTACAAAACTTCTCTCTAGTATTTGTGTGCTTCAGTGTTTGTTTTTTTCTGTTAGATAAAAAAAACTCTGTTATCTTTTGTAATGAGAACTCCTTTTCTTATATGTCAAACAATGGTTGAAATTACGTGCTTGAGACGTGCTGCTTTTCTCAACTTAGCAGCAAGTATGTCACATCGTAGCCCTATGTGTCAGACGGAGGCATGTTTTGTTACTACTTTTTCTTACCCTGATCTGTGAGCATTTAATTGCGCGAGAGTTCTCATTGGATCAAACACAAACTTCAAGAAATATCTTTCCAGTTGATATTTCTTGCTTCTGAAACATGTTACGTTGATTTCCGTGTAAGTACTGATGACGGGTGCATACTGTCATAACGATCCACTAACTACCAGCCCTGATGGACTTTGATCAGTGCTTCTGGATCCCCTGATGCTTATTGACTGGATCAGGGCTTCAACCTTCACTTGAGTTTCACTCAGTGCTTCTTGATCCTGATGGTTATGACTGACGGTATACACTGATGGCTTCCACTGATGCCATGTGGGTCATTCCCCCTGACTGGTTATCTTGATGGGTTGGCATGACATTGACATGTCATGATGTGTTCCCCTGACGAGTTAATCAGCCTTCGTCATCCCCTAACGGTTCCCCGTGATTGGTTCCCCTGAGGAGTTTCCCCTGATCGGTTCCCCTGATGAGTTCCCCCTGACGGTACTTAATCAATGTAACTTTGTTTAGAATATCTGATGTGCGGAATACTTTTGCTGTTAACAAGTAACATCAGACATTCTTCTCCACTTTGTCAAGTCCTTTGGATGTTTCTGTTTTCTGACTTGTCTTGTGAAGAGATTGACCATCCACTGATGAATAAATTTATCATCAGTGGATGCTAACCTTGTGCAGATCTTAAGGTTTATAAAATACCTCAAGTATTTACAGTTGCACAATTTATTACATAAACATCATCATCAATCAATTAATTCTAACAATCTCCCCCTATTTATGTTTATCAATTTGATAACCATAAATCTCTAGATGCACTGATGATGATGTCAAAACCAATACTATATATATGAAAGAATTTTGAATGAACTAATAAAAGAATTTCTGTACAAGTATTTTCCTATAACTATTACAAAAAGAATGTTGTATTAGACATCAGGATCCCTTTTCCTTTTTGCTGAGACAAAGAGCAATAGATGACTTGATTCAATCGGTTGGGAGTCACTTCCAAGGCCTTGTCTTCTTTGATCTAGGTTTCGATCAGGAATCCTTAGTCTGTTGTCTTCTCCTCCTGCTTCCAGTTGCTCCAGCTCCCTTTGAAGAAGTTTTCTGAAGTTGACAATATTGACATTGCTGCTGGATTCCAAAGCTTCAAGGACATATTTTATTCCTTAAACATTGGCTGTAGCAAGTTGTGACCAGTAGAAGGTAATGATCTCCCCCTTTTTATTTTTGAATTGAACACCCATGGGGCTAGTGATCATTTTTGGATATTCTTTGAATCCCTTCAATGGTGACACATCCCTTACTGCAGTGTTCCCATCATCAGTTTTGGTTTCTTCAATCTCCTTCAATACTTTCTGAGTCAGCAGGAATCTGAACTGGATGACATGTTCATTTTTGTGATAAGCTATTTGGCTTAGAACATGCATCGCTTCCTCCAAGTCGAGGTCATCAACATCTTTGATCCTTATACTTTTCTCCTGCCCATCAGTGGATTTATAGAATAATTTTAGTGGTCTTTCTAGGGTTGTGAGCAGGCTTCTTTCATCGTTGATGGCTCTCCTCAGCTTGTCGATCATCCCCCTCAAGTCTCTGTTAGCCTTTGAAGATTTCGAGATCAGGTTTAGGATCAGTCCTAATTGTTCAGCATCCATTCTCCTAAACCAGCCCATTGTAACATTGAATTCTGACTCACTCTTTAGTTGTACTGTTATCAGCTGATCCCTTTTATTGTTGAACCTGACATCTATACTTTTTATGGTGAACATAAATGTCAGGTTTTTGCCCCTTTCTTCTTTGAGGGATTCAGCTAGA
Organism: Centella asiatica; assembly: GCA_014636745.2. Lineage (NCBI taxonomy): Eukaryota > Viridiplantae > Streptophyta > Magnoliopsida > Apiales > Apiaceae > Centella > Centella asiatica. The sequence continues at coordinate 3,700,322 of CM025780.1, read as the reverse complement.
GTGGGTGGTCCATATGATGTGGTAATGGGAGAAGGTGTTTAATCCTTGGCTTCAGATGACTTGGATTTGGTGACATCAGGGTCTTCGAATTTGTCTTGATTTTTATCCCCTGATGCACCTTTCGGGTTTTGAACTCTTCTTTGCTGAGGATTCCTGGAGGTCCTGGGCCTGACACTCTTCTTCTTCTTTGCTTCCTCCTGTTCCTTTGCCATTTCCCTCTCTTTATCTTCTTGAAGTTGTTGTGCAAATAGTGCATCAGCTTCCACTAGCTTTTTATCTTGAGGGTAGACCAGCTCCACTTTCCCATCAATTACAGTTTCAACAGGTGTTGGAAAGTGAGTTGTCTTCATGGCATCTCCAAGTAGCTTAGGTCCTGATTGAGTGTTGGATTTCTTCTTTGGTTCCTCAATCAGGATACCCTTGCCTTTATCCTTAGATTTTAGAGCAGGAACAGGAGCAGTCACATCCCCTGACGATGGTTGACTTGATTTCTCAACAACATCCCCTTACGACTGCTTGGTAGATTTCTTCCCCTTTTTGACAGCATCATCAATGGGAGTTGAGAGTCGGGATGTGACTTGAATAACTTGTTGCAAAGTGCCAGCCATAGAATGTTGTAGAGTTTCCATGCTGGTCAGTTAGGAAGTGAGATCAGCAAGCTTCTTGTTTACAGCGTCAGCTTGTTTCTTCATCTGGAGCAGGGTCTAGCTGGTGACCAGGGAGTCGACAACTTGCTGTACATTTTGTATCTTTGATGAAAAATGTGTATACAATTTTTGATTTTCTATATCTATTGACTGACCAATCATGATCTGTGACTTTAACACTTTGATCAAGATGGGATCAGTGGTCCTAGCTAACTCTTGCTTTAACAACTGTACAGTGTCCGACATTTGATTCTTCTGAAAGTACAAATCAACTTCGATGAACTGGGAAAAATCATCTTGTGGAGCATCATCTTCATCACTTTCAGAGCTTGAAGTTGTATTTACAGTAACTGTGATTTCTCTCTGTTCTTTATTTACAAGGATCTCATCCTTATCTCTTTCATCCTCTCCTTTTTCTTTGCCTTCTAAGGCATCACTCGAATTCTCTCCTTTTTCTTTGCCTACTAAGGCAGTACTCTCTTGCTCTCCTTTTTCCAAAGTCCTCTCAAGGGATTGACTTTGCCTCTTTGCACTAAGTATTCTCTCAGTCTCACTCAAAATTGTCCTAGAGGGGCTCCTCTGGGCTTGGAAATCATCAACTGTGACCAGTTCAAGTGAAGTATGTACAGATTCTGGTTCGACAGTTGTGATAGGAGGAGGAGGAGAAGTAAAGTGTGTATGTATAATTGGAGAAGTGTATGTTTCTATAGAGGAAGTATATATAATTAAGGGTACATAAAGAGTTATTGTTGTAGTATGTACAGTGGAGTGTATGTCCCCTGTCTGATCATCAGTGTTTGTATTAAGTAAAAATGAGTCAACCATTTTAGAGTGTTGACTACCAAACACTGTGTCAGAGAATGTTGGCTCCTCCACATATTGAGAATGTGGAGAATCTGATTGTATGACACTTAATGTTTGTGTCATTATATTTGAAGAAATTTGAGGAACAGAGAAAGAAGGAAGTGGTGTAGATGGGAGTGTTGGCTGAATCACTGAACGAGGAGGTGATTCATCAAAAGATGCTGTAGAAGAATGCTTATGACTCATGTGGATCTTATTGAGAAGCTTCTGAACTACAACATCTTGAGTGGTGTGTGCACTCACTGTGTCAGATATCTGCAAGTAACTCTCAGAGACCCTGATGGTAGGTTCATCAGTGTCTATGGTCAGTGTATGTGCCTCACTCAACTGTGTCCCTGGTTGGGGACTATTTTCAATAACTAATTCATTTTGAGATAAACTAGTTAGAAATATGTTTAATTTCTTATCAAAAGCAGTATCCTTTTGAGAGGATACTGCCTGGTCAGGCTGTTGGGTAACACTCGTGGCTCCCATCTTCTTCTTACGCCTGTAGCCAATCACTCTCTCTCCTTGCTCCCCCTCAGTTGATGTGGTAACTTTACTGGGTTTTCTTTTAATCCCAATAGTCTTTTGGGAGACTATGGGTTGAGCTTTTGAGAGTGGTTGAGTGGAAATTGGTTGTTCTACTTGGGTAGGCAGAGAGGTTGTTGTTTTCTCTGTCGTAATAGTTGAAGGTGAAGAATGTATAGTTTAAGAAGTAGAAGGTGAAGAATTTACTACCTGTACCATATGCTGCGGAAGTGCAAATGGTTCGACTGCATACAATTTCTTTATTATTTCTACAAACAATTTCTTTGTTTGCTTGTATGTTTATATAGGTATATCATTCTCAAAAGAAAAATTAGTAATTTGGTCTTTAATAATCATAAACAAAAATCTTGCATAATATACTTTAGTTTTCCTATTATTAAAATTACCTAATTTATTTACAAGGTCATCAAAGATTATTTTACCTATATTTATATTTACATTTCTAATCATGGCGTATGCTATTTTCAAGGTTAAAGAGGTAATAACCTCAAAGTTAGAACACTTACCTGAGAACGCCTTGGTGATTGTATCGAACAGGTAAGAGATCTCCCGCTTAACATTCACCCTCTTGAGGTCCTTGAACTTTAACACTGCGTTGGGAACAACGTTATAGCCCAATTCCCTCAAGAAATCCAGTAGGTCTGCATCACTAGGTGCGTCCACCAGATCTTGAGTAGGTAGCCCCAAAGCAGGGTTAAGTCTAGAAGGGGTTATTTTCCCTTTCTTAGATGAAACTTTGAATGATATTCTCTTGACCGCATCAGGCCTAGTGGTGGAGTACATGAACTTAGCACTCGACCATTGTTGAGACAGTGCTTCCCCCGACATTTCTTCATTGGTAAAGATGGCTTTACTATACTCTGAGTTGAGTAGATAGTTCATTACAGGTTTAAAGCACTCATTTACCTCATCAATATCAGAGAAGCCCACATAGTTTGTGGGTGGGACTGTCAAGTTCCTCGGAATTTGTTGGCATGCCATGGATGCTTTGAAGATTTTAAGTTCTAGGATTTCTGTGAAAACGAGAGAGAAGAAGAAAGAAAACTCGAGCAAATATCAGATAAAGATTAAATGTTTTGGGGAGTTTTAAAAAGTAGGAGAGATAGAGTATTAATACCTACCTATTGATGTTTGAAAACTTTTCCTTAAAACACGCCATCAGGGAGTCAGTTCAGTTTCTGTGATGACACATCATAAGTGAGAGAGGATCTCATTGATGAGTTGTCATCACTTAACTGACTGTGAATCCCGATGTAGTTAAAAAAACATTAAAACTTACCCTGATGATTTACTGTATGTACATACCCTGACCCTGATGCACAAGACGGACACCCTGATCCTGACGAACAGGTCGAACACCCTGACCCTAACGTACGAGTCAAACACCCTGACCCTGACGTGCGAGCCGGACACCTTGACCCTGATGCGTCCTTAAGGAAGCCCTACCCCTGATACATCAGTCAAAACAAAAACAAAAAACCAAACACAAAATACAGAATATACAAGTATATACATATTTACAATTAGAACATATATAACCACATATCAATTGATTTTATCAAGAACTTATGAAATGAGTTAGAAATACCAGAACTTAGGAATTTGACTCTGACCTTGACGCATAGTTCACCATTCCTAGCTCTCCCACAAGATTTAAAAACGTGGCTTCTTCAAGAGCTTTAGTGAATATGTCTGCCAGCTGCTGATATGAAAGTACAAACTGTAGTTCAATATTCTCATTCATAACATGTTCCCTGATAAAATGATATCTGATTTCTATATGTTTGGTTCTGGAATGTTGCACTGGATTTTCAGGAATGGCAATGACACTTGTGTTATCACACCTTATTGGAATCTTGGAATAGTTAAGACCATAATCCATTAGCTGATTTTTCATCCATAGAATTTTTGCACAACAACTTCTAGCTGCAATATATTCAGCTTCAGCAGTAGATGTAGAGATTGAGTGCTGCTTTTTGCTGAACCAAGACACAAGCCTTCCTCCTAGAAATTGACAGCTTCATGTTGTAGTCTTTCTGTCAATCCTGCATCCTCCAAAGTCAGCATCAGAATATCCTAGTAATTCAAATCCAGACTCCTTTGGATACCAAAGTCCCAACTCTGTAGTGCCCTTGATATATCTCAAGATCCTTTTCACTGCAATGAGATGAGATTCCTTTGGGTCAGCTTGATATCTTGCACAAAGACATGTTGCAAACATTATGTCTGGCCTGCTTGCTGTCAGATATAGCAATGATCCAATCATTCCCCTGTAAGTCTTCAAATCAACTTTCTTTCCATTCTTATCAGGGTCAATCTTGGTTGCAGTGGCCATTGGTGTCTTTGCTACTTTTGAGTCCTCCATATCAAATTTCTTGAGAAGTTCTTTGGCATATTTTGTCTGATGAATGTAGATTCCATTAGAGACTTGTTTGACTTACAATCCCAAGAAATAAGATAACTCACCCATCAAGCTCATTTCATATTTGCTTTGCTTGAGTTTGGAGAACTTTTCACACAGCCTTGTGTCAGTGGATCCAAAAATAATATCATCAACATAAATTTGAACCAAAATCAGATGACCTTGGTGATGTCTGAAGAACAAGGTTTTGTCAATGATACCTCTTGTAAACTTGTTTTCCACTAGAAACTTTGACAGTGTGTCATACCAAGCTCTAGGTGCTTGCTTCAGTCCATAAAGTGCCTTTTCCAGTCTGTAGACATGATTTGGAAATTTTGAGCATTCAAACCCTGGAGGTTGTTGGATGTACACCTCCTGTTCCAATTTCCCATTTAGAAAAGCACTGTTCACATCCATTTGATATACTTTAAAATTTGAATGTGCTGCATAGGCTAAAAAAATTCTTATAGCCTCAAGTCTGGCTACTGGTGCAAAGGTCTCATCAAAGTCAATCCCTTCTTCTTGAAGATATCCTTTTGCAACCAGTCTTGCTTTGTTTCTTACAATAATGTCAGCTTCATCCATCTTATTTCTGAATACCCACTTAGTACCTATTATGATTCTTTCTTTGGGTTTAGGTACAAGCTTCCATACTTGATTTCTTTCAAATTGATTTAGCTCTTCCTGCATAGCCAAGATCCAGTCTGCATCTTAAATAGCTTCTTCAAACTTCTTTGGCTCAATTTGAGAAAGAAAGCAAGCATATAGGCATTCATTAGATGTTGCTTTCCTGGTCTGCACTCTCTTGCTTAGGTCACCAATAATCAGATCTGTTGTGTGACTTCTTGGCCATTTAGGATTAGAGATGTGTCTTGATGAGCTTGCTTGACTATCATATTCTCCCCCTAAGCCTGTGCTCCCAACTTCTAAAACCTTTTCCCCTGAATTAGTGGATAATTCAAGGTTCAAGTTATCCCCTGATGGTGTATCCTCTGATCTGTTGTCCAGGAAATTAACTCTATCTATTGAAGGGGCTTCTACATTGTTTGGATTGACATCAGGAATGGATAAGGTCTCCATTTGTCTGCACACATCGGCTTCTTGGGAACGTGAGGGCCTTCTTATAGAATCTATAAATATTCATCATCAATAGCTCATAGGTGAACTATCATTATTTGTCTCCAGAAGAAGTATTTGCCCCTTTCCAACATGGGGACTTTACTGTTTCCAGCTTTGTTAGCCAAGATAATGATCGATTTAGCAAGTGAAATCTGCTAAGAGGCTCTGATACCAATTGTTAGTGCAAAATAAGCTCAACTATTTGTAGGGGGGGAGGGGGATGAATACAAACACTACAATGTTTTCGCTTTTTTTATCTTTTAAAAGAACTTGCCAGAAACAACTGCACAGAGCAGAAAAACTATGTAATATAAACACACAGATTCAAGTTAAAATAGTTATATTAAAACTTGGGGTTTTTCTGAAAATCTGTATAATCACAAATGTGATTTACAGCTACAAATTGTGTAAATAAAATTCACAGCTTCTCACACTCACTAGCTTCTAACTTTCTTTAAAATATTTCTCGCAAGATCTATTACAAAACTTCTCTTTAGTGTTTGTGTGCTTCAGTGTTTGTTTTTTTCTGTTAGATAGAAAAAACTCTATTATCTTTTGTAATGAGAACTCCTTTTCTTATATGTTGAACAGTGGTTGAAATCACGTGCTTGAGACGTGCTGCTTTTCTCAACTTAGTCGCAAGTATGTCACATCGTAGCCCTATGTGTCAGACGGAGGCATGCTTTGTTGCTACTTTTTCTTCTCCTGATCTGTGAGCATTTAATGCGCAAGAGTTCTCATTGGATCAAACACAAACTTCAAGAAATATCTTTCCAGTTGATATTTCTTGCTTCTGAAACACGTTACGTTGATTTCCGTGTAAGTACTGATGACGGGTGCATACTGTCATAACGATCCACTGACTACCAATCCTGATGGAGTTTGATTAGTGCTTCTGGATCCCCTGATGCTTATTGACTAGATCAGGGCTTCAACCTTCACTTGAGTTTCACTCAGTGCTTCTTGATCCTGATGGTTATGACTGACGGTATACACTGATGGCTTCCACTGATGCCATGTGGGTCATTCCCCCTGACTGGTTACCTTGATGGGTTGGCATGACATTGACATGTCTTGATATGTTCCCCTGACGGGTTGATCAGCCTTCGTCATCCCCTGACGGTTCCCCCTGATTGGTTTCCCTGAGGAGTTTCCCCTGATGGGTTCCCCCTGATCGGTTTCCCTGATGAGTTCCCCCTGATGGGTTCCCCTGAATGTACTTAATCAACGTAACTTTATTTAGAATATCTGATGTGCGGAATACTTTTACTGTTAACAAGTAACATCAGACATTCTTCTCCACTTTGTTAAGTCCTTTGGATGTTTCTGTTTTCTGACTTGTCTTGTGAAGAGATTGACCATCCACTGATGAATAAGTTTATCATCAGTGGATGCTAACCTTGTGCAGATCTTAAAGTTTATAAAATACCTCAAGTATTTACAGTTGCACAATTTATTACATAAACATCATCATCAATCAATTAACTCTAACAATCTCCCCCTATTTATGTTTATCAATTTGATAACCATAAATATTATTTAGTATTTGACAAATCCAACTCTCCTTTTATATATTTATCATTAGCAGTCCATATATTATTGTTAACTGAGTGGCTGAGCCCAACAGAGGACCTTTCCTCCAAAGCTCAATCCGGCCAGTAGATCCACATTGTGGGGAATGAGCACACACTACAAGAAAAAGTATTTCTCTCCATGGCCCAAGTCGTCAAAACAAAACATAGTCCGTCGAGAACACTTAATCTCTATGGCAAGCGGTCGAGATTGCCCATCGAGATGAACCCTGTCAATACAAAGCCCGTCGAGAAATACCGTCGGGTCATTGATATAAACACAAAGACATCAACATTAGGTTTTTTTCCCCTCCAATTTACAATTTTCTGAATTTATTAGAAAAAATAAAAATACTTATCTCGACGACCGACTGTCGATGTATAGCGACAAAGTCATCAATATTATCTTTACCTTTTTCTATTGCTTGATAATATCAACGACTTGATGGACAAAAAAAATGCATAAGATGTCTCGTCTTGACAACTAGCTATTGAGAAACACATAAGCTGTTGGGAGTTGTTTTTTATGTAATTAAATATTTTGTTTATAATATCGCGAAACCCCTATTATGTGTTTTTTATTTATTTAAATATTTTGTTTGTCATATCGCGAAACCCTTGTTATGGGACATATCAACCACTATAAACATGTTTTCTAATTTTAAATCATAATATAATTACGCAAATCACATTTTCAAAAAGAATACAATCTAAATGCGCAAGGTACCTACAATCAAATTCACAAAGCGCCCAAAATATAAAAATCAATAGTAACCGTCTATACAACTAAAAACAACATAATCCACATATCAGAAAGTAGTATTTGTACAAAATTTGTGTCAAATTTTATAATATGCATAAAAGAGTTGGGGATGTACGAGTGGGGGATAAAACAATTTGGACGGGAATTAGGGGATAATATGAAAATCAAGGAATTTGATCCTCTTTAGGATTGGAAATAACTAAAGACGGTTTTACGATGATAAAACCTTTTTTTTTTGGTCATAACTCTTTGTAAAGTAGACTAAGGAGTTGAGTTTTCTATCAATCTATTGAGAAATTTAGAGATTTGAATCTCTTGTGAGTTGGGTCTTCTATCAATATAGTTGAGTCGTCTAAAAAAATATAGTGTTTAATTAAAAAAATAACTTTTGGATATCAATCTAGTTGAGTCTTCTAAAAGAATATAGTGTTCAATTAAAAAAATAACTTTTGGATCAAAAGTTACACAGTCCTTTTTAGTATCTCTTTAAAACTAAAAGCATAAAACTCTTTAAAAGTCCGTTCAAGATTAATTATTTTTGGTCAAAAACTCCTTTTAAGTAGAACTGTTTCTCAATTCGGGAGTGACTTATTATTATTTTTTTGGCTTAATTTTTCACCTATAATTTAAATGTTAAATTAAGATATTTTTATTTCTTGAAAAATAAATGTTTTTGTTACTTCTTAAAAAATAAGTTTAACCAATTATAAAGACAATTGTACCCTTCCTCTTTCATTCATCATACCTTTGACGATATTTAATTTAGTAATTTACCACTTATTTTAACTTAAAAGCCATTATTTACAAAACATTTTCCCATGCTTTTAACTTAAAACATGATTTTAAAGTCAGAATATCACAAAAACACTTTTTATTTAAAAATTACATTTTGATATAACTTTAAGTAATAAGTTAAAAATAGATTCAAAGGCATAATCTAAAAGTAATTTCCAAATTGGACCTAAAAGTTGTTCTATATGATAAAAAAGTAAGGTGCAAAGACATGATAGTATCATTGATAAAATTATGAATAAATAGGTATCATAAAACAAATTTACTTCCTAGATAAGTACCATTTTTTACTTAAAATACATAGCCCTCTCTTTTCCTTTTCCATCACTTTCTCTCTCCTCTATTATTATTACTTTCTCTCTTCTTCGTTGTTATCAGACTCCTCTCTCTACCTCCTCCACCACCTCCACATCTACTTCTCTCATCACCGCCTCCACCACCACTATTTCCTCCCTAGCCCCATCACTGCCTCTGTCTCACCCACCTTTGCTCTCCTACCGTCATCTTCTCCTTTTCTGTTATTCATCATCTTCTTATTATTATTCACCTCTCTTACCTCAACAACATGCTCAGGCTCCTTCTTTAGATATAACATGTCGTTGCCAAACTATTACCGTTGCATAACCACTTTTACCGCCAATGCCTCTTTCTCTTCTTCCTCCTCCTCCTTCTCCTTCTTCTTCCTCTTTCTCCTCCTTTTCTTCTTCCTCATGTTTTTCAATTATACAATTAATATTCTTGTTCAATTTATTTACATCTTTATTATCGCTGCACAATCACCATTGTTGTCATCATCACCACCTTCCTTTTCTTTTTCTTATTTGAAAATGATATAACTACTGTCTGGTCTGGAAATAAATGTATACTGTCTGGAACGATATACCTAATATAATTCTAAAAATAAAATACATACTATCTAGAATGATATGCCTACTATTTATAGATTCGAAAATAAAATGTATACAGTGTGAAATGAAATACCTACTGTTTACAAGTTTAAAATGAATTGACGACTCAAAAATAAAATGCATATTGTCTGTAAATGAATAATTACTGTTTATAGTGTTGGTTCTGGGTTGTAGTATATTCGTAACAAACAAGATGAACAATCCAAGACACGTGATAACCACGTTGTCCTTAAAACAGTTTAGCCCTCTCACAAACTGTGCTAGAGAAATTAGAGCTACTGTTTCTCAGGATACAACGGATACAGTGAGAACTACTTTGCATAAAGTAATCTCACGTTCGAACTGGAACTGAGAGAAATAATGAACACTAGAAAGAAAAGATGCAATTGAATTTTAGAGAAGAGGTAAAGGACGATTTTTGATGGAGATACTGAAATTTGGAATATGAGCCTCTACGTTACAGTAGTTACTAGAATTTAATCCATGTCGTTACAAGAATAAAATATACGTTACAAGAATTAAATATATACGTTTTAGCCGTTACAGAAATTTAATCCAAACGTTTCAGTCGTTCCTTAGTCTCCGACAGTGCAAACACCAGTCCCTGACCAACAGTGGTCGCGCCAAATTGCCCTTCGGAAATCCTTGGATTTACACCCCTACGCGCACACGTGGAAGTTGGAGCATAATATAGCCAATCAATTTTACTAGTTTGTTTGTTTTCCCATATAAAAGGTAAGTAACACTCCTTTCAAATTTCAATGTGAGACAAAATTCCCTCACATGAGAAACTAAATTCTCATACAAACTAGCTCATTTCCAACATGTAGTTCACAAATAAGAAATAAATATTTTGAAGGTAGAGTGAAGGTGAACAATGATTTTATAATAAATAGTATATTATAAAAATTACCTACTTTTTATAGTCATGGATATATAGTATATATAGTAGGTATTTAAGGGTGAAAAGGGTCATGTGATAGATTTTAAAAAAAAATAGTAAGTAAAAAATGCCTAATGTTTGTAGTTTATAAATAAATAGGCAAACGAGGGTAGGGATGAGGGTTGAGTGATATTTCTTTTTATTAAATAGTATGTAAATATATACATATTGTTTGTAACTATAAATATACAATAGATATTTAGCATTAGAATGATTAAAGTCTTACAAAAAATCTTATGTAAAAAGTATTTACTATTTATAATTCATAAATATTTTGGGATAGGATAGGAGTGAGGAGATCTGATTTTTTAATAAGTACACTTTCCGTATTAGTAATCATGAATTAAATACAACTATAAAATTATCTTCAAAATCATGTTTAAAAGTATACATTTTATATTTATTTTCTATCTTATACTCTCTTTCTTTTATTTTTTTCTGCACTCTCTCGTTTCTTTAATATGCGTATTTGAATATGTTTAAGATATTTTTTTGAGAACAGAAGTAATAATTTATAAATAAATATCTAATATTTGTATTATGAATATATAGTACGTACTTTAGAGTGGGGTGTGATGAGAAGCGCAGGTTGAGATGGGGGGAAGATTTAAGAAAGTCGTATGTTAAAAGAATACGTATTGTTTATAATTTATAAGTAAATAGTAAGTATTTATGCGTGTGGGTGCGGTGGAGTCGTAAAGTAGAGTGGGCGATGGAAGTAAGGTCAACGATGTGTGTAGAGATTGTATATATAGACATTAGGTATGTGTTCGTATATATGGACCAAGTATGGGACACTAGGTGTACAAAGAGAGTAAATATATTATGACAGTGTATATCGTAACGTAAGTATGTGAATAGGAGTTAAAGTTACTACTAATATAATATTCCATGCATTTTAAAATTAAAGATATATATATTTTATTTTTAATTATTTTAAAATTAGAAATACATTTTTATTTTTAAACAATAAAAAGTAATTAAGTTTCTCAAAATACTATCTTACTATTTCATTATTCCAATTTGCTTCACTATTTTTATTATTAACTCTACAATTTACTCAACTATCTCTATTACTTAATGATCTCTATTATAACTATCACTATTATTATTTCATATAATAAGAATATATATTTGGACATAAAATTATTTTTAAGCATCATCGTTTCAAAAATATTTTTTTTTAATTTATAAATAGAAATAGTATATTTTGAAAAATTGATATTTATTTATATATTCATAAAAGCTTTAAAGTAAAAATGGTCGTTTGACCACCGAACTATATCACGTTTAAGAATTAAGTCACTCAACTTTAGAAAACATTAATTCGCCCATTGAACTAAATATAATTTTTACTTTTGACTACTCTGTTAGATTAATAGACGATTGTTATCTTTTTTATAACGTGACACAAGTTGGGATATTACTTTTAAATTTTAGCCCACTGAACTTTAAAAAAAAATTATTTGATCACTAAACTCATTATAATTTATAAAATAAGCAATTCCGTTTATATATTAGTTGGCATAGTATAAAAAATATCATCAAAACATAATACTAAAATACATGTAGATTAATGTTGATATGTACCAAAAAATAGAAAGATAAAAAAATTTATTTATAATTATGATATTTTAAAAAGAAAAAAATCGTAAGAGAACCATAATTAAATTGTCATTTTATATTTAAAGTTATAGGCAATCAACCAAAGAGAAAGAAAGAAAAAATATTAAATAATGTAAAATATTATTAATAAAAATTAAAATTAAAATGATTGATTGCAAGAATTTTAGACAATTAATTGATTTGTCTAATTCTACAATTATTTATTCTAGTGATAAATCAAATTAACTCAAATAAATAAATAAATAGATTGCTAGCTAACAATTAGAAGAATCTACTTAAATAATTTTAAATAAATTACTAATATATTAAACAAAAATTAAATAAAAAAATATTAAATTGAGTATTTACTAATATATATATATATATATATATATATATATATATATATAAATTTAGAAGGAATTTCTTGTAAATAGTAGGTGGCATGCGCGTGTATTATTCTTTAACAAATTATATTTTTTAAATATCATAATAATATATTGTTTATTTTTTAATTTTTTATGAAATTATAGACGGAATGACATATTTTAGAAATTATAATAAGTTTAGTACTCAAATAATTATTTTTTAAAAGTTTAGTAGGCTATACGTTAAAAAATAATATGACAACTTGTGTCACGTTAAAAAGAAAATGACGGTTTATTAAATTTAACAGAATAGTCAAAAATTAAAATTATATTTAGTTTAATGAAAAGATTAATATTTTTTAAAATTTAATGACCTAATTTTTTAAAAATGATATAATTTAATGGTCAAATACCATTTTTGCCAAAACTTTAATGAACTTTCTTGTTCACGCAATTTTAAATCGGTAATGAACGGGTCCGAAAAATGGTCTAGGGTTTGGGGACCGCTCGTCTTTGTTCTTCGTCATCGTCCCGACTCACTGCAATATCGCTCGTCTAGTCTTTCTCGTTCATCATCCTAATTCACTCCTAAGATAGCGATCAGGTAAGAAGTTCATCTTCTCTTTCTCTCCCTCCTTTCTTCTCTCTCTATTTGTGACCTGCCTATTGCGGTATATTTTGAACTCATTGCATTTTTACAATTAGGTTATGGTTTATTTATTGGTTTTTGGAATGATGGTAATTATCATACTTTATGGTTTATTTATTGGTTTTGAAATTTGGTAATGGTCATACCTCATTTTGTAGCAGAGCTTAAGATTAAGGAGAGTAGATGAGTGGAACAGGAGAGAAGGGGACTGGGACAACAAAAACACCAGCTGATTTTCTCAAATCGATACGCGGGCGACCCGTTGTGGTCAAACTGAATTCTGGCGTTGATTATAGAGGTGTGCCACTTCAAATCCTCTTTACTCTCCTCTCTTGTGCTTTCCTTTTCGTTCTTGTTAATCGTTATCATACTTTTTTTAAAAATTTGATGATGGTCTTAACGTGAAATCCATTTTGTTTTTATCTTTCAAATAAAAGATTTAACTCTGATGATTTTGTTATTCGTGGCATGTCTTATCTGATCCTCAAGTTGAATTTTTTTTTTCTTCTTAAGTTGTAAAATATGTCAAGTAGTAAAATGCCACGTCAGAGGAATAAATTCCAGGAAAAACAATTCAAACATGTAAAACCTGTGATATCTACAAGTTCTGACTTAACCAAGTTCCATAGGCGAATCTACCAAGGAGCAGGGGTGGGAGATTGCCCACCTCCAGCCCCACCCCGCTTCCTGGTGGATGCATTAATGCCTTATTATTTGTTAAATTATATAGTTATTTATTCATAGTACTAAATTCAGTTGAATGAATTTTAATCACATTAGTTACATTGAAGAATGTACTCTTCTTTTGTTTTAGAATTGAAGATACATTTGTCTTGATATTCGACATTTCACATTTTAGGTGAATTTTAGGCGTTACAGGTGACATTTAGTACCATAAATGACTGTTTGGTAAAATCGGAATAGTTAAGTCTTAATTATTAGACGTCTAGACATTTAGTGCTTCTGTTTCAGGTTAAAGCTGAATGAAAAAACATTTTGTTAGTTCATCTATTTGGTACATCTGAATAATTTATTCTACCATTTTGTCCCTGTAAATAATAAAAAAACATTGTTTCATGTTTTTTGTTATGTTAATCCACATATTTATTTTTTTATATGAAGACAAGATATTAAACTTAGAGATCTTTACAATATAAAACTTAGATTTTAAGTCGCCTACCAGCAATATATGGGAGGACTGATTTTAACAAGTATTCTAATGAACGGCCTGCATAACTGCCAAGGGTTGTTGCTAATAGGCCTGGGCGGGCACCTATACAATATTAAGAAGTTCCCAACTCCATCAATTTTCCTTTACTTTCATGTTTTATATTTTTTGATTCCAATCCTCAATAATTTAGCTTGATCTCCTAACTCATTTTCTGTTATATGATCTTTAGTTTCAATTATTGAATTTTGAAGAGCAGTTCTATATTTTCCTTAAAATTTTGAATTTTACTATTATTATTATTTTTCTATTTATTTTATTGATAATTTAGAATATATTCCTAGAACCAAAACCTCAAAAGTTAGCTTAGCAATATTAAGAAGTTCCCAACTCCATCAATTTTCCTTTACTTTCTTGTTTTATCTTTTTTGTTTCCAATCCTCAATAATTTAGCTTAATCTCCTATCTCATTTTCTGTTATATGATTTTATCTTTAGTTTCAATTATTGAATTTTGAAGAGCAATTCTATATTTTCCTTAAAATTTTGAATTTTATTATTATTAGTATTTTTCTATTTATTTTATTGATAATTTAGAATATATTCCTAGAACTAAAATCTCAAAAGTTAGTATTAGTTATATTAATATTAAAAAGAAAAAAATGAATAAATAAAGCCGCACCACCTTGGAGAAGGCGTAGCCCTCCTGCTGCTGTAGGTCTATTTCTTGGAGAACACTAAATTTTAACAATTTCAATTAAGTTGTACCCAGTGTAGTTAAGGCATGTGCCATGGCGAATGGCTCGGTGCAAAATCAATGTCTCGCCGCGCCTTCACTGTTTTGAAGTCTCTGACCAAAGGCGATGGGGGCGATGGGGGCGATGCCATGGTGTAGAGGTGCTGGTCAAAGATGCAGTCAACAGCGAAGACCCAGTCAATGTAAACAAAAAAAACCTAAAACATTGCTGCGAATGATTTGCATACCCGTTTGATTTCAAAGACAGAGAAGGAGAGGAGGCTGCGACATTTACTTTCATCATTGTCTGTTGTCGACTTCAGCTGTAGACTTCTCCATTGCCAAGACAGCGGCATCAACAAGAGTCATCGACTTATTCTCCATCCCCCTGTAGAGTCAAATTCTTCTCCTCTATTATTTTGGTACTCAAGTCAAGTCCTGGCGTTGGCTTCAAAGTATACTCTATTTTATACTTTTATAGCCTGGACACTTGTCATACTTTTAGACTTTATTATATAAAAAAAACTTAAAAATTAAAAGTTCTAAAGTATAAGGTCTTAACTTTTAGAGTATATAACTCTGAAGAGTTTAAAGTCTATAAGTATACTGTCAGGAATAAGGCTTTGGCCAAGTTACATGTGCTGTTATATGTTGTAGTTCGTTACATGTGGTGTTGGATAGGAGTGTTGGGTGTGGGATAAGATGGTACTATAAGTAAAATGTTATAATGCTTGATTGTTAAGTTGAATGAAATAACAAGTTTTCCCTCTCAAAATTTCTCTCTCTAGCTATGCCGTCTCTTTTCTCTCTCGGATTCTCTTTCTTTTTCTAATTCTACACTTTCTCCCATTTCTTTGATTGTTTAACCTAGTCAGGAGCCTTCAAGGCCTGACAAATTGGCATCAGAGCCTCTCGAATCTCTGGAACCTTCTTCCTCCCCAGAAAATAGCATCTTGAGCAACTTCTCTTCTTCTACAATTTCTTCTAGTTCCCTTGATATCCGGCTAAATCTCTTCCTCCAGCCTTGGAAACACCAAACTAAGGAGTTGCAATCATGATTCAACAGAAAACATCAACAGCGGATCAGTCAGATCTGTTATGCTCTGTTTTCTCGGCAGCACTGTTCATCTCCAATCTTCAGTAATTCCATTTTCACCTTTTAATCAACCCTAGCTGCAATTCCAGAAGCAAACAAATTGCAGAGTAAGATAAGAAGATGGTACTATAAATAAATGTTGTAATGCTTGACTGTTAATATTGATAGGATTGAGAAAGGTCCCTATCTACTCAAGAAATTTGTTCCTGCTAAAACTGTCGATGGATCTGTTGTGGCGGAACACTTTGAACTTGCTCCAGAATGTGATTATACAAACGAAGACAAGTTACAAGTGTTGAAAGATGCTAAGGTGATGAACATACTTTATAATGGAATTGATAAAAATATGTTCACAAGCATCATCAATTGCACAACATCTAAGCAAATCTGGGACACCATCAAAGTCCTATGTCAAGGAACTGACCAAGTCCGAAAGAACAAAAGGTCATTGTTGACACAAGAGTATGAGTTCTTTCAAGCAAAGCCTGGTGAACCAATAACGTCAGTTTATGATAGGTTCAACACTTTACTCAACGATTTAAAAATACTTGGAAAGTCCTATGACAATGAGGATGTCAACACCAAGTTCATGAGATCTCTTCCTCCAAGTTGGGATCCAAAAACAACAGCAATAAGAAAGGCGATGGGGGCGATGCCATGGTGTACAGGTGCTGGTCAAAGATGCAGTCAACAGCAAAGACCCTGTCAACGTCAACAAAAAAAACCTAAAACATTGCTGCGAATGATTTGCATACCCGTTTGATTTCAAAGACAGAGAAGGAGAGGAGGCTGCGACATTGACTTTCATCATTGGCTGTTGTCGACTTCAGCTGTAGACTTCTCCATTGCCAAGACAGCGGCATCAACAAGAGTCATCGACTTATTCTCCACCCCCCTATAGAGCCAAATTCTTCTCCTCTATTATTTTGGTACTCAAGTCGAGTCCTGACGTTGGCTTCAAAGTGTACTCTATTTTATACTTTTATAGCCTGGACACTTGTCATACTTTTAGACTTTGTTATATAAAAAAAACTTAAAAATTAAAAGTTCTAAAGTATAAGGTCTTAACTTTTAGAGTATATAACTTTGAAGAGTTTAAAGTCTACAAGTATACTGTCAGGAATAAGGCTTTGGCCAAGTTACATGTGCTGTTATATGTTGTAGTTGGTTACATGTGGTGTTGGATAGGAGTGTTGGGTGTAGGATAAGATGGTACTATAAGTAAAGTGTTATAATGCTTGATTTTTAGGTTGAATGAAATAACAAGTTTTCCCTCTCGAAATTTCTCTCTCTAGCTATGCCGTCTCTTTTCTCTCTCGGATTCTCTTTCTTTTTCTAATTCTACACTTTCTCCCATTTCTTTGGTTGTTTAACCTAGTCAGGAGCCGTCAAGGCCTGACAAATTGGCATCAGAGCCTCTCGAATCTCTGGAACCTTCTTCTTCCTCAGAAAATAGCAACTTGAGCAACTTCTCTTCTTCTACAATTTCTTCTAGTTCCCTTGATATCCGGCTAAATCTCTTCCTCCAGCCTTAGAAACACCAAACTAAGGAGTTGCAATCATGATTCAACAGAAAACATCAACAGCGGATCAGTCAGATCTGTTATGCTCTGTTTTCTCGGCAGCACTGTTCATCTCCAATCTTCAGTAAATTCATTCTAAATCTGTTCAACATTTTATTCCTTCCATTTTCGCCTTTTAATCAACCCTAGCAGCAATTCCAGAAGCAAACAAATTGCAGAGTAAGCTAAGATGGTACTATAAATAAATGTTGTAATGCTTGACTGTTAAGTTGAATGAAATAAACAGTTTTCCCTCTCAAAATTTCTCACTCTAGCTTTGCTGTCTCTTTTCTCTGTCAGATTCTCTTTCTTTCTCTAATTTTACACTCTCTCCCTAGATTTCTCGCAAATCTCTTTCCTCTGCTTGTTTAACCTAGTCAGGAGCCTACCAGGCTTGACATACTCCGTAATTGGTAATTGGCTAATTGCATTAGTATAATTGTAATTTCTAAAGTATGTAAGTATAACTATGTACATTAAACTATGCTATTTTTAAATATAATTATGTATTTACATATACTCTATCCTTTTTTTATGCGTAATTTCGGAATCAGTTAATTTATACTATGCTCTCTTTTTTTCAGACTTAGATGTACATATTCTTGTGTACATATTAGATGTACATATTCTTGTGTACATATGGGGGTTGTGCTTTTTGTTTATTTTTTTTAATACTATTTAGATTGCATATGAGATGGGCAGACTTCTCTTCCAAATTAGTGTCATCTAACTTCCCTCCCCCAAGATGATTTTTTTCTTGTGCAGGTATTCTTGCATGTCTCGATGGATATATGAATATAGCTATGGAGCAAACTGAGGAATACGTGAACGGGCAACTGAAGAATAAATATGGCGATGCATTTATTCGAGGAAACAATGGTAAGCAGTTAAAAGATTATATCAATGTCAAATTAATCATTATTATATTACTAGGTATCATTAAAATATATTGAAGTAACTGTGTTGTTGATGCAGTGCTTTACATCAGTACATCAAAAAGAACACTTGGAGAAGGGGCTTAATTCATGGCATGTTCTTCTATGGATTTATGAATCCAGTAAAATTGTGAATCGTGTAGTTAACTCATGAGGACTTGACACTCACGAAGATTACATTACATTTCTCTGAATCGTGTAATATGCTTCATCTTCGACTGCTGAATTTCGTTTTATGCGGTCCCAAAAGATTACATTACATTTAGCTTTCTGCCGGCCAAATTTCGTTGTCTTAGACAACAACTGCATTAGACAAATAATAACCACAACAATTAAATAAGAATATAATTGTTTCACCAGCAATCCACTTCATAGATGGAGATCTCAAAAGTTAAATACAGAATAATTGAATGAATGATTTTCCAATCTTTTTGATGATTTTTGGACTAGAGTGCTCTGGGCATCTACAGAAAATGAGTAAAACAAGAAAGGGAATAATCACACATTTAGTTACCAGCAAGAGGCGTATGTGTTAAATGCCACCACCTAATATAGGAGAGCTCCTAGGTTATTGGGAATTAGTTATGAAATTTACTTTCGGCAAAAAATTATTCTAAAATCGAAAAGGAATTACAACAACAACAACAAAAAAAAAAAAAAAAAAAAAAAACTTTCGGAAGCTGCTGGCCGCTTAGAACCTGGTTCGGTTCGGATCAGTCCGACCGAATTTTTCTTTCTTATTATTTTTTTTAACCATCTAGCAATACAACGTCGTTTTGAACGTTTCAAAACGTTTTTGCTGCTACTTTTTCGTTTGCAAGTGCCGAAAGCACCCGCGTTTGAATAATTTTCTTTTCTTGGTTTGAAAAAAAGCTGCCTCTGTCCGAACCCGAACACCCAACCATGGACCTGGGCACACCCTTTGCCCGAACCACTAGCCACTGGGGTAGTCCAAGTGGTTCGGTAATAAATATATATAATAAACCTGCAAAATGAAAATTAATTAGTATTAACATTTAATAATTACATATTAGATTATATATACTATGTATTATATATCATATACTATATATTATAAAGTTAATAACACAAAAAACTTATAAACTTTTCGATTTTTAACACTTTAACTCCATAACTAATATTTTGACAATTAAACCTTTAAAGTAGTTTAAAATGTGTAAAAATGACCCTAATTTAACCCCAAGCTACTATTCTAACTAGTTAAAATATCACATGACATCCTATTTAACAATTACCACATCACTAAAAATAAAAATAAAAAATTTACCAAATATGACATCATTTCATTATATTTTAATTAACTAGCTAAAGTTGATCAGTTTCAGATTAAATTTGCTTCATTCCTATACAAATAAAAATAAAGAATTAACAAATATAATGTCATGTCATATTTTAAATAACCAAAGTTGGGTCTCGACTTAAGTTTGGGGTCATTTCTATATATTTTTAATCAATTGAAGGTTTAATTGATAAAATATTAGTTGTGGGATTAAATTGTTAAAAACAAAAAATTTATAGGTTTTTTATATCATTCACTATATATTATATATATGTATTATGTATGCATTTTTATATTTTATATTTTTATTTAATTTTTAATAAATGCATTAATTACTTTAATAATTTGACATTTCTATTAATAAATAACAATAAATAATATAAAAATGCAATAAAATTTATAAAAATACTAGAGATAGTGTAAATGCATTTTGGACTTCAAAATGACACATTTTGGTAAATTTTGTATTTTTCTAATAAATGCCTCATGTCTTTAATAATTAATAAAAATGCATTAAAATTAAAATTAAATGTTCTAAAATGTCTAAAAATAGTAGAAATTATAGAAATATGTTTTCAAATTATCAAATGACTTTAATAATTAAAATAAAATATTTAAAAATGTTATTTGACTTGAGTTGCATGCTAGCAATTACTAGAAAATTATATAAAAATTATATAAGTTGCCTAAACCGATATAAATGCAACTAATAATTATAACATGACCTAGAAAATTGAAAATGACCAACTAAAAATAGAAAATAGTCCCCAATATGTAAGAAAATTACTAATATAACCTTATATTCAACTATTTGCCCAATTTTCATGTAAAATTATATTAAAAACACTCCGTAAACACTGTAACCTAACTTATTTACGTATGAAACATTAACTAATAAATGGAGCAACCCTTAGCTATAAATTTGACTCTTAACCCTATAGTTTGAATTTTTTAGATGTGTTACGTTGTAGCAAGACCAATGTCGCTGAGAAAGATGAAAATTATTGTATAAGCTGATTTTTTTTTTTTGTTGGAAATAAAAAACTCAATAATAATGAGTTAACTGCAAAATTGTTTTCCAAGGTATAACTCGTGTAACAAAATCGATTCCAATCTATAAAAATTTACAATCTCCACCCTCATGTACCAATTAACAAGCGATACACACCCTTATCATTGTTGTGAGAAAAATAATTGTTAGAAAATTCAAATTCTCCGATCATATATATTGTTATACATGTTAATTAGTTTTATACATGTTCACCTTATTTCTAAATAAAAAAAATAAAAAGATACATATTTTAATCGAAGTACAAAGTATTTTTTTCGAATATTTATCATTTTATTTTCGGATGAAAAAATAAAGAAAATAAATATTTTTTCAATTTCTAACAATATATTCTGGTCTTTTTGTTCATCTCTACCATATGTGAGTATCATCTCCAACACACTTGAATTATTTAGCTTTATATTCTCCAAGGCAGGCCAAATTTTGCTTGTCTTATGCGCGCGTTTGATTTTGAAAAAGAGGGCCACTAGCGTCATTTATATACGACGTACAACAATTACCTTTAACAAATAACAACCACAACAATAATTAAATAACACAATAATTGTTTCACCAGCGGTCTTTCTTTATAAATAGAGATCTCAAAAGTTAAATACTGAATAATTGAATTGATGATTTTTGAAAAGATAAAATTCATGACTTTAGGATTAGAGTGCTCCGGGCATCAAATAAGTAAAACAAAAAAGCGAATCAATCACACATTTAGTTACGACCATGGGACACATATATTATATACCACCATAAACATTCACAAGAGACCTTATGGTCACGTATATTAAATACCACCACCTAATACCGAAAATCACGTACTATTCAATTTCAAAGTTAGTACTCTCTCTGTCATAAATTAAATAACTTAATTAAAACACTTTTTACATATAATTTTAGATAAAATTTAATATATACTAGATATTTTATTTTATAAAAATAATGAAATAAAAATTTGGAATATGAAGAGTAATATCATCGAAAAAAAAAATTTATTTTAAATATCTAACATTTAATAAATTTAACATAGAATTACGTGTCACTACAATAGTTAAGCCACTTAATTTGGGACAAAGGTAGTATAATCTATGAAAGTTTTAAATGCAAATTATGTTTTAATCTATAGTTTTTGTCATAAATTACAAAATTATAAAAATTAATTTAACTAAAATCAATTAAATCACTATTAATTAAAAATCTAATATGTCATTGTTTGAGGATAGTATGATTTTAGTTTACTAGCTTGTTGGTACAAACATTGTCATCCGATTTCTCTAGCTAAATGCATTATATCTCAAATATAATTAAACTATAAAGACATGCCTTAGTTTACCAATTTTTTATTTTCTCAAATATAAAATTTGATTTATTATTATTATTATTATGATCATCTCATATATTATTGTTCAACGTCTTATGAAACCAGTGATCCAGCGTATAGACGTGCAGTTGGCCTGGGAGAACTAACATGCTAAATTTTTAAATGGCTATTGTCATTAGCGATCTGATTTTAAAAATAAAATAAAAACAAAAAGTTAAGTAGCTATTGCCTATTGTCGACAACGATTTTGAAAAAAATATAAACTCAAAATTATATTGCTATTGCTACAAGCGATTTCAATTAAAAAAAATATAAAACAAAAAAAAGTTTTCCGAGACATCGGTGGTAGTTTTCTAGATGAAAGCACTACTAAAACAATGGATAACAATGGATTAAGTTATTATAATTAGGGTTAGTTATACTCTCTCTCTCTCTCTCTCTCTCTAAATTTTCCAACAACCTGAAGTTAATTTCCGAACCATCACACTTGATTTCAGAATATATATGTAATACATACATACATACATACATACACACATACATACATATGGCTGGATCGGTAGTTTCTTTTATTATGGAGAGGCTTGGCGATTTGCTGAAGGAAGAAGAGGAAGCATTAAGCCAAGTAAAGGGCGGAGTTGAGGAAATTCGAGAAGGATTAAGATCGTTGCTAAGCATCATAAAAAATGCTGAATCCTGGAAAAATGCGCCAGATGTTCGCGTGTGGCTTGCGGACGTTAGAGCAGTTGCCTATGACGCATCTGATGTTCTCGAAGCCCACGCCCTCGGAGTCCACATTTCCAACCGAAATGGATCAGCTAAAGGTATCAGAAATATTCTCAAGAGATATGCTTGCTTGCGATATGAATCTGACCACATTATTGAATCCAAGATTACGAATATCAAAAACAGGATTTCTGAACTTCCCTCACGTTTACCAGCTCGGTACAGCACAATATCATCGTTCTGGGAAGAAGACGACAACGAGGAAGACGAGGAAGAAAGCTTCAGTTCTAGTCATTACACTGGCGGGAGTATTCCAGTATTGAAACGGAATTATAGCCACTTTGTTGTTGATCAGGAAGTTGTTGGTTTGGAAAACGATGTAAAGGAATTGGTGGCTCATTTAGTGAGTGACCAAGTGTACAGGGTTGTAGCCATTCATGGCATGGGTGGTCTTGGGAAGACCACCCTTGCTAAAAAGATATGCAATGATTCACTTGTTAAGAAACATTTTGAATGTTTATCTTGGGTCAGTATATCCCAAAAGTGGAATAAGAAAGAAATATTGAGGCAAATCTTCCACAATCTTGATCCAAGTTTTATGGATTTTACTAGGCTTTCAGAAGAGGGGTTGGTGAATAAAATTTTGGAAATTCAAAGTGCGAAAAGATGCCTAGTGGTTTTGGATGATATATGGTCTAAAGATGCATGGGACTGCTTGGAAGCTGCCTTTCCGGCTAATAATAGCATGTCTAGCAAAATATTACTCACTACTCGGATCAAAGATGTCGCAGAGCATGTAGATCCCAATGGGTTCCTCCATAGTCCAAAATTACTGGATGAAGAGCAGAGTTTGAATCTACTCTTAAAAAAGACTTGTATCAAAGTTGGCAATACGTCAGGTAATCTGTAACTATTTTTAATAAATATTAATTTTTCACGGTGCAAATTAGCTTATTCTTTGCTCACAGATATTCAATCTTAAAACTTTTAAATGTTGTAAATGGTGTGTGTGAAAATCTTGGTGTGTCTGAAAGCCACCTACTCACTCATATATACTTGCTCACAGTTCTTTTTTATTTTTCTTTTTCCTTCTTAAATTTGAATTTACTTTCTCATAATCAATGTCCTTTTGTTTTTTGTTCTTTTTTGCCTTTTTTTTTTCCATATGGATCAACCAACTATAGATTCATTCCAACAATCACATTAGACTAACTCACTAGCTAATAGATCACAACCAGGTAAGTATTTCTCAATTTATTAATTCTATGATCATTTATTATATAAAATTTTATAATTGTGGTACAATTTGGTAAATATTAATCGTAGAGTTTTCTAACTATCTAGGATAATGATTCTAATAAGCATAAACACCAAACAAATCCTAATAAGAATCAAGACAAAACAATATATCAAACATGACGTATAGGAAAAACATTCAATTAAAAGAAATCCAAAATCAGTGGTCAAAATATTCAAACGAATGAGGCACTTGTTCCAGGATACTACAAACATCCGTAACCTGAATCGTATCTTCTAACACTGCCGCAATTTGAATGTTTGCTGATTTTGCAACCTAAAAAATTGCATGCTCTGGCAGTTCTGAAGTTTTAAAATAACAATTGTGAAAACCTCCAAATCTCGGGACAACCATAGATATTACCAAATGCATTCTTATTGTTATTTTTTTGATCGGCAAAAGAGAACAATTTTATTGAGCTCACCAAAGGAGTACAAAGTTATTGGACCAAGAGACTTGGACCAACACCATAAGCAGCAACTAACCAGAACATACAACAACAAACTCTGTATATGATGCAATACTTCAGACCTGCAACCAGAGCGTTGGTTCTGAACACCATTTATGCTTCTTTATAATGAGTTAAACATCAATTGAATACCCTGAATTTGAGGATCTCGACTGTCCTCTTTCAGCATACCACCTCTATAATGAAAACACATTTGTTTCTAACTTTCCATGTACACAAAAACGTGGAACATTTTGCAATCAACAATTTTGTTATGTCTATCACACACAAAAAGGAAAAGAAAAGATTATAATATCGTTTGCAATACTTTCTCAGGTTGTTAGTAAGAATTAATTATACATGTGCTATAATTTGTGTCTCATTACATTGAATTTGTTTAACACAGAAATATCATTTTCACCATGTCTTAGGCATACTCAAAAGAGATGTTAAAAAAATGGAAGCCCTGGGGAGAGAAATGATTAGACACTGTGGCGGTCTTCCGTTAGCCATACTTGTGTTGGGTGGAATTTTGGTGACAAAGCGGAGTTTGCCTGCGTGGGAGAGTGTGCATAAGAGTATAAATACATCTTTGAAGGCGGACAGAGGCATTGGGGAAGATCATGAAAAGGAAGTACTTGAGATTTTGGAGTGGAGTTACATCTACTTGCCATATCAATTGAAGTTGTGCTTCCTTTACTTGGGTCAATTCCCCGAAGATGCTGATATAGAAGCTGAGAAATTGTATCAAATGTGGATGGCGGAAGGCTTGTTATTGCAAAAGGATAGAAGAGATGGAGAGACGATGCTTGATGTTGCTGAATCTTATCTGGCTGAACTTGCACATAAGTCTATGATTGGGCTCGAAATGGAAGAATATGAGTCGTCCATTAGAAAGTTCAGGTCATGCCGCCTTCATGACTTGATGCGAGACTTGTCTCGAAGAAAAGCAGAGGAGGAAGATTTCTTCAGTGAGCTTGACATTTGCCATGGGCTTCAGCTGCAGCAGTCTGCGGAGTCTTCTTCTAGGAGAGATCATAGCACTCGACGAGTTGTGATTGTTGATGGAAGTGAAGCTGTAGGATCAAAAAGGAAGCGCCTAGACAAGAAATTTAGCGAGTGCTTACGTTCAATGATTTTGTTGGACGAATATGAGCATGTGGATATTTTAGTGCGATTCCTAAGATTGAATATGAATAACTTCAAGTTTCTGAGAGTATTATCCCTTGAAAATCTATCCAATGGAAGCTTTGAGATCCAAGGAGTAAGTCAGCTAACCAATCTGAGATACCTGAGTTTTAGGGAGTCAAGACTTGTGAAGTTGCCTGTTATCAACTCCAAACATTTGCAAGCTCTTGATTTAAGAGTATTAGGGGGGATGGATTTGTCTTCAATGAACAATATGCGACATGACCTTAGATGTTTAAGACATTTGTATCTTTCAGAGAATCTTTCTGATTCTGTTGAAACAAGAAATGGGTTGGTTGGGGCAAACAACTTGGCAAACAATATTAGAAACTGGGAGACATGGAGGGTGGATGAAGGAGCCATGCCCAATCTTACTTCTTTATATATAGAAAACTGTCCCACCCTAGAGAAGCTTCCAGATGGATTGAGATTTCTTACCTCCTTAAGAGAACTAGTAATCGAAGGGATGCCTGAAGAATTCAAGAATAGGCTTAAAGAAGGAGGGGAGGATTTCTACAATATCCCTCCCCTCGCTTCCGTGAAATTCAGGATTTCTCTCCCCTTGCCCCTAATATAAACATTTAATTTTAATTGCCCCTTCAGTTCTAACATTGAATTGTATGTTAATTAAATCTAGTTTGTGTTAACTCTATTTTTCCTATTTAAATTTTGTTTCTATTAAGTCCATAATTGACTTCATCTGATTCGTGTTATTTCGTTTAAAGAAGTCAAAATCAACAACAGTAAACTACAACAATTAATTCCAGGGCAGAGGGAGTAGTAAAAGTTTATTTTAATATCTATTTTTTAATATAGTGAATTAAATAATGGTTAGAAGACATAAATTTAAAGAGTAAGGTGCACACGAACTCAAGGAAGAACGTAAGAAGGATTTACGAACATACACTCAAATCTGATTTCTTAAATTGATAAACTTAATGTCGATTAATTTATATCTCTGATTTTTGTTTTCGAATTTTTTCTAATCGGTTTTTGCTCATAATCAATTATTTTTTATAAATGATTACTTTAATTTAATTGTGCGAATTAATGGATTTGATATATATATATATATATGTATATATCTTATCTAATTAATATATTAGAATTTTATTCATACCTTGATATTTAGAAACTAAAAGTTATTAGGAATAGTTGAATAGAAGATGTTATTAGTCCCATTTTATATTATTATTCATTAATGCCTGACTCCTTATTTCCACAAATTGACAATTTTCATTAATTGACCACAAAATTCAATGAGTTTTAAAAAAATTTATGAACTCAATAATAACTCTGAGTTAACAACCAAATGGAAGTGTGATAAGTTAATAATTAACAGAAATTTTATTGTTATTTATGTTTAATTTTTAGCTAAATCTATGCTAATGGTGGAATTTTGTGCTAGTGTTTGATAACAGGAGGAATTTGGATAAAAAGGAAATGAAGTGCCGAATTCTAAAGCATTTGGAGATAACCTTGAAGGAAGTAACGTGGCATGGACCGCTGCTTGTGAATTGAAATTCCAGAAATTGATTTTAAGTGTATCTTTTAATTCCTATATTTTAGGGAAGTGAAATTTTAGTTTTTTTCTATTGGGACTCCATCTGTAGTAGACTTTTAGTTATATTATGAGACTGTACATGAGAAAAAAAGGAAGGAGACTTTCATTAGTATAAAAAACTTGGTACAGGATGGTATAAGAATTCTTCTAGCGTGAAAAGCAGGATGAATTCTAGCGTACAGGAGAGGAAAAGGGACAGCAGCGGCAAAACTTTTCTTCTTGAAGTTTTTCATATTTTCCTTCAGTAAGCTTTTATATTATAAATTAATGAATCGTTTTGTTTTGTTTTTCAATATGTTGAGTTGCTAATTTCTTTATTCTAGTCAAGAATTGATTGGAACCTTGTGTTCTTGCAACTTGTGAGATCTAATTGGTTTTATGCACAATAATTCATGAGTATTTATTTATTTTCTGAATTATATTAAGATTAATTCTTGTTATTAAATTACTGGTTAGTGTTTAATATTCTTGAATTAATCACAGCTAGTCAAAACAAACAAGGTTTTGTGTGTTTTAAAAACGTAGCAATCGACATCATTGATTTTCTTGGTTTAGAACTGATAGTGTCGTGAAAATAAATAATCTAATTAAATTAAACCCGGTGTGTGTTTGATTTGTTTGAATTGTATCTTTATATTTCTTAATGCTGTTGGAATATTAATCTTGCGAGATTTCGGGGATTATATTTTGATTAGGAGGTGATTTATGAGATTTTATTTATTACCATACAATTAAGGAAGATGGGTAATGTGCAGGTTTGTCATTATTATGATCAATTTATTCTTAAATTATTGAACTATTATTGCATTGATGATCAAGGCATGAACCAAGGTGGATCGAAATTCTTGACTAGAGCTTTTTCTTATTAGAATTTCCTTGATCTTGTTACTTTCTGTTTCATTATTGACATTTTAGTAGTTTAAAATTAAATCGAGACACCCCCATTGGTTACTTGTTTAGAAGAGACGAATTCACCATTCCCTGAGGAGACTCCTACTTCGCTGTATTACTTAAACATTTTAGAATAGGTTAATTTAATCTTGTTGGTTTGACAGCCACCAAAGTGCAAACGTTAATAGTGTTTTCTATATTGATTTGACTAAAATCTAGAAAAAAAAAATATCGTAAAATCGGAGTATTGACTCATGTATTTGGTTAGTCGATCATTATCACTATTGTCTTCTTTAGTAATATTATTGACAGTAACATTTGATTTCAAATTAAACAAAAAAATTTTTGTTTGGTACAACAAATAGAAATTCAGCATAACATTGTTATTCTTAGTGTTGCTTACTATATATTGCAAACAGACCTTGATCTAAATGTACAATTATCTTGCTCTCATCTCTCTCTTGTAACCAAACCGCATAAGCTTTTATAGTTTTTATTATTGGTAGTAATTTAGCTTAATTTTAATTTTTTTATTATTTATACTCTATACAATTCATTGATTTTATTGTTGGCAATTTCTATGATAATATATTTTAACATCATTATACGTAAAATATTTTTTTCTGACATTACGTATAATGTAAACGTTAAATATATGTTATGTTAGTCTTGTTTTGATCCTTTGAGCACTATACGGGATGTAGTAGTACTCTGGGTGGTTCATTTTTAGCTCAAGAATTTTTGAAGTCGTAATAGCTAGTGTAACGCAGTTTACTGGGAGATGTTCGAACATATAGACATCCCCTATATGACAATAAAGTTGTTCAAAGTTGTTCTTTTACAAGGAAAAAATTATAAAATGTAGAGTAAATAATTAAGATTATTGAATACACACGAATATAGAAAATAGAAGAGAATAAGTTAGGAAACGTGAATGTTTATACCGAACAAGTGTATGTTTCATTTATAATGAACTACAATGAAGATATATATATACATGCGTTGAACATGGTGATCACACAAAAGCCTCGGAGGCTACTCAACCTTGGAGAGCACACATTGACTTTGAATGGACGTGTAAGTAAAATTTTGTTTTTTACTCTTTCAATAAATAATAAATAATAGATGTGCTACGAAAGAAATAAAATTCACTAGTAGAACGTCGTTCCACAAGTTGTCGATCCCATTTAGCATCTGAATAACCATTTAAACCGGCCAAGAGGTGAATTAAACAAAAAATGTATCAAAAAGTTATATAAAACATTCTTGGTGGAAGAAAATGTGAATATATCAAGAGATGCCATTGACATAATGGAAGGACAACTATTTAGTGTATGGAATAAGGATCATTCATAAACTAATTGACCAATGGCACTGCATATGCAATATTGCATACTTTTAAGATGTGGTACACCAGTCTTAAGAACAGACGAATTCCTTAATGGATCAGTCTTTTTCCAACCATTCCCCAATCTATCTTAGTCCGGACTATTATGCCCATTTTTTGTTTCATGGCTAGGACCAGAGGTTTCTTAAGGTGTCTTCAAGTAATAATAACTTTTTTATCACATATGTAAAATCAAATCTTTGATAAATCCCAACAATTCATTTTGTTCCACCAAATTCACCTTTTCATTCCATTTTCTTAAAGAAACACTAATTGTACAAAATCTTGATGTGGTGCAGTTTTTGGGAAATCATGCAAGTACTCCTACTAGCCCAGCAATTCAGACTCATTTTGGAATAAATTAAATAAATAATTCTGAAACAAGTATAGTATTGTTTTCACAAGTTTGAATAAATTATGACAGCACACAGTTATTTACATTTTGTCTGGGCCTTTTGACACCAATGCAGCCACCAAATAACCATTGAATCTGCTGGTGTATCTGTTCTTCAATTAAGTAGATGATCTGGTAAAAGATGTTAAAGCTGGCAGAATAGTAGATTTGGACGTGGAATATAAGAATCATGACTACGATGACTAAGAAGAGTATTGCTCTTCCTGTATAGCACAGGTGTTGAGTAGGAGATTGACATGAACAACAGCCCGAAGCTATGTTTCATGTTTTATGAGGCTAATACTTTGTGTACTTCTGTCGGACTTTCTGCGAAATATGAGAAAATTTGTATTTTGTAATGTACATTTCATATATTCATGTCCAGTTTAGTGGATGGTGGGACTTTTTGTTTCATGTCCAACACAACAAAAACCATTCATTCAATTTGTATGAACTCAACATATATAGTCCAAGAACACTTACCTGCAAGGACCAAGAAAAACACAAAAAGTCTTACAAAAATCGTTAATATAACACCTAAATAAATAACCTTTTAATCCATGTGCCTTTCACAAAACAAAAAACATACAACACCATTCTTCACTTATCTTCTCCACACTTCAACTACTATTATATGCAAAATAAAAGTTGGGACGCATTGATAGCGAGAAGAAGAAAATATATAGAACAAAATAATCAAACAAATAACATAACTAAGACTATAAACATAACGGTCACGGAACTAATTAATGATGCAACATGGTTTGATATACTTGAATTGACGTGATTTTTATTAATTGAAAAGTGTATACAAGCTGTGGTTTTTAAATACAAGAGTCCAGCGCCAATTGATTACATATAGATGAGTAAAAAGATCAGCAATTTGGTCCTTGGTAACTAACATATTGAACGAATAATTTCCTTGCTGCGACAAGCTCACGTACGTAATGATATTGAATTTTCAATATGTTTTGAGAGCGCATAAAAAACTGGCTTCATAGCAAGATATAGAGCTCCAATTTTATCACACCACAAGAGTGGAGACGCCCCGATAGGATGACGTACTTCTTGCAGCAAATGGATAAGCCAAACTAGTTCAGAAGCCAAATCACTTATGCACCTATACTCGTCTAAACAATCTGTTGTTTCTTGGAACACCAAGATACCGGAGTGGAACCAAGATACACAAAAAAACCTGCAGTTGATCTTCTATCATCAGAGTCACCTGCCCAATTGCTGTCCGCAAAGGACTGTAAAGCAGCTTTGGAAGTACGCTAAATGAGAATACCATGTTGGGGCATCTGTTGCAAATATCTAAGGATTCTCTTCACAGCAGCCATATGTGCAGCCGTCGGAGCATGCATATATTGTTAAACACGATTGACGGCATAAGTAATGTCTCTCCTGGTGATGGTAAGGTACTGTAATGAGCCAACCAATTGCCTGTAAGGAGTTGGATCATGTAGAGGTTCACCAGAAACAATAAGTGGAAGTTTAGTAGCCATAGGATTGTAGCAGACATAGCGCCCAGCATATCAGCTTTCTTCAAGAGATCCTTAATGTATTTTCCTTGAGATAAGTGCAGTCCCTTCGAGCTAAAATTGGCCTCAATGCCGGGAATATAACGCAACGTGCCAAGATCTTTGATACAAAACTCGGATTGTAACCTTTGTAAAAAGGAAGACACGACTGTGCAATCATATCGAGTGAAAATAATATCATTGACATAGATGAGCATAAATAAAATGACATTAGGAGCTGAATAGACAAACGCAGAAGTATCGCATTTTGATGCAACATTTTTAACATCAAGTTGTTTAATGACCCAACCAGCTGAATACGCAATAGTAAGAATGATACGATGGTGCTATGCTTAATAACTGGGTTAAATGTATCACCGTAATCAATACCATACAATTGAGTAAACCCACGAGCTACTAACCTTGCCTTGTATTGCTCTAGTGAACCATAGGACCGACCTTTAATTTTAAATAACCACTTACACGTAATGACATTCATATCAGGCTGTCGAGGAACTAAAGTCCATGTATTATTGTGGAGGAGAGCATTAAACTCCTCTGCCATGGCTGCTCGCCAATTCTTGGAGTCCATGACCTGCAAAAAAGTCTTTGGCACAAATGCACTATCTACCTCACAAGAGAGAGCTACAAAGTCATCACGTTAGGTCTGGTATTACGCAATGCCTGTGATGGTGGGACTGGTTATTAACAGGTACAGAAATAGACTTCGGAGATGATTGTGCTTCATTAGGATTAACAAGAAGTTGTAAACCTTTAGTAGGTTTGGACTTAGCAGGAACATGAATGGGTGGAGGTGAGTAAAAAGTAGACAATGACACAAGTGGACGATGTGGAGAGCTGGAAAAAGGATGACTCAATTGGTGTAGGTCTTTGGAAGAGGAAGCTGAAGCAGGAGAAAGAGATATAATAGAATGAGGGTTTTGTAATGGGAGAACAGTAGGGGAGCAGCCCCATACTGCATGTGGAGTACCCAAAATGGATGGTGCAGTGGAGGGAGAAGGTTGTTTATGTTGGAATGGAAAAACAGTATCGTCAAACCGAGCCGAGCAAAGAAGACTATCTGTGGATGGATCAAAACACCTATAGCCTAAATAAAAAGGAGTATAACCCAGAAAAACACAAGGTCGAGAACTAAATTGCATTTTATGTTTATTAAAAGGACTCAAGAAAGGGAAACACAAACAACCAAAACTTTGTAAAAACATATAAGCGGGCTTGTGTTGGAGCAAAACTTCAATTGGTGATCGGAGGTTGAGTACTAGAGTGGGCATGCAATTTATGAGATCAACCGTGTTATCAAACGCAAAATACCAAAATTTCATTGGAACTCCAGTATGTGCAAGTAGTGTGAGTCATGTTTCAGCAATATGACGATGTTTGTGCTCAATGGCTCCATTTTGGTCGTGATTATAAGGACATTGGAGAAATTAATCAATCCCCAATTTTTCAAAGTAGGAATGTAATTGGCGAAATTCACCACCCCAATCGGTTTGCACAAATTTAATTTTTTTATTAAACTGTCTTTCCACCGGAGCTTGAAATTTTGGAAAACTGGCATGAACGTCAGATGTGCATTTTAAAGGATAAGTCCATACGTATTTACTGAAGTCATCATAAAAGAAACATGAAATGCAAAAGGAGATGATCAAGCGGAAGGAATGTGACAAAGTTCATTACTGCTCGGTCCTCAAAGCAGTGTAGTCTTGGTGGAACGATCCTTGATACAAAAATAATCAGGATGAAATTCAAAAAACGTGTTATTGTCTTGAGCAAAATTTTCAACTGACAAAAGATGATGTTTGATTGAAGGAACGCGAAGCACATTATTAATTTTTAACTTTTGAGTAGAAGTTTGAAGAACAACCTTACCGGTGTTTGCAATTTGAAGTGGACCACCATTACCTACTTTAAGATGATCAGGACCGTTGTAGTCATCAACATCTGAGAGGCTTGCAATGTCCGGGGTGATGTTATGACTAGCACCCGAAACTGGAAGCCAAGGACTTTAAGAAGTTAAAGCATTGGGGGCGGCATGATATGACGTAGAGGGATGAGGCTGAACATGACGAGCTGCATAGTTCGCAGCAGGCATGGAGACAGGATCGTGACAGAAGCGACACGTGACAGCAGTATGATTGTAGTTACCACAATTTTAATATTTCTCCCTTACTTGATTGAAACGATACTGAGGAAAATTTCCTCGTCCACGGCCCCCACGACCACGACCAGAACGTCCACCTCGATAATTCAATGGACGAGAAGAAGTGGGTTGATGAGCATTTTTTGCAACAGGTCGGGTGGCTTCGGAATGAGAAGCAGCAACAGTGACCTCCGGTGATGAAGTATTATTAATAAATTCATAACTTAATAATTGTGATTGCAGCTCTTGAAAAGGCATAGGATCTGCTCGTGCAAGAAGTGTGGTAACACTTTCCTTAAAAGCCTCATTATGAGGAAGACCTTTAAGAGCATTCACGTCGGAGATAAGCTGTAACATTAGTATCATTATACTTCAGCTCTTGAAGAGCAATTTGAAGACTGATGATTCGTGTCTGCGATGGAGATGCTAATGCAGTCAGCAGTGTCTCCCAAATAAAAGCTGTGGTTTTTAAATACAAGAGTCCAGCTTCTATTGGTTACACATAGATAGGCTACAAGTATGTGATAACAAGTCCTAGGATTCTGTTACAACTATATGATCATGTGACAAAGACATTAGCCTTATCAACAGATGTAAACTCTTCAAAAATTTTACAAACACTTGACCAGAAGATTTCACAGAGAAAATTAGAATATCTAGAGATAGATTTGAGAAGAAAATTAAAGAGAGTTTAGATGACTCATAGATACAAACTCAGATGCTATTTTTATTACGCATCTATAATTCAGCATTTAATCCTGCTGATATTAATAATAATTTTTTCATCTTCATAACAACTCAGTTTCATACATTCAGTTGTACGAAATATCTGCAGATGTCATATTAATTTCATTATAGACCCATACAAATTCAGCCCGATACGATCTCTGAGATAAAGTCATTAATATTCTTGTAGGAACTGCCACCCTCAACCATTGCTTCTATAGCTAGTTCCTTCCATTTGGTAGCATTGACTTTAAGTTCTTCCCCTTTTGCCCCCTCCATAACCTCGTTCACACATTCTGTGATTTCCTCCCTTGTGAATTCCCCCTTGTCAAGAGACATAATTCGAACTCCAGTTCGCCATACATCCACAACATATTTCGCATTAGTAGTTTGATCTGTCCATTGTGGCAATACCAACATTGGCACGCCCAAACTCAGCGCTTCAAGTGTCGAGTTCCATCCACAATGTGTCATGAAACTCCCCACGGCCTTATGTGCCAAAACTTGTAGCTGTGGGCACCAGCTGACGACTAGGCCTTTTCCCATCGTGTTCGCTACAAAATGGCTCGGGAGTTTACTCTGTTCAGTGTCTCTGACTACCCATAAGAAGTTGTTGTTGCTGTTTAATAAGCCCCACGCTAGTTCGTCCATGGCATCTTGGCTGAGGTTGGCCAAGCTCCCGAATGATACATAGACGACCGAGCCATCTTCTTTCGAGTCTAACCACTTGATGCAAGATTGATCATCATTTTGGAAGAGGCTCAGGCCGTAGTCTTTGTCATTTTTTAGGCGCTTGTCTAAGTACATTGAGGGGATTGATGGTCCAATGCTCTTGATTCTTGGCCATTTGCTTGACATCCATTTTGCTATCTGAATTAACATAACAATGTAATGCATGAATGTCCAAAATTGAATCAAATGTACGAGGAAAATAGATGAAATATACAAGGGAGAAATGTAATATAGCTGAAGACAGAGCATATATTTAAAAAAGAATCTTGGCTACCCAAATCATTTCACGTTATAGTACACTATTGCAAATAAAAGGTCAATTTGATCTATTTTTCCATTTTAATTTAAATAATATTTTTAACCATCAAAAGTGTTCGATAACTCATACATTTTAACAAGTTCAATAAATGGACTCCATTAATAAAAAAAACAATTAAATCCAACCAAAACCTGAATTCTTGTATTTTGCAAATTGTAATGGAGAAAAAGAACGTGAAATTAAACGTTCTTGAAATGAAACCACTAGTTCTTGTTATTCACCAGGCTGAGGGTGAAGTAATCAAAACGTACGATTATATACTCTATTCAAGAATTAAGAGTATAGGTTAATCCCAACCAATAATGCCAATAACGCTATAAAAGTTTACAAACACATTCCACAAATTTTGAATCATTAATTTTTAAAATATGTAAACGATCCCCAATAAAATTTAATAACATTAATTTTGTTTAGCACCGCTTTCAGCTTAGCCAAGTGAAAATATTTGTTTCATCGAGCAAATGAATGTATACTTCAAAACAATCTAAAAATAACGTATTTAATATCATATGTTCTAAATTACATTTGATATATATATTAGTTTAGGCAGTTCTGAAAGTTGTAAACTATATACAAAATGTGTATTAGTAATTATTACTGTAAACTCTCAAAAAAATCGGTGGCATACCTTGACCTTGGATCAGAGAAGTCTCCTTCATTTAAACTTTTTGTACAAAAAAAGTGCATTAGTAGTTATGACAATAACTTTATAATTTCAAATGAATTTTGCGAATACTCAATTAGTAAAATAATTGAGTACTGTAGTTTGGGAGGACAAAATTGCCAAACACTCAATCCCAAGCAACCAAAAATAACAAATTGGGAATATTAAAAATAAATAAAAAATAATAATAAAAATAAATTACAAAGAACCTACAAAAGATATGTCCATTAGAAAATTAGTAGCGAGATATTTTGTTGGTATGGTATCTCACTTCTGAACACATCACATGCAGATAATAAGATGTTCACTGGGTACAATGACCACTGACCACTAAAAGCCCATACTATGACTTCAGACTTAATAAACAAAAATGATGGAGTATATTGACAATGGCGTCTCAGTTTAAAACTGCGGAGAACGAGTACTAGATCTAGAAAAATTTTATTTATTCTTTTATTGAAATATTATGGCATCTATATTGTGGTTGTACTATCTCTTTGTTTTGCTCTGAATGTTTTGTAATTATATTGTCTTAACATTTTCATTTTGCCTTGTTTATGCTATCGGTGTCGCTGATTAATTAGTAATCAATATTGTATATGGAGTAGTTTTCGTTTGGCCATTTTAATTTTCCTTGGACAAGAAAAAAAATAATAATAATAGAAAAAAAGAAAAATTCTCATATAACATTAAATACATTTATTTATTCATAATATAGCCAAAGATGTATAACAACTCATAATTTATTCCTTACAAGCTATTCCGTACATTTTAAAATAGACACAGATAAAGAAAATGATAAAATCATCAACTTTCTAAATGACATTCTAAAATTGCTCTTATTAATTGTATAAACCTAAGCATTGAATAGATATACGATATTAAAAAACTGTAAAAGCAATTTTTTTTTAAAAAAAGGATAGCACAGAAAATAGACTATATATATTTTCTTAAAAAGTGAGAATATCATCTAAAAAAGGAATAAGCTAAAAGCCTAAAACTATCATTTTTCTGAAAGAAAGGGAGTATAAGAGATTTTTACTACCAATGTTCCAAAAAGACTCCCTATTTTTTTCATTTTTAACCTATATGTAGACTTAGAAGAATTTTATATGAAAATTATTATGATTAAAATAAAATTTATATAAATATTTTAAAGAAATTGAATGATTGAATATGAAATATAGACACATATTAGGGTATGTTTGGTTGGGTACAATGACATTTCAACGAAATGAGTAAATAGAAGAAAAATGGTAATATAAAATAACGTCACGAAATTATGAGGATAGTATAAAAATAAATAAATAGTAGAATGCCCATAAAAAACCACTAAAGCTGTCAAAACGTACCAATCTCTAGCTAAATTTATAATTCTATTAATTAATTAACTAGCCAGTGATCATCGATAGGAGATATGAGTGCAATCGTGAATGGAGTCCCAAAACTCTATCATCCAATTAATTAATCAGCTATGTTCGAGATTGTAGTGAGAATGATATAGATGCAAAGAAGATTAAAATATTAGTGTTAAAAAGAGTGATAGAAAGTAGCCAAATTTAAAAAAAAAAAAAAGAATGATGGAAAAATTAGAAAACTTTGGAATAAAAATTGATAAAATATTTATTTCTTAAATTCATAGCACATACGGAGTACTTTCTAATTAACATCAATGACCGGGCCATGGTTAATTACTCAAATAAGACAAATCCATAGACCATAGGGAAAGACATAAAATAATGAATAATACGAAATATTCTTTTAACATATTTATCGTTACTAGTGGTAATATTTTTGTTTCAATAATCTCAGCGAAAAATCATTTCAACAATAATAGAAACAAAAGAGATAGAGTTATCTTTATTATTATTATTACTATTACTATTACTATTTTATTTATTTTAGGTAAGAAGAAACTGACCTCATCCTCAATTGCATCAAAAGTGTTGAAGAATATCCAATCCGCTTTCTCCAGTTGCAAAAATTGACTTGTCATCATATCCACCGAACCCGGGTATAACCCATCATAGAGCCCGGAAGGAAGTTCCTTGATCTTCAGCTCCGGCAACGACGGCAAGCATATCGAAAATTCCTCCACCGGAGGCACCGCGATTCGGCCATTGAAGACATGATAGTAAATTGCAGAAACAGCACAGGTTTGTGTAAAGAACTGGCCAACTTGTAACCCAAGACTGTGGCCTAATTCTACAACAAATGGCATCAACGAGTCATGAACTAAAACAGTGACAGGGTAGCCACGACTTGTTTGTTTTTCCAAAAGCAATGGCAAGTTTGTTTTGACAACGTTTTCCATGTGTTCCATGTACTCTTTCGGGCTATTTGGTTCGTGGCCTTCGACGAAGTCGTAGTTGATGTACTCCATGTTTATTTGGTTGTGTTCTATGGGCTTGATTGTTTGTGTGGTGGCGACGATTGTCACCCGAACGCCGCGAGACGCCAACCGTTTCGATAATTGTATTGCCGGGCTGATATGGCCTTGGAATGGCATGGGGATGAACATAACATGAGGGGTTTTCTCCAGTTGCTCTGATCCCATTTCTTTGTATTCAAATTAGATTTGTGTTTTGTTGAGAAGGAATGAGGTTAGAAAATGAGGATAAGTTGATTTATGTATCACCAAAATGGAGGATAAGATGTAAGGGGTCTATTGACTAATTTGCGCATAATAGATGTGTATGGAGTAATTGAATTGGGTAAGTTTTATATAGGCAATTGTTGAATATAATGGAATTCATTAACATAAAATATAAATTAATAACTTACCATATATCTTTATATATCTCTTTATTTGTGTAAGTCTATATTTAATAATTTCATTTTAAATTATATTGTAAATTGTTTGATGTAATCAAGGGTTTGAATTATTTGGGAGGCTGAGTAATCCTGTTTAAAATGCAACAATAGTAAGAGTTCAAATATACTTTTATTTTAATAGTGGAGAATATGCTGTGCCGCTATATGTGTCGGAGTACGACCGATTTTCATATTTATTCAATAAAAACATGACGTGTTTGACTTTGAGAAAATCAGATGTTTTTGAAATATTATGATAATTCTTAATTTGTTATATTATAGATGTTGACCACGGATTTATTCCTTCCTGCTCACATAAATTACGAACATATTCTATTTAATTTTCAGCACTATTGGTCTTATCTTCTTATCTTTTACTGAAATTGTCTTACTTATTATTATGATTTTTTTCAAAATTTTTCTTACAGCAACAAATCCAATATATTTCATCCAAGGATTTAAATTCACTTAAACGTTTAGTTTTTAAGTTTACTAATATATTAGGAAAATTGTCTCACGTTCAATGTGTCTCTTAAACAGCGAAATTTTCCAATTTATATAGAGTATGTGTTTTAATAAATTGGGTCAATTTTTAAATATTCAAACTGCAGTATAATTGAAATATTAATGGGACATTATTTGCACTTTCTTTATAAATTCTTCTGTCGTTTATCTGGGTAAAGAAATCCTAAATATGTATTCCGGTGCTGACTATGTGTATATTCCATTCCTTCAAAAATTAAAAATACATTGTTAACCTTATAAAACACTCGCATAATGAGTTATATTCTTATGATTGAAATAAGATCTCTAGATGGCCTTTAATCTTTTTTATTTATTTATTCCTGAATACAATAGCTTTTTAATTTTTATGTATGGCAAGATTAGCTTATGGACTATTCTTGTATTAAAATTAAATACATATATTACATATAACAACTCAAAAGTACAATATAATTATCTTAAGAAAATTTCTCATTTCTGTTAAATCTTTTATCCCTTGATTTTTTTTTTTTACCATAATTTTATTTTCTCATGTGGTTCAATTATTGGGAATGATTTAGAATTCATGTTTAAATTGTGATCGATTGTAACAAAGTTAAAAGGCATTTTATTTTAATGTAGAGGAGAATATGGTTGCCGCTATACACTTGAGGACTCATTTTCCAAACCACTAAGTATACTCTATTTTGTTTTATTGCGACTTAGTGTGCTAAGTTATATATTATGACTCATTTCCCAAAACAAAAAAAAAAGGTTTTTTATTTGTTTAGGTTTTGTGTTTTTATTGTTTAATTATGGCGTGACATCCAATTTGTCCATTTGATGACATCCTAGTTTCTATGCATAGGCTTTAATAAAATCGAGTGGATCCCCTTGTCAACTTCTCTTGCTATTTTATTCTTTCTTTCTCGTTAGAATAAATATTTGAATTTTTTAAATGAGTAAATAATGATAGTATGAAATTATTAAAATTTTCTAAAATAACTTTAACTACTTTATAATAAATATTTTTAAAATGACTTATTATTGTGACTATAAAATAAAAACCGTCAATATTGTTTTTGGTTCCACAAATAAATTAAACCACAACCTCAAAAGGCAACGTCAATATACATGGGTCAACTTTAATTCCAAAGAGATAATATAATTTTATCGATTTTACTCCCTCTGATCCGTAGAATAAAATAATTTTAGAGATCTATAGACATATTGAGCAGTTATTAATAATTCTTTTTTAGAATTTTAAAAAAATATCAAAATTAACCATAAATGTTTTTAATACATAAAGTCTTTGTTCTATCTATTAAATATCTAACTACGATAAAATATCAATAAAGATTTTTTTAGAAAGCATTATTAAATTCTCATTCAGAAATGAAAAATATTTATATGATGTGACAAAATAAAATTATGAAATTGTACTTGTGAATTCCTGGATTTCATTGAATAATAAGTTTGAGAAATCTTATAATTCATATTTGAAGTGAAATTTTATACTTTTAAAATGAATTTAAAGGAAATATCTTGTAATTAAATACAAACTTTTATATTCTGTTATGTTTACAAATTTGTATAACAAATGAAATTATAACATTTGCACAAGGTACTTGAGGGCATATACCCACATTAAATACCCAAGTTTATGGGTTAGTCTCTCAGAAGCCCGGAATAGTTGAAATTGGAAAATAGATTCTTCTGAAAGAGCCCAGGCAAGGACCTAGTAAATAGTAGTCCACGTATGGGCGAATTTGGTATGAGATTTGGAGTCAAAGTATTAATCCTAGATATGTTCAAAGAGTCATTTTCAGACTTCAATATTGATTTTAACTTATAACAACTATATAAAGGGATTTCTTCCCCATAACAAGGTACACAATTTTACTTGGTAAACAATACTTTTCTCTCGATCTTTTATTAATTAGCATACTTGAGGGTTTTCCAAGGGTCATATTATCTTCGACGATTTTTCTGCAGATTTTGCGGTGTACCAAAATGTTGAGATAAAATGACATATATATCAATTGGTGTTGTCTGTGCGAAACGGACAAGAAGCCTAACAAAAGTTGGTGAACACGCAATCATCCCAACAAATGGAAGCTTCCATAGCAAGAGGGACACTCCTTGTGCCCCCATCGGGAGGACAAATTCAGGCCACTGCTCGAATGCCTCCGCCACGACAACCACAAGAAAGGAATAGGTAGCTGTCACCCAGAGTGCCTGACCGGACTCATGATGGCCCTGTCGTCACCGATACTGAGAACAAAGTACAAGGACGGCGGATAGCGACCATATTGCACGGAGCGATCTTTGCCAACATATAGAACGAAGAAGGTAATCAAGAGGGCCCCCTGATTGACATGATAGAGAAGAACGTAGGTGCCCTGTGCGAGGGCTATCTCAAGGAGACACGGACAACCTTCTCCAGCTCCAAGATCATATAGGCAGGTTGGAAAAAATTGGTGGAATAGAGCAATCAGTTAGCTCTAGACTAATAAGAGAAGAAGACTAAAGGAGACCATCGAAGTTGAAGTTCAAATGAGGCTCCATCAAAGGCAACAGCACAATAACAATAATGTTGGGATTCTTCATTCCCAACCTCAGCCACAACTTACTCCACTGGTTCAATCGAACCTTCAATGGCGTACTGCTGGAGGTATCAACAATTCTTCAAGGAAAACCGATCCATGTGATGTGCTGTTGGGAAAAAACGAACCACAACGGAATAATAATTTTCCCTAAACTTGTAAACCCTTGAGAAAATTATTAAGTAGAGAAAGAATAAAAAAATAACTTCTAAAACACAAGCCACAAGACACATAAGAATTATACGTGGAAAAACTCCCCAAAGACGAGGAGTAAAAACTACGGGACCCTAGTCCACCCAAAAAATTCCACTATCACAAATAATTGGGTAATACACCAAATCTTCCCTAATTAAACTAGAGGCACACAAACTCAGAATATATCGTCATACTTTTTTGGAATAAACGTCAAGAAGTATGAAATAAAAACAGAGACAAAATC
This sequence comes from Centella asiatica, assembly GCA_014636745.2. NCBI lineage: Eukaryota > Viridiplantae > Streptophyta > Magnoliopsida > Apiales > Apiaceae > Centella > Centella asiatica. The sequence goes on along the minus strand of CM025780.1, from coordinate 3,657,628 downwards.
AAATAATATCACCAAAAACAGGCAGCCTGTTCGTACCCCAAAAACAAACACTTTCGGATCTCCAAAAAAGATCTCCACCGTTCAACAATAAGAACCAGACGTTGCAAAACCGCTATTCAAAATTCAGAACAATCCGATCGTCCAAACTCTGGGAAACGCAAAAATAAGACCGTTGCGTCGTGCTGATGGAAAGCTACGAATTTAACTTTTTCTTCTGTTTTATGGTGATTGCTCTTTCCTAAAAATCTCTCTCAAAATATCTAATTATTTTTGTGTGTCTACAAGCCTACAAATCAACCTTATTTATAGGCAAAACTATCCATCCTAAGACAAATCTAATTTAGGAGTTCTATTTCCTATCTCCTTTTAAAATTCAAAAACAAAGTTAACCATTAAGTATTTCCAATTCCAAATAGTAAAGAAAAATAGCCAACAAATCTCCCCCTTTCTGACTATTTGGAAAGAGGGTCTGTCATCCCGGCGATCGAACTACAAATCTTCAACTTCTCCCTTGCTAGTGCCTTTGTCAATATATCAGAACCATTATTATCAGTGTGAACTTTGTCAAGTTCAAGTTGCCCATCTTCTAGAGCGTCTCTAATCCAATGATACCTCACATTAATATGTTTCGATCTTAAGTGTAGAGTAGAATTCTTAGCAAGATGAATTGCGCTTTGGTTATCACACAAAACCACGTAGTGCTACTGCTTGAAACCAAGCTCCAGCACAAAACTCTTCAACCACAACAACTCTTTATACGCTTCAGTTGCCGCGATATACTCGGCTTCCGTTGTAGAAAGTGTAACACATTTTTGTAACCTTGATTTCCATGAGACCACTCCCCCAACAAAATTCATTAAATATCTAGAAGTGGATTTCATATTGTCTTTGTTTCCTGCCATATCAGCATCCGAGTATCCAACAAACACTGTCTTCCCATTTCCAAATGTAAGTCCCAATTTGGAAGTAACTCGTAGATATCTCATAATTCACTTAACAACATCTCAATGCCTTCTATCCGGGTTTGATAGAAAATGACTAACAACACCTACTGCATGAGCTGTATCTGGTCTTGTACACACCTTAGCATACATTAAACTTTCTGCTGCTGAGGCATATGGTACTCTATCCATATCTTCTTTCTCTTTTTTCGTAGAAGGACAATCTTTATCAGTTAGCTTAAAGTTGGTAGTAAGGGGAGAACTTATAACGTTAGCCTTATCCATATTGAACTTGCGAAGCGCCTTTTCAATATATTGCTCTTGTGACATCTGTAATGTCTTAGCAAATCGATTTCGATAAATTCGAATCCCAAGAATCTATTTTGCTGGCCCCAAGTCCTTCATAGCAAATGATTTACTCAATTGAGTCTTTAGCTAGGCAATTCTTCGAGCGTTTTTGCCAACAATTAACATGTTATCCACATAAAGCAATAATATGATAAAATTTCTAGACAAACACACAATGGTCAGAAGTAGTCTTCCGATAGCTTTGCTATCCCATAACTGACTCAAACTTCTTGTAACACTGTCTTGATGCTTGCTTCAAACCATATAGACTTTTCTGAAGTCTACAAACATAATTCTCTTTACCTTTCACCTGAAAACCTTCAGGCTGCTCCATGTAAATTTCCTTATCCAAATCACCATGGAAAAAAGCTGTCTTGACATCCATTTGCTCAACCTCTATATCTAGACTAGCAGCTAAACCAAGAACAACACGAATATATTGCATTTTTACAACTGGTGAAAAAATCTCATCAAAGTCAATACCTTTTCTTTGACTGAATCCCTTGACCACTAATCTGGCTTTGTACTGTGGTTGTGAAGTATGTTCTTCATTCTTCACTCTGTAGACCTACCTGTTTTTCAAAGGTCTTTTGCCCTTAGGCAACTTCACCAAATCGTAAGTGTTATTCTCATGCAAGGATTTCATCTCATCTTGCATAGCATCAACCCAGTCCTATTTGTACTCATCTTTTATGGCTTCTACATAAGATTCAGGTTCTCCCCTTACTAACACATACTCATGAACAGAATACCTGATGGAAGGACGACGATCTCTGGTAGACCGTCGTAATGGAATGAATGGTGGAACATCTCGTACTGGCAACTCCTCATGAACATCCTCGTCCATCTCAATCTCTTCTGGAGTATCATTTGTACCTTCTTGGTCATCATCAACATCATCTCCAAGCTGTGTTTGCATACCTTGTGGAGGAAACTGGATCCAAGTCAATAAAATCATCACTATATTGAGGAACTGAATCTCTCTTCTCAATATCTTTCAAACTTTGATTTTCCACGAAAACAACTTCTCGACTTCTCACAAGCTTTTTCTGAATTGGATCATAAAACCTATAGCCGAACTCGTCCAAGCCATAACCAATAAACACACACTGTTTGGTCTTAGCATCAAGTTTAGACCTTTCATCTTTGGGAATATGCATAAAAGCCTTGCATCCAAAGGCTCACAAATGATCATATGAAACATCTTTGCCACTCTATACCCTTTCCGGAATATCATACTACAAAAGAAGATACGGTGAAAGATTTAATACATGAATTGCCGTATTTAAAGCTTCACCCCAAAATGATCTAGGTAATCCACCATGTGACAACAAACATTTGATTCTCTCTATCAGACTCTTGTTCAATCGTTCTGCTACACCATTCAACTGTGGCGTCTTTGGAGGAGTCTGTTGATGTCGAATACCCTGCTGTTTGCAGTAATCATCAAATGGTCCTCTATACTCACCACCGTTTTCTATCTGGATACACTTGAGTTTCCTCTCAGTCTCTCTCTTAACCGAGGCTTGAAATTGCTTGAACACACTCAATACTTGTTCTTTGGTCTTCAATGTGTAAACCCACATCTTCCTCGAATGATCATCCATGAATGTCATAAAATAAAGTGACCCACTAGATGTCCTAACTTTTATAGGACCACAGACATCGGAATGTACCAGATCAAGTACGTATCTTCTCCGAAAAGGAGGACGAATCTTAAAAGAAACCCTGTTTTGTTTACCTGTCAAGCAATGAGAACACCTCCTTAAGTGAATATCCTTTAAACCAGATAACTTCTTCTTCTTTGACAACAAAGTCATATTTTTGATACTCATGTGGCCAAGTCTCTTGTGTCACAACTCAATCGCATCTTCATTCTCCATAGCATTGATAACACTGCTGGAAACCTTTGCATGCACCACATACAATGAAGATGTCTTCTCACCTCAAACCACGACCATAGAATATTTAGTAAGCTTCCACTTACTATCACTAAAAGTGTTACAAAAACCATCATTATCAAGTTTTCCTACAGAAATCAAATTTAACCGAATATCTAGAATATGCTTAACATTCTTGAGAACTAAGGAAGTACCGACATTCGTCTCCAAGTGTACATCTCCAATGCTAATAACTTTAGCTATACCATTGTTGCCTATCTTAACACTTCCATAATCTCCGGAGGTATAAGATGCAAGAACTCTTTCCGAGATGTAGCGTGAATGGAGGCACCACTATCAACTACCCAAAAGGAGTCATCACAAACAAGGTTGATAGCTTTACTGTCATACATAATCATGAAATCGTCTATAGCGGTAGCAACAACATTATCATCATTACCACCATCATCTTTTTTCTGATTATTGTCCGTCATCATCTTGTTATTCTCTTTTTTTAACTTTCTGCAGAATTTCTTGGTATGTCCCTTTTTCCCACAATGGAAGCACTTAACATTAGCAAACTTTCCTTTAGAATTTCTCCGTTGAATGCCTTTCTTACTCGGACCTCTGCTTTGACTTCTCCCCCTCCTTTCCGTGACTAAGACTTTTGATTGCAAAGATAAACCCTATGACTTTCTTCTCATCTCTTCATTCAGAATACTACCTTTAGCTGATTCAATACTAATAAGGCCATCTCGAGCGAAGTTGGATAATGACATCCTAAAAGTCTCCCAAGAGTCCGGTACATAATAATCTTTCACATAAAGAAGGTCCTCCATCTTGCCTTTCCAAACATGGTAATTGGAACCATTCAAATTAATCATTCTACTTGTATTTGTTTCCATTCTTCACAAGTCGAATCCCAAATAATAATCAAATGCTCTGATGCCAATCTATTGAGAAAAAATTGACCACAGCTGTGAGAAGCCGAAAATTCAATAAAATGTAATTCTATTAAATTCGTTTTATAATAAAATTTTCGTTTTATTTCGACAATCGATAGATTTTACGTTGAAGTTTAAGTGCACCTTACGCAAATCGACTCACGCACTTTTACTAACAAAAATTATAACGAGTGCGACTTTTAATTTTAAAGCGTTAATCGTTATAATAATTGTATGAGTGCATTATTTGTTACCTTGTCGGGGTGAGAAAACTTTTTGGCTTATGAATTAAACCAATGCATAACCACTAAATTCAATTAGTGGTTAAACAAATCAAGTTAAACACTAATTAAATTCAAATTTTCAACTTATCCCTAAATGGCAAAAACAAGGAAAATTTTTGTTACCTATCTAAGTAATGTTTTTTTAAAACTAATCCAATGGTCAAAATTAAGTTAAGGGTTATATAAATATACCATTATAGAAATCCTAGCCTCTACTTCTGATATCTTTTCTCCAACAAATATTTTTCAAAATTCGGATCTTTTCATTTAAGAAAAAAATCATTGAACTTTTGGATTTTTGTCCACTAAAGCTTTTAAGAGGTACCCCGCTGCTCTCTTATTTTTGTATTTATTGTCATTTATGTTTATTCCATTGTGTAGATTATTTTTTTCAGTATCATTTTCACATATGGCACATGCTTATAACATTTATGGTTTATGAGTTATTAATTTTTAAAGTTTGAACAAAAAATATATAAATATTCAAGAACATATTTAAAACCCGTATGAACCCTAACTGTTTGTCGCTCGATTCAGCCGTGAGATCATATCTAAAATGAAAACAAATTTTATAACTTTGTTTCGGGTGTTGAGGGCTTCATTTTGCCTCAACTAATTTCAGAAATGGTTAAGCATAACGTGGTTTCTTGTTCGGCCGAAACTTTTAAATCTCCGAATGTTTGTTCTTCAATTTTCTTGCGATTGAGTTGTTAAAACTTGAAATTTATTGCATGCATGAGTTTCTAGAAGTCTCCAGAATCATTTGCATGCTTGAATCGTCAAAAACGGTGAACGAATGAAGCTTTGAAGCTCGGCCACGAGCTTTGCCGTCGTTAATGGCGAGCTCGCCGGCGGTGAGCTTCAAACTCTCTCTAGGACGGTTTTTTGACGAAGGCATGGGGTATAGGGGGGTATTCTCCTATGAGGATCTTCATGGCGAAGCCATTACCTCCTTCCCATGCGTGTGTGTGTGTGTGTGAACTGTGGTGCGTGGTGGTCGCGGCTGTTGCCGGTGGCAGCGGCTGAAACCCTAGCTGCTGCTGCTGCGGAGGAAGACGACGGGTCGGGGTCGAACAGACCTAGTTCTGACCCGTGACCCTAACCCGGACTTGACCCGTGACCCGAGCTTGACCCACAGTTGACTAGTCTAACCCAATCCAAATTTAAATTAAAATAAATTAAAATACCTTTATTTATAAATTATTAAATAAATGACTTTTGAATAATTATTTTGACATGTAAATAAACTTTTTACATGGTTAAAATTTTTATGATTTAAAAATAAGAATAATTTATGATGTTAGAGTCTCTTAATTACCAAAATTAAGTGACGAGTAATTAATTCATAAATAATTATTATTTAATTAAAATAATTAAATAATAATTTAAGAATAAATGTTCAATAAATGACGAAAGATCTATAAATCTTTTATGATTTAGATTTAATTATGAAATGATTATTGTTTAATTAAAACAATTAAATAATAATTAAGGAACAATTTTTGGTAAATGTTAAATGATTTTAATTAAGTCATTTAAGCTAAAGATTGATTAATTAATCTAAGGCATCTAATAATTAAATTTGAATTATCGAGAGCCTACGAGCGATGTTTTATCAAGTCCACAAATCTCTCGGACTCCAATTCAGTTCCAACTGAATCCCAATTCAATGAATGACGACTCAATTAGTCAATCACGGACTTGAGAATTTTACGAACACTCCGCATGTGCATCCTCATGTGTAATTAAGTTGAGATTTCTCATGTTATTTGATGTACTTGTTTTACAAAATTATTTCTACGTGAGTGTTAATTTTCACTAAGGACCCAAGACAAGTATATACTCACTCTACTTTCTTTCAATTAATGCGTATGATCATTCTTTTAATATACGTAATGCATCCAAGATATTATTATGTTGATATTCATGATTTAAATTCTTCAAAAATAAGTAACATATGATCTTTTGATCCGATGTACGTGAAAAATGTTGTACTTGAATCGAGTATTCTTGGGCGACTGTTAGCTATTTAAATTCGCTAACACGCCAATGTAAATCCTATACGGATGTAGAGAGCTTATTCTTGACCCTATACTTGTAAAGTATATCCGTTTGGATAACTAAAGGCTAGTGAGATGCATCTGCCTGGCATCTCGGGCCTAGGATTTATAGGGAACGGGAACGGGAACTAAGGCATCGGTAACCAGATCCTTGCAAACAAAAGGTTTCTGCATTGACTACGTATGTCATCATGATGAAGTCAGACGGTGGTCAGGCTGGCCAGCTGATAAACTGTTTGAAATGAGTTCCTAAGGGCACGTACGCCAAACGGACATGGTTATAAGGCGCATGTGAAGGTATTTCTTATTCTTTTAAGTAAAGGGTCAAACCCCTCGTTATCACTCTAGGACCCTAGAAATCTATTTTTCCAAGATATTAAGAGGTGTTGACATTGTTTCCGTCAAACTTCATAAACACTTACGCCCAATAGATTATCTCTCTTTCAAAGCTTACCCAATACTTGTTTTTATACTTGGGAGCATAAATCGCTCATGGTACTTTCATTAAATGTTTTCACAGGTTTTGGCAAGAGGGCCGAATCATCTGATAAAGGCAAGATGAGAATGGCATGACGAACACTTCTTGATCCCCCGCTTATGGCTAGCATTCCAGGAAAGAGTGAAGTGTGAGGATATTTTAGAAATGTTTAGATTGTAAGGTCTGTGTGGGACCCCCATAGACTTCCGCTGTCAAACATTCATTTATTTTGGATAATGTAATAGAGATTTATATTTATTTATCTAATTTAACGTTATGTATGCTTGGATGTAATTATTGTTCTTTTGTCAATTATTGACGGTACCCGAAGTCCAGTCTGAGATTTTTGGGGCCGTCACAACAGCGAAATAATAATTTTTCCTAAACTTTTAAATCCTTGAGAAAACAATTAAGTAGAGAAAGAATAAAAAAATAACTTCTAAAACACAAGCCACAAGACACACAAGAATTATATGTGGAAAACCTCCCCAAAGACGAGGAATAACACTACAAAAAACTGACCTTCAGTGACGATCGAATTTTGGTCACCAAAAGGACTTTTGGTGACTAGACATGGTCACTGAAGACCTTTAGTGACCAAATAAATAATCCTCACTCGTCGTCAGGAAAGCTCAGTCACTAAAGGCTTTGGTGACCACAATTTTGTACGCGGTCACTAAGTTGAAATCAAGGAAAGTTGGTCACTAAAATGTATTAGGCCAACAGTGGGTCAAATCCGGGTCGGACTGACCCGTCTTCTTCCTGTCCGGTCGTCTTCTTCAGCATTCGCCGGAGTCAGCGCCATTCCTAGCCGGCTGCAGCCGCGAAGGCCCGAAACACGCACACATACTCAGAGAAACGAGGTAGAGGCACCACCAACACAATCTCCATAGGTGATTACCCTGTTTCCCTTCATGCCGTTGCCTGAAATCCATTTGAACAGAAGATCGCAGCTCGCCGTCGTTGCCGAGCCTGCCATTAGTAGCCGACTTGTGAAAGCTCGAAAAATCAACCATTTTTGACGAATCAAGTATGGAAATGAATCGTGAGACTTCCAGGAACTCAGTAATAGAATAAATTTCAAGTTTTAACAACAAAATCGCAAGAAAAATCAAGAAGAACAATTCGGGTTTTCAAACTTTCGGTTCTACAAGGAAACGAGCTATGCTTTGCCATTTTTGAAATTGGTTGAGGGAAAATGAACGTTATAAGTGCAGAAACAATTTCATGTAATCAATTTGAACAAAAAGGAATCAATATAGCCTGAATCTCGATTGGAAAAAGTTCGGTTCTTCGGGTCGGCCGAATTATTTCTTGATTTTTTTTTTTTTTTGATTAAACTTTAAAAATCAATAACTATCAAACCATATATGCTATAAACATGTGATATATATGAAAATGATACTGAAAATTATTATCTACACAATAGTATAAACAGAAATGATAATAAATGTAAAAAAATTTAGTGAGCAACATTTTTATGATAAAGAAATTTAGTGACCAAATCTCTAGTCACTAAAGCAAGTTTTATTGACGATACCAAACCGTGGTCACCAAATTCGGTCACTAAAGGAAACTTTATTGACCACTTTCTTGTCTTGGTCACTAAATTTGTTTGTTCACCAAGTTTTGGTGACCAAAAAAAAAAAATTAATCACAAAAGGTTACTTTTAGTGACCAAAATTTTGTTCGTCACTAAAGGCCATTTTTTTTGTAATGTAAAAACCACGGGACCCTAGTCCACCCAAAAAATTCCACTATCACAAATAATTGGATAATACACCAAGTCTTTCCTCGTTAAAATTGAGGCACACAAACTCAAAATATATCATCACATTTTCTTGGAATAAATGTCAAGAAGCATGGAATAAAAATAGGAATAAAATCAAAGAATATCACCTAAACCAGACATCCTATTCGTACCCCAAAAACTCACAATTCCGGACCTCCAAAAATGATCTCCACTGTTTAGAAACAAGAACCAGACGTTGAGAAGTCGCTGTCCAAAAATCAGAACGATCCAATCGACCAAATTCCGGGAAACGCAAAAATAAGACCGTTGCATCGTGCTGATGGAAAACTACGAATTTCACTCTTTTTTCTGTTTTATGGTGATTGCTCTCTCCTAAAAATATCTCTCAAAATATCTGATTATTTTTGTGTGTCTACAAGCCTACAAATCAACCTTATTTATAGGCAAAACTATCCATCTTAAGACATATCTAATTTAGGATTCATATTTCCTATCTCCTTGTGAAATCCAAAAACAAGGTTAACCAATAAGTATTTCCAATTCCAAATAATAAAGAAAAATACCCAACATGTGCTTAAGGTGGAGATGTCACCCAAAAAAGCAGTGATGGAGCAACTAATTTCTTTTTCAAATGAAGACTTAGATGGGGTGAAATTTTCCCATGGTGATTTGTTGGTAATAGAGATGAGCATTGGAAACTTCTTGGTGAAAAGAGTGCTTATAGATAGCGGGAGTAGCGTGGATGTTCTTTACTATTCCTTATTGAAGGGAATGAGTTATGAAGATAGTTGGTTAACTCCTTCACCTACACCATTTTTTGGCTTTTTAGGCGTGGAGAAAAAAATTGAAGGAAGTGTCCTTCTTCCTGTCACATTAGATGAACCACCAAACATGTAACCACGACGTTAATTTCTTTAGTTCTTATAACATCATCCTTGGAAGGACAACACTAAACACCTTTAAGGCAATTCCTTCAACATATCACTTAAAAGGTAAATTTCCTATGCGTTACAGAGTTGGAATTGTGACCGCAGACCAACAATAAGCTACGCAATGCTATCTGATGGCATTGAAAATGAGTGAAGGAGTGGAGCTCGTAGAAGAGCTAGAGACCATAATGCTCAGCGACACAGATCCAAAGAAGGTTACATTTGTCGGCTCATAGTTAGATGCAAATATAATGAAAATGTTGGCTGAGTTCCTTAGAAAGAATGTCCATGTGCTTGCTTGTTCTACTATGGATATGTCTAGGATACACCTGAAGGTCGTCACCCATACGTTAAACGTTGATCCAACGTGAAAGTCAATCAAACAAAACAAAAGGAGTTTCACTCCTAAGAGGCAAGATGCCATCAACTAAGAGCTGGATAAGTTGTTCCAAACAAAATTCATTGAGGGAATCAAGTTCGCTGAGTGCATAGCTAATCTAGTGAATGTTCCAAAAGCCAATGGAAAGTGATGAATATGCATGGATTTCACTCACCTAAATGATGCATGTCCAAATAGCTATTTCCCTCTCCCAAGGATCGATATCCTTATCTAGGCCACCGCTAGACATGAATTGTTGAGTTTTATGAATGCCTTTAGCCAGCATCATCATATTCAGAGTCTCTCTTGCGATAGACCAATGCTTGTATTGCTATGTGGTCATGCCTTTTGGGCTAAAAAATGTTCAAGCCACGTATCAAAGGCTAGTCAGCAAGATCTTTGAACCTCTGATAGGCAATTTTATGTAGTTCTACGTAGATGATATGTTGGGTGAGAGCAGGAAGAGATCGTCGCACATGGAGGACCATCAGATTACTACCTGTGTTAAGTAGATTCATGCCTAAGTCTAGACAACTGCTTACCTTTATTTAATGCCTTAAAGAAAGTTAAGAACTTTAAGTGGACACAGGAGTGTCATAAGTCGTTTGAAGAACTAAATGCTTATTTATTTAAGCACCCCTCCGTTGCTTGCTAAACCCGAAGAACGTGATATACTTTACTAATACCTTTCTACTATGATGTGGCAGTAAATGCGGTATTAGAAAAGGAATAACACAGAGTGCAGAAACATGTGTAATATATTAGCAAGATTGAGAAGTTTTCCCTTGCACTCGTCACTACAAAAAGGAAACTTCGCCAATAATTTAAGTCTGACCCTATCATGGTGTTGATAGATCAGCCTCTCCGATAGGTTCTAAAAAGCCCCCGCAAGAAAACGAAGAACGGTGAATTGGTTGGTTGAGTTAGGGGAATTTGATATCTCCTATAAACCAACACTGACGATCAAGCATAAAATCAAGGGGCCGACAATAAGGTACCATGATTAAGGATCTTAAAGCGTAAGAACCAGTGAAGGAATTGTGGACCCTATATGTAGATAGATCTTTGAATGTTAATGGAAATGGAGCTGGAATTAACTTGGTAAGTCTATAAGGATTCGAGATAGAGTACACAACTAGTAAGTTCATAACTTGGTAAGTGTGATCGATGTCAAAAGTTTGCACAACTGCTTCATCATCCAGCATAGATGGTGTCACCAATTAGTTCACCTGTGCTTTTTGTGGTACAGGGAGTTGTTTTGTTAAGGTTGTTGCCCGAAGCATCTGGATAGAGAAAAATACATGATTGTAGCCATTGACTATTATACTAGATTGGTAGAAGCAACACCATTGGCAAGTACCACGACTCAAATTGTTGAGAACTTCGTATGGGAGTCCATAATATGTCATTTTGGACTTCTGAGGATCCTCATCACAGATAATGGAAAGTAGTTCAAGGATAGGAGATTCAAGGCCTTTTGTCAAAAGTTGGGAATAGAGCCAAAGTTTACTTGGGTTGCCCACCCCGAAGAGAATGGGCAAGTGGAGGTAACTAACTGGATAATCCTCGAAGAGTTTGAAAAGATGATTGAAGAAGCCGAAGTAATTTGGGTGGACGAGCTTCGAGACATTTTATGGGCTTATAGGAGAGACTCCCTTCAACTTCATATTTGTCACGCAAGCAGTGATTCCAGTAGAAGTTAGCATATTGTAATATTTATTATATGTCATGCATATTTAATTATTATATTCATGTTTTAATTAATATCTCAATTAATTATTACATGATGCCTCTATTCTTTTTTCCATTATTTATTCTATAAAAAAACAAAAATATATAGAATATATAAAAAAAATCGTGTGTATATATATATATATATATTTATATTCCACACTTTAAAGGTTTTAAATTTCCTATTTTCTTCATGCATTTTGTTTTAATCATAATATATATATATATATATATATATGTGTGTGTGTGTTTGTGTGTGTGTGATATTATTATCTTAAAAAAAATCTTTCATATAATTGTTTAATAGGAAATTTTCATTTCATATTTGTCCACCTTTTTCAAAAAAAAAAAAGTATAGCAAATAGGAATGTTTGAATTTAACTTAATTGTCATATATTTTCACTTCAAAAGAAAATAAAAAATTCGTATATATATATATATAATATTCTAGGATTTAATAATATAATACATGTATTTATTTTTAAAAAAATCCCTTCATTTGCAATTATTTAATTATTATATAGGAAATTAAAGTTTCATTCTTCATCAACATTTCTTTAAAAAAAATTTAGTATTTAAGTTCTACTTAATAATTATAGTGATTTACTTTCAATTTTAGAGTTACGAGGGCCTTTTCAAAAAACTAATAATATATAGTAATAATAACAATAAGTAATATATTTATATATTTAGCTATTGTTTATATATACATACACACACACATATACCTTAAATAAGAAAAATATAGGATTTTTGTTCTTCCACCATTCATGTCAAAAAATAAAAAATAAAAAATATCTAACACTTATAACTATTGTTTAAGCATTTCAAAATTTAAATATTTTCCTATCTAGATATAGTTATATATATATATATGTGTGTGTGTGTGTGTGTGTCAAAAAGATGTCCTTTAATTTGCTTAGTTATTAATTGCAGTAAATGTTCAAATTATTTATAAGTTTTGTTTTGTACTATGTTATTATCCATGCTCTTAATAAAATAAAATGTATATATATGTGTGTGTAAAGTGTTTCCTCCCTTATTTTATAATTATTTCTTCTTTCTTGTTTCTTTCATATTAATATAATCTCTTCGTTCATAATCATTTGATCATTTGACATTTAAATTTCAGGCGTTGTCAATTATTACTAATATTTAATCATTGTTCTAAACATCTCTCTTTTGTGTTTTTCTTTTATTATATTAACATTGATATTATCATCATGCATTCATCACATAATATTGCATATCTCATATATCCTATTTAAATAATTTGCCAAACTTTCATAGTCTCATCAAATCTTCCATCTTTACATGTCACATATTTCCTTTTTACTTGTCATATATCCTCCAATTAGCTTGTAATTAATGTCATATCTTCGATTGTGATTTTAAATTTATCTCCACATCATTATCATTCTAATTCTAAATTTATTGTAAATATGTCAGTATATTCTTTCTCAATTCATAAATTTTTAAATTTCTTTTATCACTAAACTACCATATCATGTTAACTTACTGCATCAGCAGGGTTTTCCGTTCAATCTTGCATATGCTTTAAACACCATTTGTAAGTTTCATCTAATTCATTACTTTATGATTACAAGCCCTATTTTTTATGGTTTTCCTTTGTTGTTTTTCTTGTGCTTCACTAACTTTCCTCCTGTACATAAAAATCATCATTTTACATGTAGTGGCATTTAAAAAAGAAATTCATCTTAGCTCATAAGTATACTAATGTTTGTTTTGCAGGAGTGTAAATAGCATTCGTATTCTTCACACACAATTCACTAGTTATATCATTTACCATACTTTTGCATCTCATATATCCAAAGAATCAAATAAACATGAAATTGTAAATACTTTGGTAGGTTTCAAATTTTAATTTTAATCAAAAGGTACGTACTTGCTCTCTTGAATACCATATGTTTTATCCTCTAGCGATTTTGTAAAATAGTAGGGAAAAAAAATCAATGGAATAAAAACTCCAAAAAATTTTTTTAGTAAAGATGTTTTTTTCCTATTATTGCCAAAGTGTTTGCAATATTTATTTCTTTGATTCTTTAGAAATGAAAATACACAACATGCATAATATCTGTAAGTTATTATTTACTTTATGTTCATAAACCATCAAAACTATTTGCACATGAATCATGTAACATAGCATGCATCTTTTTTTCATTACTTAAATACTAATCAATTTGTTTTGCAGGGGCATATGTTATTAAGCCCCTCTCATGAGTGATTAAAGTCATTTGCACATATATTATTACATATCATAACATGTACTATTAATTAATTCCTATTAACTTTTTGGTTGAAAAAAAAAATATAAGGTTTAAATTTCATAAGCTCCCACTCGGATTTTTAATACTTTCTTTACCTCATTGATTTCTATCTTTGAATATAAAAAAAAAAGTCAAATATCAAAAATCAAAAATCAAAAAAATCCTCCTCAAAGGGGTACGTAAGCCGCCAGTCTGTGGCTCGGTACTTTCTATATTAAATCCTTTTCGTCGTTTCTAATTTTCAAAGGAACTATGTCTAACCTGATCCTCCTCAAGGAGGTACGTAGACCGCCGGTGTGTGGCTCAATCCCTTCTATGTCAAATTTTCTTTTTCACCTTCTATATTATACTAAACTTTCCTCTCATTCGAAAAAGTCTATGGCCACCCAAACTGTGAGGACCCAGAAATAAAATTAGTGTATGAATGATTTATTCATATTTTGTATAACGGATTAATTCCCTATTTATGTGAATAATTAATTTATATTTTGAAATAGAATATTTTTTTTAAGATGTCTGAAATTTGGTAATAGACAATTCTTTTTTGAATTCGTCAGAGAGATATGATTATAGGAGTCTCTTATGAGATCTAGTAATCAGTATGTATGGAGATAAAAAGGGGTGTGTGAATTTAAGAAAATTGTTGTTATAGAATTACGTGTTTTAAGGAGAGTATCACTAGATGTTATGTATGTTTTTACTTGATTAGTAAGTTGCATGTATAAGTTGTTTGTGTGGCAACAGTTGATTAAGGTTAAGTGCATGTAAGACAGCAACTGTTTAGTATTTTACCAACTGTTAAGATGTTATGTTAAGTAGCCGTTTTATCGCCCAAGTTGACCAATCATTTTATCCCAGGGCATAATCTTAGCCTACTGCTCTAATTGACCCATGAATAATATAAATACCTCATTTGAGATGAAATTCTAAACTCTTTTCTAAAACTTCTCTCTTAGAGCTTTTCTTTAAACCAACCATTTTCATAAATTTCAAACTTACTCTCGAGCGACTACCTTTTCTAGAGCAGACAAGTTTTCAATTTCTTACTTAAAGACGAAAAGATAAGAGCTTTATACTCTGTTTCATTCTCTCATGCATAACATCTGAGAGTATTAGTCGTACATGCTAAGAAAGAATAAAGCTTCAAAAGCTGCAGTAATATTCTTTTACATATATATGTGTGTATATTATGTAAAGTAATGATACACACAGTAAGGAAGTTCATGATGCACCCTAAGTTGGGTTTATTCATGATTAGATAACATCCATGATCATAAGATAGGTCCTTCATTATAGCAGAGACAAGCTCTAACTTAGTCTCTGACGGAATAATGTTAGTCTCCGATGACTAATAATGTTAATCTCTAATGAGTAATGATGTTAGTCTCCGATGACTAATGATGTTAGTCTCCGATGACTAATGATGTTAGTCTCTGATGAGTAAATAATGTTAATCTCTGATGAGTGAAAATGTTAGTCTCCGACGAGTAATGATGTTAGTCTCCGACGAGTAATGATATTAGTCTCCGACGAGTAATGATGGTAGTCTCCGATAACTAATGATATTAGTCTCTAATGAGTAAATAATGTTAATCTCTGATGAGTGACAATGTTAGTCTCCTATGACTAATGATGTTAGTCTCCGATGACTAATGATGTTAGTCTCCGATGACTAATGATGTTAGTCTCTAATGACTAATAATATAGCCTCTGATGCATAACGATGTTAGTTTCTGATGAGTAACGATGTTAGTCTCTGATGAGTAACGATGTTAGTCTCTGATGAGTAACGATGTTAAACTCTGATGAGTAACGATGTTAAACTCTGATGAGTAATGATATTAGTCTCTGATGAGTAACAATGTTAGTCTCTGATGACTATCAATACTAGTCTCCAATGAGTTTGGCGCTGACTTAATGAGTTTGGCGCAGAACAATTATCCACTGACGAGTTTGGCACTGAGATAGGCACTGGCTAAACAGTTGGTGATGAATTTGGCAACAGCCAAAAGAGTTTGGCTATAGTCAAATGAATTACCGACGAGTTTGGCAATAAACAAATTATCCCCTGACGGGTAAGTCATCCCCTGATGACTATCTCCTAACGGATTAAGATTATTCTGAAATGACCATCCCGTGACAGATTAAGAGTATTTCGAAATGACCATCCCCTGATGGTCATCCCCTGTTTATATGTACTCTCATATTTATTTTTCAAGGCATAGATTTCTCATGTTATACCAACAATCATGTTTTACATAACCTTTCACGCACTAGTGTTTTGAAATTACAATTAACTAAGGACCAAGACAAATAAATACTCACTCTATTTCTTTTTCATTAAATATGTAAGATCATTGATTTGATTTATGTAGATAGTCAATGTTTACGTAAATATGTACGATTCATTGATCCGATGTACGTGAAAAGATGTTTAATGAAACAAGTATTATTGGGCGGTTGCTAGCTGTTTTAATTCACTAGCACGCCAAAGGAAAATCCTACATGGATATAGAAGTTTTATTTCTTATCCTATACTTGCAAAATATATTCATATGGGTAGTTAAGGGCTAGTGGGTGCAATTTCCTGACACCCTAGCCAATAATAATAGGGAATGAAAAATTGAGGCATTGGTATTCAGACCCTCGCAGACCTATGCTTCCTACGTTGACTACGTATGTCATTATGATGAAGTCAAACGATCAGTCTGGCCAGCTGGTATGTTGTTTGATGAAAAGAGTCCTAATGGCATGTGTTCCAAACAGACATGTTTATAAGGTGCATGTGAATGATTTAACAGAGAATCCTAAGGGCACGTGCGCCAAACGGACATGTTTATGAGGCGCATGTGGATGATTTAAGATTTCTTTCAAGTAAAGGGTCAAATTCCTCGTTATTCACTCGAGGACCCTAAAAGTTACATGTTTATTGAATCACCAGGAGGTGTCGGCATTGTTTCGCCCAACCTCATTAAACATTAAAGCCTTTGAAATATCTGATCTTCTTGTTTGGACTTGCCTAGCTTATGAATATATACTTGCTGAGCGTAAATCGCTCATATGGATTATTATGAAATATTTTACAGGTTATGACAAGAAGGTCGAATCGCCTAATAAAGGAAAGGAGAGAAAATGACATGGCAAGAGTTTCTTGATCGCTCTCCTATGGATGGCCTTTAAAGGAAAAGTGAAGCGAGAGGTCATCATAGAAATGTTTAGATTATGAGGCCAGATGGGCCATTTTTAGACTTCCGCTGCTAAATATTTATTTTAAGGTTTTGTAATAAGAGGTTATAAACCTTTAGTTCAAACTATGGTTTTGTAATAGAATTATATTTCTCTTTCCACGTTGTGCATGCTTGGTTTATGATGTTTTTCTGTTGTCAATTTCTGGCGGTGCTCGAAGTCCAGCTCGGGATCTTTGGGGGCTGCCACACAATTTCTGACAGTGTCTAAAGTCCAGCTTGGGATTACCAAGGCTGCCACACAAATATTTAATTACGTTTGATCCTCAACTTTGTCATTTCATCACCTCACTGTTCTCTTCATGTGTTGTCATAGATTAGTCTTCTACGATTGTCTCAAAGGAAAGTGCTCTTTATCTAAAATTTATGTGCACAAACTTTACACACTTTTAATGATTCTTAAATTTTGCATTCATATTGATTTAGTATTAAATGTGATTAAAGTCATTCAAGTCTAATATAAAAGATCATCCAAGTGAATTAGTGATGACAATGCAGGTAGATCAGGATACAATGCTAAAAAAAATGTTTTAATTGACTTTTGACATGATATGCATTTGAGTAAGCATTCTTGTAATCTAATTGGTAAGTTCAACTTCAGGATTCTATTGATCGATTAAGAAAGTTTTAACTTTTAAAGAAAATTCTTCGTGGTCTAAGAAACTTTCTTGCATAAGTGGGAGTTTTTCACACAACTTACATGTATCATACACCCTGATGACTAACTTTTGGGCATGCTTACCTTAATAAATGCTCCAATGCATGATGAAATGATGGAGCAGGGAACTAAGCCTCCTAGAGCATCTATACTCGTTGAAGGATCAACATGCAAGAGCATCTTGACTCATCCTCATAGGAGACCTTTATTACTCGGCCAAGTAAACCCTTTGGGTTATCTCTATACCTAGCGTCCTAAGGTTCCTAGTGGATTTG
The DNA here is from genome assembly GCA_014636745.2 of Centella asiatica. Taxonomy (NCBI): domain Eukaryota; kingdom Viridiplantae; phylum Streptophyta; class Magnoliopsida; order Apiales; family Apiaceae; genus Centella; species Centella asiatica. The sequence goes on along the minus strand of CM025780.1, from coordinate 3,639,435 downwards.
GGAGTCGTTGGTCAAAACATGGGTAATATCGAAAGTCCGAGAAAATGAAAGCATTGCACACCGTTAAAAAAATACAAAAGTACAACTTCTTCAAGGAATCATCACACACAAATCACTCAAGATGTTTGTTAAACGACAACTTATAAAAAAAAATGTGTCCTTAAAAATGGGTTGTGGCTTTGAAAGGTAAGAATTTTCTTTTGAAGTTAGTCTAATTGTGAAAATGCCCATGATTGCTACAAGCTCACAGTTTCTCCTAAGGATCTGACTAGGGAAAAACTTAGTTGAAGTCTCAATTGAATGAAATTTTGTAAGTGACTCGATGAGTGTAATCATTTTAATGCAAAGATCAATTTTATGTCAAAAATGTAGGAGACATGAATAGTGACATGATTTTTCAATTAGACTTTGCACATCTTTCCCTCACTTCTTTTGAGACAATCATGAAGGATCACTCCATGAAACAACACTGATCAATCATCATCATCTTATGACAGTCGTCACTTGTATATCCAAGGCTTATGAAATTAAATATCTCAGTTCTCATTCTTTGTACAAAAGGTTACTTCTCATATTCTTACTAACTTGTGTGACCAAATGATAGAGAAGACATTCCTCCAGCTGTCAAATCATCACCATCACTTTGGAAGGGGGGCAACTCCAATGAAAAGTTCTATTAAAAGGCCAAGTGGAAGAGTTGGGGCAAAGGAAAGTCTGAGGAAAATCTCACACCAACACTCTAACATCGGAGTGTGTAATTTGTTTCAATCTTGGCCACCCAGGGGTCACTCTTACTTTTTCATCATTGCATTCATTCATACTAGATACATTTGTTGCATAATGTCATCATATGTTCATGCACTTGCATTCATCTTCATTAAAAGAACGGGTTCAATCGTCAAGACTATCAGTAAGGTCAGCAAGAGGAAGACACCGTCCAAGCACAGCTTGCCAAGCAAATTCTCAAGCTAAACAGGGGTCATCCCTCTTGTTAAACTACTAGGCATAGCTTTTGTATTGACATTCATCCATTGCATCAAAAGTCTTATCAGAAATAAACAATTTTAATCACATGGAGGATGAAACGTTACCCATCAGATCGCACCAGAAGTATATATTCTCTAAGTTATCAATAAAATATTTTGCATTTGTTAACCTTTTTGTAGGTTTCTTCCGACATCAAGCCCAAACTAATCAAACTCCTTGCACACACTTTCATTCAAGCTATTGTCATTGTCCTTTTCAAGATCTCAAAGTTTCAAGTCAAACCATCTCATTAGACATTATCAAATCTCTTCAATTATCTCTGCCCAAACATTCACTCATCATTTACCTCAAGTATGCTCATATTTTAACCCACTTTGTACCTTAGTAAATTATTCAAATATCAAAACTCCAATAAAGCATCAAAACCAAGCCATGAAAATTCTTTAAACCGTCAAACCTCAAACTTGTTACACTCGGCATGGAGCAGGAGTAACACCCTAAGATGAAGCTCATTGCATTCAGTATGGAGCTGGGGGCAACTCATCAAACTTAAATCAATTTTTTTCAAATTTCGTTACACTTAGTATGGGGCTAGGGCAACTCATTAAACTTCAACCAATATGTCAATTTTGTTACATCGGGCATGGAGCCAGGGTAACACATCAATTTATCAATTTTGTTACTCCAGGATTGGAGCCAGTGTGACACATCAATTCATCAATTATCGTTACTCTGGTCATGGAGGTATGATAACACATCAATTCATCAACTTCAGTTACGTCGGGCATGGAGTAAGGGTAACACATTAATTCATCAAACCCTATTATTTCCGGCAAGAAACTAGAGTAACATCATCAATTCTTTGTTAAATGTGGCATGGACACAAAGTAACATCTCCAAAATATCAATTCACTAAGTTTCACTACATGGAACTAGGGTAACACCATCACATCCCTCAAACCATCAATTTTTCAAACATCAAAACGCCCAACGTGGCAATAAGCTTCAACCACATATTAATCCTTTAGAACCAAAGAAACTCAGAGTTACATAGGCATCAAACATCAAACCACCCCACCACCACCCCACCCCTATCATGACATTGGGCTTCAACCACGTATCAATTTTTCATCCCCCAAGAACCTCTGTGTGATGTGGGCTTCAATCACACATCAATCACCAAACTGCCTCAGGTGACGTGGGATGCAGTCGCACCACTTAAAGCTTCAAGAAAGATCAACCCTAGAGGATGGGAAGGCCAATCAACCATTTAATAACCGCAAAATCAAGGAGTTGAGTGTGTACGTCTTTATTACAATCATTCACCGTAACAAGGAATACTTATAATTAAGTGAGGCAATTGTAGACACCCAAAAAGTTCAAACGCTAGGGTTAGAAATCAATTATATGCCCTAGGGTCGCTCAATTTATAATTTATTATTGTCATTTAATGCTTTAAGAAAAATAGAGTAGGTTACAATATTTATACAGTATGTACACTTTTTACAATAAAATTGGACAAAAGTTGAGACAAAAGTGCATTTTAGTAATTTTCTTATGTATTCAAGTATATTTTTTATTTTCTTCGTAATTATTAATTTTCTAGGTCATCTCACATTTATTAAATTGCATCTATCTCAATTCAGGCATTTATTATATTTATTTTATAATTTTCTAGCCATTTCTAACATTTAATTAAGCTCATATAGAATTTTAAGAATTTAATTTTAATTATTTAAAGTCATTTTATAATTTTAAAACATTTTTCTAGCATGTCTAGTATTTTTAGGCATTTTAGAACATTTAGTTTTAAATTTATTTCATTATTAGTAATTATTAAACACATTTTGCATTTATCGAAAAGTAAAAAATATACCAAAAATATCATTTACAAGCTCAACATGCATTTGCATCATCTCTAGTATTTTTAAATATGTTTTTATTAATTTTATTGTATTTTCTAACATTTGTTTCTAATTATATAATTAAATGTTAGTTAATATAATTATTTATAGAAAATAAAATAAAAATATGAAAATATAATTATATAGATATAGTATTTGTCGTATATAATTATAATATCCGCGAAAGCGCGGGGCTTTGAATTTTTATTTCTTTTTGATTTTAACTCAACATTTTCCCAAGTAAATTCCATAATTAGTCCCTTCTAACCTTAGGAGCTCTCCTACAATTATTCACTTCTTTTGCATCATTCTAGACACCTAATTGAGTATTTTATTCCTCTATTTTTGAATAAAATACTCACTCTTTCCAAACTCTTTTAATTTATTAGTTTTAGATTATTAATTTAAATATTTTCAAGGGAAAAGGAATCACTTGATTCACTTGAAAGCCCCAAAAATTATAAATGAGAGTTCCTATTTGCAGTAACCTTACTGGCATTCAAGGTATATTTGCATACGATTCAGTTTATTTTGCGTATTTGTATTATAGTTGTTTATATATGCTTGTTTTCTCTATAAATTCATAATAAATTCATATGACATCTAAAAATTGTTTTGTTTGTGTTTATTACACTCATGTTGTCATGCAGATATCCCAATAAAGTTGTCATAGTTTTTAGATTTATACTCTACTCATAATTAATTAATCGATAAACGGGTGAATTGTTTTTTGTACTCATATTTTTCTCCAAAATTTCTCAAAAACTCGAGGTCCTATTGCAAAAATCCTAGATTTCAAATCTAAAAATCAAAAAATTATTTAAACACTTCTATTATGACAAACATGTTATGCACGGTAGTATTTACTGTGTAACAATTATATGAAAATCCAAAACAAAAAATTCTTCTTTTTTCATGCATGCATGTTTTGGAAAAAATATATGAATGATTTCATTTATAATTAAAATTCTTTGTTTGTTTCTAGTCAAATCGCTAAGTTTTTCCTTTAAAATTGTTTAAAGCAGTTTATAGCATGTTCTTAATTTGTCAAAACTTTTTAGACTCTATCGAAAAATCAGTAGATTTTAAATATAAAATTTTCATAAATTTTTTGAGTTTGTTTATTATTATGTTTCGTATTGTTAGAGTGCTTTTTATAATATAAAAAATATCAAATGATTTTCAAAAAATCAAAATAAAAGTTTTCTTTAAACTTTACAGTTTTTAGGACTTTTAGAAAATATAAAAATAATTTGTACTTACTTTTCACGTGTTTTCATAATTGATTGCATACAAGTAGCATTAATTAGTTAGTTTCCTAAATAAAAATTTCTAAAATTGATTTTCTTTACTTAATTTTATTTCCTAAATAAATTCCAGTCCATGTCTTTGTCATTAATGATTTAGAATCCGTATTTATTTTGTAATATTTATTAATTATTAATGTGAAGAGATAAGTCTCTTAAATTAATAATATTCTTCTCATTAATTGCAAAATCTTCTTTAAATGAAAATATTCATTTTTCAATGTAATATTTTAGTTTCCTTCGTTAAATGAAAATATTCCTTTTTCAATGTAATATTTCAGTTGTAGAAGACTGAGCTGTAGAAGGAGATGCATATGCAGTCTCAAGGATTACCCACAGATCTGGTGAAGTAGTCGCATCAGTAACTAGCGGAATAACATCTTCACGAGGAATGCTATTAAATGACTCAACAAGGTCTGGTCTTGTTGATACCACGTAACATACTCTGGATTCGGTGAAAGCGGACATTTGTCTATATATGCTCTGATACCAAATTGAGTTTATAGTCACAATATATGTTTTACAGTTACAACTCTAAAATAAGAGTAAATCTGAAAAGAAGAGATAAATAACAAACTTATAAAAGATATGCATGATCAGAAAGATAATTTTAAATATCAAATGCCAACAAACTGTTATGATCTCCCAGTTGTAGATAACTTTTCCTTATCCTCTGATCCATACACATTGGTGTATTTTTTTTAAAAATGGGTATCAAGAGCTTGGGTTAATGCGGGCTTTAACTGGTTCATGAACAATGTTTAAAATCTAGAAGTTCGAGGACAACTCCAGTTTCAGTCTGTGGCAGGTTTGTGTGAAGGCTATATTGATCCAACAAGGATTACGCAAGGTTGTTTTTGGAGGCCATTGAAAGCTACTAGTAAGACTGATTTATGTAGAGAGGGTAAAGAAGAAAATATCTAATGACGACTGTGAGATAATGGATAAGGAAGTTGTCATGTATGACTTGTTAGGGAAAGTACTTGCAAATATGTTTCGTAGTCCATTCCAGTTGACCTGCAATTGCAAGCACTGTCCTTATTGTTTCCATTCGTGCAACGGGAGCAAAAGTTTTGTCGTCATTTACTATTATCAAAATAAACAGAATAGCCATTTTGCAACAACAGGCCAATACTTAACAGATTTTGAGTCAAATTAGGCACATAAAGTACATTGTTTATAGGTTTTTTGCTACCTCCCTTTGTGTAGACAACAATAACTCGTTTCCCTTCAGCCGTCTGCATATTTCCATCTCTGAGTTGCACTTGAGAAGAGAAATTTTGATCCATCTCAACAAAGAGACTCTGATCCCATCATGTGACTGCTACAGCCATTATCCAAGTACCAAACATTTCTTGATTCATGTTCAGCACTTGAGCAAAAATAAAATAAATGCTCCTCTGTACTTTGCGTTGTGAAATTTGCTACTTCTTTGTATTTTTTGTCGTGAAACCAGCAATCCTTTGAGCGTAGTTTGGGATTCTGCATTTGGTCAATCTGAACCGGCAATCTTGCGATTGATGATTAGACTTTTTACAGATTAAACAATAAGAGCTGGAGTTACCAGTTTTGGGTTACCAATTTCCTCTCATTTCGTTGGTTCTATTGTTGGTTATAGATCGATCTTTGTGTCCCTTTTCATATGCATTCTTCTTCTGAAATGCGCCACCTCTTTTCTCTTGTTCAGATTGAAAATTCTTTTTGTCCAGAATGCTCAGTTTGGTCTGAACAGCTTGCTCTAGAGGTTGTGCAGCAGACCGGTTAATCCTTTTCTCATGAACCTGCAGTGATCCCATCAATTCATGCATTGAAAGCTTTGACAAATCCTTTGCCTCTTCGATTGCAGGGACACTATAATCAAACTTTGGAAATAAACTCCTCAGAATTTTTTCATTGACCTTGTCTGCAATTGTATCTCCATGGCTTTTTATTTCATTAACTATTTCAGAAACTCTACTGCAAAATTCCTGAACATTTTCACTTTGCTTCATTGCTAACCTCATACAGATAACCTTTTCACTTCCTTCAAATTCCTTTTTTAAAATTTCCCAAGCTTGCTTTGCCTTTTTTATTCCAAAAATTCTAGGATAGATGGACTTAATTAATCCTTGCTGCAGATAGCGAAGTGCAGATGCATCTCTTCTTAGATTTTCGTTGTATTGAGTCTGTTGCTCCTCTAACCAGCTTGTAGAAGTCCCAGATTTTGGTGGCTCTGGATAGGACTCCTCAATGATATCCCAAAGGCCTTGTGATATGAAGGTCTCCATCTGGCTGCTCCAATGTCAGAATGCTCTCCGTCAAAGATGGGAACTTGATTTGGTGAATAAGCAAACATTGTTGTGACTGAATTTCTTGCCATGACAAATGAATGTGAAGGGTTGAAGGGGAGGCTCTGATACCAATTTTGTTGGTGCAAGACACAAGTGTGGTGAGTTTATAAGTGCAAGGTTCTATAAAACAAGTAGATGATTATTTTGGTACAAAGGCAGAATTGTTGCTCCTGCAATATAGATGTGTTTTTTTAATTAATAATTAACCTAATTAGGGAATTAACGATAATACATAAGCATACATATGATTCTTACACTTCTAGACATCTGATCAAATAACTCTTAAATGCACTTTGGAATACCAACAGACCCCTTGACTTAATTGAAGAAATATACTATAAACTATTCTAGATATACTAGAAAATTACAAATTATATTTTTAACAGGGTCACCCGTTTGTTACAATGTGTAGGCTCGGTTTTCCTCAAGGCTCCGGCTGTGGGTCACCCATTTGTTACAATGTGTAGGCTCATCCATCCGACCACACTCGCGGCACAAGCCGATGATAGAAAATGACCACAACATGACTGTTGACTGACGTACTGCTGTTGGAACGTACGTACTGCTGTTGGAACGTGGAAGTGCTCATGGGATGTCTTTGCCCATTGTGCATGTCTGAAGTTAGGATTCACAAATCTCATGTTGTTCACCTGCTGTTGAGTTTTAATATTAGATTGGTTGGTAACATTGGAACTTGAAGTGTAAGATGGGTTATGGTCGGTGTTGTGAGGGTATTGCCTTCCGCTAGATAAGTTACTCGGAGAAGTGTTATATTAGTGCGTATGTTAGACACTTACCGAATTTTGGATTAACTTGACGTGACAGATGGGTGTAGATAAGGAATTTTGGATTTATTTTTTTTCAAGAAATAAATCCAAGCATACCTTGAGTAATCATCTATAAAGGAAACAAAATACCTTGATCCTCCAAATGATTCATCAAAAATCATTGTGTATCAAATTCAGCATCCCTATAGCCTTTGTACATTCACCCTTGAACTTTACTCGGCTTAGCTTTCCATATAAACAATGTTCACAAAAGTCAAATCTCATAGAACAATCTAAAACCCCTTCCACTAGCTGCTTCGATGCTATGATAGAAAGTCCCTTCTCTCTTATATGTCGAAGCTGCTGATGCCACAACATGACTACACTAGTGTCATCACTATGCTCGATCTCAGAAATCAATGAACTCTCAAACTAAGACTCAACAATGTCTCCGAGGAGCTTGTACAAAGTACCATATCTAGTGCCCCCTCACAATAATCATCGAATCGCAAGTCATCTTGCATGACTCTTTAGTGCAACTAAAAGTGATGCCTGCATCTATCATCATGTCCATTGATATTAAATTTCTGTTGAATCTTAGAATATGCATAACCATCTCATCACTCATTTTGAGTCTAACTTTCCCACGTCCAACTATTCTTAATGTCTCATTGTTCTCCATGTAGACACTATACCCATCATATTTCTCATATTCGCAAAACTATTCCTTGTGGGAAATCATATGATAGGAGGCTACAATGTCAATATACCACACATCAGAATCTGACTGAGCCACGCAAGCCGCCACCGAGTACAGGTCTCCGTCATTCTCCTTTTTCTTAAGATCACCCTTGTCACCTTTGGTTGCTTTGTTTGGACCGTCTTTCTTACCATTTCCAGGTCTTTGACCAATTAGTACTTTTAGATCTCACGCGTGATCTAGATTTGTCGTTTGATTGCCTACTTCTGTCTTGATTTTTGCCTCTTACAATCAAGACCTCTTTGGTGGAACTCTCCATACCTTGGCATCTCATCTCCTCAGCTAACAAAGCTACAACAATACTCTCAAATGAGATCTCTGTATTTTCACTACCAATCGCAACAATCAAATTGTCCCACGAGTCTGACAGTGAACAAAGCAAGGTAATGTCTTTGTCGTCATCCTTCATATCACAATTAATTGAAGCCGACTGACTTACCAAGGTATTAAATTCCTGAAGATGAGTCGAGAACGTTCCATCATCCTCCATCTGCAACTTGTACAATTTTTTCCTTAGAAATAATTTGTTAACAAGAGATTTACTTTGGTAAAGGTTCTCCAATTTTGTCCATAGGTCTTTTGCAGATTTTTCACCAGCAACATTCACCAAAACAATATCGACTAGACACAACCGAATCAATCCTCGAGCCTTTCAATCCAGTTTCTCCTATTCGGCACTTTTATCTTTTGTAATCGTATCAACAATAGAGGAAGAACTACCATCCTCTTCTCTCCCTTTTCTACAGTATGTACCAGCTTTGTATCTTCAATCACCGACCACAGTTCACGATCCACGAGTAGATCTTTCATCTTAAGTTTCCACAACTCAAAGCTTTTCCCATATAATTTCTCAATCTCAACTCTAGATTTATTCGCTGACATCTTAAACCTAAATTAATCGTAGAAACTCCACAAACAAACCAAACTCTGACACAAGATGTTGGCCATAAGATCTTGACAAATACCAAACTACAAACAAAAAGATAATTCAATCACAGAAAAGAACACAAAATTTATCCTGATTCATCCAATTCCAGACTATTTCCAACCTATCTGAATATTATTACTATTGATCCAAGTTTTTCACAAGATATAGTTATGGTGAAATATCTCACACTCCACTAATTTATCTTGCAAACCCTGAATAGTTACATAATATTATCATCCCCTTGTATGAGACCCTTACAAACAATTAAATATTATGATTTAGTTGATCTACTTATAAACACAATAAATCATTGTATTTATAGACTCCAACATAATATTAGAAACCCAAAAGGAATTGGAAATATAACTAAATCCAAAACTCAAATGGAAACCTATTCTGATTATGAATAGAAAATAAAACTCATCCCAATAGAAAACACAAAACCTATTCCTAATTGGAAAATAATAATATTGAAGTATGTCCAACTTTAACGGTGCGTATGTTAGACACTTACCGAATTTTGGTTTAACGTGACAGTGACAGATGGGTGTAGATAGGGAATTGTGCATGTTAAGGATCATGAGTTTCTGATGTTGTACATGTTAGTGCAGAAAATTATAGACAACGAAGCGGAAGCATAAAAATAGCAATTTAAAATTTTTCTGCAATCCCAGGAATCACCTTATACAATATTATTAATTGAGGAAGGATTAAAATCATACCGTTGTAAATTCGACGACGTTGATGTAGAATCCTTACGCACGAATTACACCGCAATCTTATCTTTCACACTCCAATCGATCACCTTGATCCGT
>CM025780.1:3606459-3619637 GCA_014636745.2 Centella asiatica | reverse complement strand
CATAGATTCACAACTCAATATAATGTCAATTAGAAACACATTCTAATCATCATTTCACTCTGGCCAGAGATTCCCGAGTTGTCACTAATGGAATCGCATAGGACATTCTCTCCCTTTACTGGAAGTGGTAGATCATTTGTTGATCATTCACTTATCTCCATGTACACTTTATTATACCCGAACATACACCTATATACACTGCTTGAGTTAAGACATATGACAAAGTATAATTTAGTGTACACAAGATAACCGCAACGATCTCAAGTCTAAGGATCACATGTACAACTATCACTAGATGAACTCCTATTGACAAGCAAGTAAAACTCCATTAGGTGTTCATTTAAGCGAGTCACGTTCAGTGAACTTATTCTCTAATAAGCACCTACATACTTGCTTTAATGTCGTCACACAAATGATTATGAGATCAATCATCCTCTTGTTAAGAGCAAGCACAGTATGTACTAATATTTCCGGATTCACTAACACCCTTATTAGTGATCCTACAATTAGGAATATTTTTAGTTTCGAGTTAACATATTTTAGATCTCATTAGCATGATCTCATCATGATCCTAAAATATAACTCTAAACTATGGGTTAATATATTTAACAACTTAAATATATAAATAAACGACTTTGAATAAATAATTCTTTTATTAATAAATGAATAAGATTACAAAATAAATGCTCCATCACGTCTAACGTGATTGGCTTGAGGGCATATTACTTTCAGTACAAGTTGTATGCCACCACACACACCGTTTAACACAATACCATGACATATGAATTTGACTTTTGTTTTATTTTGTGTACCATTGAATGTTTATGATCATTATATGATGAATAGGCCGAACTCGGACAATAGTTTGAGTGTGGCGATACTGGGTTCTGTGGTACATTGTGGAGCACCACCCAAATGCAGTGGTAGAACATAATATAAGCAGGTGAGACCGTATGTGAATCGTCATTTGTGAGACTCGGTAAGGTTAATTGCACTGCAGCATGGTTAATAAAGCAATCACCGTGTTTTGCAGTAGATTAAACATGAAATTTACCGGTGGTTTTACGATTTGCAAGTTTGTTGATATTTACGCATCTGTGAGGAAACATGAGTCGAGGACCAAGATGACATCGTACTTATCTTTCTTTTGGCGTGGAATTGAATCAGATTTCTATATCAACTTGTTCGGTAGATTCTTTGGTTGCCGTCACGAAAAAACTGTTGGATTTAGAATATTTTTATAAGGATTTGTATCTCAAATTTCTAGTTGGTTTTGGATATCGGTAATTTTTTCTATTAGGAAATGGTTTTTCTTTTAATGTATTTTTTATCATATATTAGATCAGATATTTTTAGTACCTATGAATACCATGATCTATGGTTATTTGAGGGTGTCTACTTGTAAGAGAAGAGGATTCTCCAAGATGAGTATAGGAAGATTGAGAGTATCTTTAGTTAATCTTATGAGAGAGTTTATTTTTTCTTGGTAGTAATTGAGTGAGTGTGAGCTTGGTTTATCTGGTAAATTCTCCAGTTTCCATAGTAATATTTTTTTTCTTGTGCCCGTGACTTTTTTCAATTTTGAGTTTTTCACATTAAATCTTGTATCGACTTGTGATTTATTATTTGCTTTGTCAATTATGTGTGCTTGTTAGTTTTGCTTCCATTGTGTTATCATTCAGTGTATTTTATAACAATTTTACTTTTGAAGTGGGAGAGAATAAACTGTTAAGCCGGATTTGAGACAATGTGAGGTTACTTTCACTTGTTGGCGTCGAATATCACATAGGGGTATTTTATAACAAACACAAAGTATGATTTTTATTGATGTTTCAATATTCATTAAATGAAAAGATTACTAGTTGTATTTGTAAACGACCATATATACACACCCGCACATAATTCTAACAATTAATGCTTTGTGAATGCAGATACAAACTGATTAATGTTTGTATCTGAAGTCCCACCCTCAATAACAGCCTCTTTAGCTAAATGCTTCCATTTAACAGCATTCTTCTTCATTTCTTGCCCACTGTTTCCCTCCATTACTTCCCTCATGCAATCTTCAATCTCTTTTCGTCCCACAAGGCCTTTATCATCCACCTTAACTCTTATCCCAACCTTCCATACATCCTGCACAAACTTAGCATTCGTTGTTTGATCCGTCCATTGCGGCATCACCACCATTGGCACTCCCAAACTCAAAGCCTCCACGGTAGAGTTCCAACCACAATGTGAGAAAAAACATCCCACAGCTTCATTTGAGAGAACTTCCAACTGTGTACACCATTGCACTATCAAACCCTTTTCGGACACCTCTTCTTTGAATTTTTTCGGAAGCTTTGCCTCCTCAGAAGCCAGAACCACCCATAAGAAGTAGTAGTTGCTGTTTTTCAAGGCCCATGCAATTTCATGGATTTGATTTTCTCCCAGATTTACCAAGCTTCCAAATGAAACATAAGTAACAGAATGCTTAGGCTTAGTGCTGAGCCAATTGGTGCAATTGGAAGAGTCTAAAGTGAAGAGATGTAGCCCATAGTCTTTGTCATTTTCAAGCTGATCATCTAAGAAGAAAGATGGGATTGTTGGTCCTATTGTCATTAATGGACTGATGTTTGACATGGTATCCACCACCTATTACGTTTTAAAAAACACATGATTAGTTATAAATCAGTTATATACTATGAGGAGATATTGGGGTGAAATCTTAGGTATTTTTCACTTAAAAAAGAGGCCCAAGAAAACAAAAAAAAAAAATAATAATAATTAAAGAATTGCTAATTTTGTAAATAACTAATAGAAAAGGGACCTGATATTAACAGGGTAGAAAAAAATCGAGACAGGATATCAGTTGTCATAATAATTCATTTAACTAATATATATGTTATAATTTACCTTGAAAGTGATTGTTGTGTGTATAATTAATTAAATCATTTGCTAAGTAATGAAAGTGAATATTTTTATGGATGTAATCTATTTTTTGTGAAATGATCAAGCGAATATTCCGTTAGTAAGTTGGATTCTATTAAAGTAAAATTTGAACATTGAAAATTTGTTTGATCGAACACTTGAGCCTCAATTAATATATTGAATAATAAATTAATGTAGATAGTATAATGTACCACTAACTTTTTCTCATGAGAAAATATTATTAGTAAAATGAGCATGTAGATTATAAAATATAATAATATTTGTAATGGAAAATTTAAACATAAAATATAAAACTTCATACATCTTAAAGTTCATAGAGCAAAAAATGATTTTTGAAGCCTTTATACTTATCATGCCTAGTATTGAATAAAATAGATTGAATATTCACCTTATCAATATCTTTGGCACCTAAAAATGTCATGCTATTGAAAATCATAATCTTCATACTTGTGATTGAAACAATGTTCATCGTGACTGGTTTTAATTGTAATATATTATATGATATTTCTTCTGATTACAATTTTACTCGTAATAATCACCATATTCCTAGATAGATGATATTATTTGATAAAAATTGTACTATCATGTTACTAAATACAATATTTATTTATTATTGAAAGATTTTACTTATCAAATTTTTGGGTCATAATTGCTCCCGAAATTAGTGCCGGGATTGTTGATGAGATAATTATTTATATATATAGGCAGTCTAATAAATATTGTAAACAAAAGCTGAGGAACTAAAGCTACAATTATATAATAAGTTATTGTTGCACCCCTGCTTATATTATTATTCCTTAAAGAAAATTATTGTTTAATATATAAGAATTGATGATTTAATAAAGTTCTTACTTAAATGATGTAAAAGAACTTAGAAAAATATAAAACTCGTTAGGTGGATATAATATTTAGTTAAGCAAGGGCTTGATCACCATTGAAGACTGCTCTTTGATCAAGAAGGATTCTAAAGATATGAAAGTCCAGTACTGCTTAGAATGAAAATAAGTAAGGATTGATGTAAGCAAGATCTTTTACTTAATCCAAGTCAAGTTGTTAGAAAAAAGCTATCTTTAGTCCTGCTTAGTCAACTTTTAGAAATCTTTTCAAAAAAGTACTAGAAGACAAAATAACGACTATCTTTTTTAACTGAGCAAGGACAGCTGTAAAGGTAACAGTCACATCAAAGACAGTACATTCCAATGGATCTATTTTAAATTTGCAACGGATAGATTTTCTGGAGTAGTATAAATAGGAGTCATAAATTTCATTTATAACTACTGAACAACCAAAAATGCTTTGACATTCTGACACATTAGCAAGTCCAGTAAGCATCAAAAAGGTTGAACAAGTGCTATCAATCTGTTCATCAAGGAGCTCTCTACTTAGAGATAGCAAGCTATATTTTCTTAATCTACTTATAGTCTGTGTGACTAAATCGGTCTAAGTGACCTTGTGTAAAATCGGACTAAGTGTCTCTTTGCTTATTGTTCTTTGTGAATAATTCTTAGTGAGTGTCTTCTCAAATAAAAGAGAAGAAGAGTGGAGTATGTTTAGACTGAGCCACTATAAAAATCCTCGTGTCTATCTCTCTTCCTACTTATCTGTCTTATTGCTTACTCATTTTATCTTTGCTTTACTAAAGTCTCTGCTAAACTCTTTTAACAAAAACTTACTGTGATTGCTTCTTTAGCCATTTACCTTTGTTCTAAAATCTAATGGGTTCTTTGCTTAACAAATTCTGTTGCTAAACCTTTTCAAAATATAAGAAACTTTTTTATAAGCAAAAAGTGTTTAAAACTACAAAATTTTCTAAGTAAGACTTAAATATTGAAAAACACTATTCAACCCCCTTTTTAGTATTTTTACCCTTCGAGACCTAACATAAGTCTTTGTCACTTGAACCATTATATTTTTGATAACGTGGCTTGACATGTTTTAGAGTAAAATCTATACTAATCTAATAACACAAACAAGAGAATATGCTGAATAAAATTCATTGATTTTATTTATTACTATAAATTTATCTAATTATATGAATTTGACCGATAGTGTTTATACTAATTTATCTATTTATTTTTTTATAATAAATCTGACTATCAAGAATAAGCTCATTTACAGACGTATCAATAAATTAATCTATTTATTCTAATATATTATTTAACAATAGACTTTTACTAATTACATTGGTTGAAGTGAACCTATTTCAAATAGACTAAATTACAATAAAATTAGTCACAATATAATAAAATTAATTATTGATCAAATTTATGTGATTAAATTAAGTATGATCAAATTGATAATCACAAATAATCATAAGATTTACCATAATTAATCAAAACTAATTAAATTAATTATAAATTAAATTATTAATTAGACTAACCTATTCAAACAAAATAATTATAATCAAATCAAAAATAATAAATTTCTCGTGCTTGCCACGAGTTTTGAAACTAGTATTACTTTAGTTTCATATTGCTCTTGCTGCTAAACCTAATTAATACTTTAAAATTTTGCAGACATAATATTTTTTTTCGTAAGACTGGATTTGTTTCTTTTCAAACTACAAAATAAATGAAAATAATTACTACGACACATAAAAAATAATTAATTATGTAGTTCATTTTCTTTTCATCAAATGAATGTTTAACCAAGGGCGATGCAGTCAAAGGCAGTTGCCTAGACTGACTTTTCAAAGAAATTTAATTTACATAGCCAACTTGTAGCTGCCACGCATGTACCAGTTTCTTTCTACTATTTCCCATCATAAGTTATAAATTAGTCATTTGAATTCACATCAAGTTTGGTTCTTGGAATTTTATGAAAATATATTAACAAAACCATATAAATATAGCTCTAGAATTGGGAAAATATCACTTATCTCCATAAGCAACAGAGTTAAGTGGAAGTACTGAATCAAAAAGAGATGACAAATGTTGAATTATTTCAAGATATAGAAGCTCGAAGACTGTTATTGAAAATTTGTATGTGATATTGGATATTAAAAAAATGTGACAAAAATATGGATACTAAATCTGTGACATTGGATATGAAATTTGTATTATTGCATATTAAGAAAATCTATGACAAAATTATGGATATTAAATCTGTGATATTGGAGTAAGTTTAAAAAAAAAATCTGTGATATTAATAAATATCCCACACGTGATATTGGATATTAAATCTGTGACAAAAAAATGTTTGTTTTTCCTTTTATCTTCATATATGTTGCCTGCACTAATAAGAAATCTTAACTCCGCCCTTGTGTTTAACTATTTTAAGATATCCCTTTTTAATGATAAAACAAAATCTCATTTTTGTTATCTATTTTGAATCATAGGGATTAATAATTTTATCGTATAAAACTAAGTACTTGCAAAATAAAGTAAAAATAAAAGAAAAATATCTCGACGTATGGTTTGATAGCATAATATTATTAATCCCTATGAAGCAAAATATTATTAATATTAATAACAAACTAATTACTAACAAAATAAAGTGAAAATAACATAAGAAAGTTTCTGTCTATATAACGTTGTATACTCCTCTCGAATCCTATTCAGACAGCCCCACATTCTATCGTATTTTTTTCTCATATAATTTGTCTCTCTTGAATTTTTTTACAAATTTTTATGTCCAACTTTTTCTTCTCACAAGATTTCTACTAAATGATTCGAGTATTTTAAACAAATTGCGTAAACTTATTTAAATTTTAAAATTAGTGAGAAGTCAAATATTAAGTCAAATTTGGAATTAAGGGAGTATAATGAGTCAATGACTATGCGCTATTCCGTAATACTAATTCTGCTCCACATATTTAATACGCAACAAAACAGAAGTGAAATTACCTGGGACTCCAACTTGTAGAAGGTATTGACAAACACGTAATCAGCTTTGTCCACATTCAAGAACTGATTCCGCACCAGCTCAAAATATGCCGGGTACGACCCGTGGACATAAATGAACGACGGCATATCCTGCAGCTCAAGCAACGGCAAACCCGGAATCGATACCGGCACCAATTCCGAGGTCACCGGAATCTTTAACAAGCCGTGGTGAACGTAGTAGTATATGTAATTCACGGCACAAGGCTGAGTGAAGAAAGCGGCTCCAACTAAGCCGGCTTGTTTAGCCACATCCAAGACCCAAGGGCAGAATGAATCGTAGATGACACAATCAACAGGATGGTCTGTGGCTTTGTACTTGTTGATGAGCTGAGCAAGAGAGTTTGAGCCGGCGGCTTGTAAGCTTGCAAGGTAGGCATGGACGCTCTCGGCTTGGCTGAAGCCGCCGTGGTCGAAGCCGTCGGAGATGGTATCGATGTGGACGGAGGTTGGTTTAGGGTTTAAGGAGGTGGAGATGAAGTTGGTGATGAGAATGGTGGATTTAATGTTTTTGGAGACAAGGCGTTTACAAAATTGGAGCATGGGGTTCACATGGCCTTGGGTTGGGTAGGGAAGTGCCAAAACATGAGCCACGTACCTCTTTTTCTCTATCTCCATCCTTTCTATATTGGATTGAGGTTGCTAATTACAATAATGATATTTGATGCCCACTAATGGTATATATGGCAGAGAACAAACCCTATGATTGTCTGCTGATTTATTTTTTTTAATCAGCGAAATATTAACGGTATATATTTTCTCTCAGTTCTGATCCTCTGAGATTTGATCAATCTCGATACCTTTAAATTATAAAAGAGTATTTTTAATACTTAAAGTAACACACAACTTAGTTTGTGGTGTGTTGATAGACCCATCGAAAAATATAATATTGAAAATTAAAAAAAATTTATGAAATAGTAAGAGAGATAACTAATTTATATTTTGTCATGATTTTGTGTTTTTGTTAATTAATTATTTTCTTTGGAAAGACTCATATGTTAAATAATAACTACTTGCTCCATGTTTGATGGAAAATGTTTTCGAAGATAGAAATATGTAATAATTCATTCAATCAAATTTACATTGTTGGGTTAATATCATTGAATGTCTTTTTTCAGTTTATTAGTACGCATGTACATTGGACGGGTCAATTGACTATTATTTATTCGAATAATTTAATTAGAAATAATGTTGAATGCAAGTTAAGACGAAATTAAAAATATATAAATTGTATTTTATAGAAAATAGTAATAAGAAATTTATTACTCCATCCGTTCTCATAACGATGTCTAAATTCACTTTTTGTACGTATTTTTACGTGTAATTTAGTACATGTTATATATGTTACTTAATTTAATAAAAATTATGAAATAAACTATAATCTACGAAAATTAATATCATAAACAAAGTAAAATTATTTAGAATAGCTATTATAGACAAAATTTCACGTAAAAATAGGTGACGCAATAATAATTAAGACACCTTTTCAAAAATCAAGATAGTATTACATATACAGACTGATCTTGGTAGATGTGGGTACATTATGGACTATCCATGGACATATTTATTTAATTATTTATGTTTAGACTAATTATTTATCTCTACGATGTACCAATTTAAAGTAGCATGATGTATTAATTTTTAATATTTTTTTATAAGACTTAATCTATGTCTGAGTTTTGTGGTTACAAGTAAGCAATTGTATTGTGGTATTTTTTTTGTAACCTTTATTATATTTTTTATTATATATCAATTTTTATGTGCTCTAGTTTTTCGTTTCTAATAAGTTGTTGTACTATTTATTTTATTATATTTTATTGTTAAACATATTTTTATTTATTATTCAATATTTGAAGCATTGATAGAGAAAGGTATTCAACAAAAAATAAAGATTTATATTTTGATGTCTCTAATTCAAAATTATATATACGTTTCATTTCATATTAAATAATTTTGTGAAATCAGACATTCAAATTGAAGTAAAAATCTTGTATTAAAAGCCATTCAAATTTTCAAATTTAGTTAGAACATAATGTCAATAAAATGCTGTAAACAATTAACTTACGTACTTTTTCTTGTAAAAATGTCAATATTTTGTAGCAAACAATCTTATAAATCTTTGTAAAAGACAAAAAAATAATAATTAATTGTTTTTGTAATGCACATAAAGCTATTGCAACTAACTACAAAATGACGATGAAAAATCAATAAAACGATCTTGAATCAAATTGGGATCGTTCATCATGCAAATAAAGTGCATTATAGTATATTGTAAATTGTCTGTGGCACAATTTTAAAACAATCAAAGTATTTATAAAATAACGACTATTTTATAAGTGAAAAAAGAAAAAGCGTAGATCGAGTACTAATTCATATATAATGAAAATTTAATCTTTAATTTTTATGTGTAGAGTATTAAATAATAAACGCTCTAAATTTTATTGTAATTTGTTAAATATTAAATTGACTCAAAGTTTTTTAACTAATTATTTAATAAATAAATAAATTTTGGACCATTCCACTTACGCCTTATACATTAAACTTCCTTATTTCATTGTAATAAATTTCCCATATATGGCAGTTGATTTAGGAACAAAAGAATTATTTTATTAAACGTAGAAACCACGACTAAACGAGTATGACATAATGTAGAATCGTCAATAAGTAGAAAAACATATACTGTTAGATATAAATGTTGATGATGATAATTATATAATAAAGGAATAAATGTGTATCTGTAAATACTCAAGATATTCTACAAACTTCAGTATATTTGTATAAGTTTTGCATTCACTGATGGACAAATAAGTCATCAGTGAATAGGCTACTACACGAGGCAAGTTATCAGTGAATATTTCAACGGACTTGACAGCGTCAATGAATGACTGTTGTTATTTAAAAGAATTCGAATATTCCGCACATCAAACATTTCAGGCAAAGCCAATAAAGTTTCAATGATTAAGAGAACAAGTATTTCAAAAAAAGGCATAAGGGGAACTAGTCAGGGGGAATCCTAAAATATTGTGTCAGGGGATGATCTCGTCAAGGGAACTCATTAGGGGATGAATCCATCAGGGGAACTAGTCAGGGAAAACTGTCAGGGAAACCCGTTAGGAGAACCCATTAAGAGATGACATCAAAGAATCAACCCGTCAAGGGAACCCATCAGGGGATGACATGAAAGGATCAACCTGTCAGGTGAACCCATCAGTGGATACAAGAAGGTCATAATATCAGTGAATTATGAAGCATTGATCGAGTCTCCTTCAAGGCTTGAAATCGGTGGATAATGAAACAATGATCAAATTTCCATCAGCAACTTGTCATTAAGGAATTCAGAAGTACTGATCAAGTTAACATCAAGACTTCTCTTCAGTGGATGGTTATGGTTTAGTTCACTCGTCATCAGTGTTTACAAGCAAATCATTGATACTTGGCACGGAAGCAAGGAGTATAACTGAGAAGATATTCCTTGAAGTTTGGTTGTCCAATAATAACTCTCAAGCAATAAATGCATGAAGATCAGGGAATGAAAAAGAAGCAATACCAGTCAATAGCAGTCTGACACAATACTCTGAAAGGACAATGATGTGACATACTGCGGTTATGTTGAAAAAGTAGCACGTCTAGCGCATGGATTGAACAATTGATTTGCTACATATACAGAAAAAATTGTTACACGAAACAACCAAAAAAAACCACAACACTTATACACTAGAAGGAAGCTTTGTAATAGATTTTAAGAGAGATATTCAAAGAAAATCAGTAGCTAGTGAGTAAAAAGAATCTATAAATTATTACAAATTTGTAGCTGTTAATCACTTTATGATTAACAGATTCCCAAAAAAACATCAAGTTATAATACAATTATTTTAACTTGAATGCTTGTGTATTTATTTTAATTTCAGTAAAGTTTTTCTGATCTTTGTAGCTATTCCAACCATCGTAGATTAATTTTTTTTTTAGGAAAAAGTTTGTAGTGTTTGTATTTATTCGGTTCTAACAAATACTAAACATCTATTCAGTCACGAAACTTAAGTAGAGTAATAAGAATTAGTTATTACAGACTCATAATATCAAATCTTACATAACAGCGGAAGTCATATTAAAAATTGAAAATGCCCTTCAAGTCCTTAATATGTTTCCTTACTTGGTATGACATCTACGGTAAGATAAGCATAAACTCAATACTCATCAATCTTTTCTTTTCCTCTTTCAGAGGGTTTAAACCCAACTAGAATGAGCGATTTACGTTCAGTAAACATGTACGCAAATGGGTAGTTTTAGAAACGCTAAGAGTTAACATTTTGTAGGTAAAGTTCGACAAAAAAATGCTGACCCTTTGGGAGCTCAAGAAGGATCAAGAAAGTCATTGATGATAATCAAGTATTGTCTTTCGTTTGAAGAAAGACATGATAGAGCATGTACGTCTCTCTCTCACAACACCATTGGACGCTAAACGTGCGATTTAAGTAACAACATGATCCCTCAAAAATGAACGTACATAGTTATTATAAAATCTCTAAGTTGGTTAATATAACAAATCAGTACACTCAATTTCCTCTAGCCAACCACATGGCTTGACCAAGTAAGGGACATGCCATATTTTTCCTTTCGTCGTACACTATAACATTCAAGAATAATTCAAAAGTTCAACGTTTGAGTATATCTGTATATGTTTTAATATCTTATGCTAGCAGAAATAATAAGTGGATATACATTAATGAAAGAAAAGAAAAAATATCATATATTTCATCTTACATATACCAAAAATAAAAGATCATGCATATTACTTGAAATAAAATATGAGTGAGTATATAATTGTCACGTTTGTAGTTAGATAAAGTGCTTCTACTGATGATTAAATCTCTCCTTGATTGAGAATACTTCTGCAACATTAAATGAATTGATTAAACAATGTCATCATGTGAGTGCATATCATGCTCATGTTGTGCTTAAAGTGTGCATTAGCTTAAATGAGATCATCTAACACTTAAAGTAACCATTATGGTCTTATATAGGTCCCTTTATGACTCGTCAAGATTAACTTTCCTTTCTTAACGCAATCAACGTTGACTAATCGTCAATTAATTTATTTGAGTTTGTATTAGGTTATAGACTTTCAGTATTGAGTCATATACAAAAGTCAAGTATGACCGAGTATTTGTTTGTCCTGAAGTGAATGGTTTATAGAAGAGTGTTGAATACAACCTATAAAATTGTTTCGAATTTTGTAAACTCAATAAATATAGTTTATTAAAAAATGCGGAATTGAAATAATACAATATATCACAAATACTTTTGAACATTTATTAATCAAGGAAAGATTACAAAAGTTCACATAGAACTTAATTGTACAAGGACACTTAATCCACTTTTAGAAATGGTCACTTAGACCTTACTTAAGTCATACAGATTTTTGATTAAGTCATACAGACTTCTAAGACACTTATAGTTCTCTTATGATATATAAAATCTTGTTTGTTGGTTTTCAAGTAAAATTCCTTGTTAAGTAGACAACCAACAATCTGTTTAAGGTTGTGAGATTGATTGTCTTACTGAATGTTGTCAAATATCAAAGTGTTATATTGGTTGTTCACATATCTTAAATGAAATTTATGATTGGTATATATGTTGAATCTGAGTCTCAAACGCACACGTAAATCCAAGGCACGTGATAACCACACTGTCATTAAAACAGTTTAGCCCCCTCACAGAGTATGCTAGAGTAATTGGAGCTACTGTTTCTCAAGATATAACGGATACTATGAGAACTACTCTGCACGAAGTAATCTCACCTTCGAACTGGAACTGAGAAAATAAAGAACACCGAAAGAAGAGAAAAGAACGAACTTCAGACCTGGAATATGAGTCTCTATTTATAGTGCGGAGAAACACCTTTGGAACAGTCGAGCACTTTATTTCTGTACAAACGTTACAAATCAAATACTAGGAAAAAGACAATAATAATAAAGAGTTATTACAACTCAGATTATTACAATTCCAGCAGAAGCTATTCTATCTGTATATTCTAATACAAAGCATCATTATTCAACTTATCATCCTTCATTTCTTCCTTCCTTCCTTCCTTATTAGCTTTAAGAAAGTTAGCCAAACTCAATAACCAATCGACTTTGCCTTTCCCTTGTCAAAGGGTTCAGCCTTTATTTCCTGCCCTGCAAGACATTAAAATTCAACAAGAATGAGCGATTTACGCCCAGCAAGTATATAAACAATTTGGGAAAAAGCAAGACTGAAGTGCTTCAAGGAATTCAATTCTGTTGGGGGGCTTGGTAGAACAATATCGAAGCCTCTGAAATCTTAAAGGAATCTTTAGGATTACTGATGATAAACAATTGTGTAACC
>CM025780.1:3580101-3605710 GCA_014636745.2 Centella asiatica | reverse complement strand
ACATCAACACAGTCGGGGACTAATGCTGACGTCATCAGAGACTAACAACAGAGCTTGTTTCCGCTACAATGGAAGACTTATCATGAACAACTCAGCCTATAATGTCTCGTAATGATGCAAAGAATATTAATCTTAGCATAAATCTTTGATGCTATGCATGAAAGAAACTGAGTAGAACACCAGGTTCTTACCTCTTCGTTCTTAAAGTGGAATCAAAGCTTTTCTGAGAAAAATTCTCCGAAAGAAGAACTTAGAAGTTTTTGGAGATGATAAGTTTAATGAAACTCTTTAGAAGAAAAATTTTGGTGAAAGAATTAGAATTTCATTTCGGATGGGGTATTTATAGAGTTCAAGAGCAGTAGACTACAATTAAGCTTGAAATAAGATAATTGGTTAATTTGGACGGTTAATACGGCTGCTCATCATGATTCCTTAGCAGCTAAGTATGTGTAATAAGCAGCTGCTGTCCTTCATGCACAAAGGCTTTGCCACCTAAACAGCTCTTAATCAAACACGTAGTTATAAAACTACGTAATCCTTTCATCCTCTTCCAAGTTGATCAAAATAATCCTATATGGGATTTGCTAATCCCATTTTGATACCTTTTTTTTAAGGATTTAGCCTCATAATCATGACTATCACATTATCATAAAATTCTTATTAAAAAATATGAATTTATCATTAATAATCAAAAGAATTAAACCCCATGCAAAAATAAGATAACACAAAATAAGATTTACCACAAAATGAATTATTTCATATTATAAAATAAGTTTACAATTTTTGGGTTCTCACAGTAATAAAAAATTAAACTATCCACACTCATCTTCCTAATCCTCTCTTAATTCTCCTCTAATTACCCTCTAATTATTTTTCATTAGAGTCGGCAATTACCTTTAAGTAATTAATTGTTTAACGAATGATGATCCTTAAATATTTGTTATTTCCTTTCTAATACTAGTTGATGATTTCTTAATTACTCATCAGCATATATGTTATTTACTTATTTACTTAGAGATTAGTCTTGAAATTATTGCACCTAAGTACATATACATACGCTTGTGTGTATATGACTATAAACACAAGTATTGGGTATTAAATTTAATTGAATCATAACATTTGTTTATCTAATTGTATTTATAAGTCAAGCCCAACAATTTAGGTGTAAGTATCTACATGGGTTGTCCAAATCCCACTTGCATTTGTATATTGGGCTTGATTATTAGTAGCCCAATCCCTTCTCAAAATCTGATGGACAAGTCTAGAATTAACTCAATTTCAGTTGGGTTTTATTAAACCCTTTGATCTGCTTCTTAGTTTTAAGAAATGATTGGGCTTTAAGCAATAGCATAAATTGGGCTTTAGTGGGTTGTTTTCATTATATGTTTTTATTTTACTTTATTTTTTGTAATGGACAGCCCATTAAGAGCAACCTAATAATCTTCATCTTATCGGCAGTAGCCATGGGTGTGGCCATCTCCGTCGTCTGGCTCACGCCGTCACCGGAACGGGGCGGCTTCCCACCTCCGGTTGTGTCTCTCTCTTCGGTTTCGTCGCCATCCACTCTACTCCTCCTTTACCGTTCGTTACTCCGTCCGTCGGCGTCGGCGTCGGCGTCGGTGTCATCGTCTTCTTCACTTCTCTCTTCCTCGTCGGTCGCACCATCTCCGTCGCGATCCGCCATAGCGGCCCCCTTGCCTCCTTCTTCTTCGTCAGTCCGCCCCTTGCTCTCCTTTACCCAGTCGCAAGCTTCACCCTCCTCTTCTCGATCCGTCGTCGATTCTCTACGCCGCCGATGATGGCGGTTCGTCCATTCTTCGTCGTTGTCCATCGTTATTCCTCCAACTTCTCCCTCAGTCGTTAATGGCGTCAATTGCAGTTGTACGCCACTGCCCTCTCCCCCTTCTTGGCCTCCATCGCCATTTACCAACACAGACACACGCGCGCGCACCCAACATAACCGTATTCATATTTGAGAACAGTCTCATACTCCAATGTTCCACAACAAGGTTCACCAATGAAATGGGTCTTAATGGTTTTGATTGGCCGACCATGTAGTAGTATGTTCACATTAAAGTTATTGATTTCAAGAAAAATGTACAACTATTAGTTTTCAATTTAAGTCAAGGTTGAACAGGAAATCATAAGGTCAACTATGTTCAAACTGGTGGAACCTCCCTATGTTCTTCATGTTCTTCCCAGATTCTCCAGAAAATAAAAATGAAACATAGTTATGTTTCATTTTATGAAAATTTACAAAATTTTATGAAAAAATCTACCGATCCAAAAATGCAAAATTGGTAGTGTTGTGTTGTGCTCCCTATCATATGCAGATTTTTAATATGTAGTAACATTGAACAAAATCGAAAGTAAAAGTTTAGAAGATTACCTCAAAAGTGAGTCTTGAAGTGCTTCCTTCTAACCCAGAAACCATTTTTTCTTTTTCTCTAAAATTTCCTACGAATTTTTGCTAATCTTACGGATTGTAATTTTTGTGAGAGCTGTAGAAATTGGGTGTAATTTTTATAGGGAATTTATGTACCATTTTGTACATTTCCCCCCATTAATTATTAGTACAAAGCATACTTTGTCTTACTAAGAGACTCATTAGGCTCTGATTATTTGAATTTCTTTTGCACACACAGTACTATTTGGACCACAATTTGCTGCAAGTTTGTTACATTTCATTAGTGTGTAATCCACTAATGCTTTGATTACATAATCCCAAGTTTAGTTATAAGTTTATGCACTTAATTACTCAACAATTGTTTGCATACAATACACTTAACACATTCTTTATCGAATTTTGTTTTTAAATTATAACTCTTTAGCAAAAGGTAATAAATATTCTCCTTCAAAATTTTGGTTTCTCACATAAGGTACACACTTCTTATATCCACATTAGAAACATGCACATTTTTTAAAGTTTTTTTTTGTTAAATCCAACTGTACGGATGAAAATAACATCAAAAAATAAGGGAGTGTTTATATTTTCATGTGTTTTTGTGATGTGTAACATTGTTATCATAAACATGCAAAATAAAAATGCATCTGACAGTCGTATTTTGCATGCTATTATATATATAACTTCCATATATATTATATAGTTTATACATATGATATAATATAGTAATATATACAATATACAACATCAATATTAATATTTATTATATAATCTAATATATATATTATTTAATATTATGCAATATATATATATATATATGATATATAACACACTATATAAAATGAATTAAAAAAAATTCATATTAATAAAATTTATGATTTTGATGCTTTTTATATAATATGTTAGGTCATTTTATTATTTTCTATAATATATATAAACTATAATAAACGTATATATAATATAATTTACTTTTCTATATTATTTTATATACTATAATATAATAATAGGTTATATTATATTATATTATCTTATGCTAAATATTAAATATATCTTAATTAATATCTTATAAAATAGTTTTCTAACATAATATATAATACTTCAGAAGTAATTGTAGAATTATTAATTGCAAGTAATTTTATTTATGAAGTAAAATAATATAACAATGAATTATATAAATTATATGAAGTCATTATTTTAATTTTATAAATTTGTCAACAAGAAATCTGAAAGAATTAATTCGAAAATATTGTAAAGAAAATCTGTATAAAGTGTTACTTACTCGTAAACTATGAAATGAATTAAAAGGAAATGAATCCGCTGCAAATGGCCGTAGGTAGGCAATGAATTAAGAAAATCTGCTTCAAATGGCTTTAGCAGTCACTTATTTAACTTGGCTATAGGTTCCACCTGTTTGCAGTCAGCCCTATGTATTTGATAATCAGGTCCACTATGTTGATAACAAATTAGATAATAGTTCCCACTTTTGTCACTCCTTGTATAAACGGTCAATTACTTTCTGTTCCCTCTATAAATGGGAAAGATAATGTTTAAATGGATATGGTAGAAATTAGAGACAAAAGTGGTTAGAGAGTGCTTTTGTATGACCTTTAACTCCGGATCAAATCTTGTCGGTACGAGAATTTTGTAAGAAAAGTGGGTGGGAAGGGGGTTAGAAAAGGAATTTTGCTGATTAAAAAAAATAAATAATAAATATGTCATATAATGTTTACAGGTTAGATTAAGCGAAGTCATTAAGTCTCCAAAGCGTTAAATTGGTCAAACAAGACACCTAAGTTAGAGACTTGAATTTAATGCAATTGAATCATCTCAAGTAAACTTCAAACACTTGACAACCATCGAAAATGTTGTGGTTGATTCTTATTTCAACATTTTCTATTTTTAATTAAGAATAGGTTTTTTATTTTCTATTGAGATAAGTTTAATTTTTTATTCATTAAAATAAGTTCTCATATAGGACTTGGATTTAGTATTATTTTTAATTTCTTTTGGGTTTTTAACATTATATCGGGGTCTATAAATATAATGTTTTATTGTGTTTATGACAATCATAATTTTAGTTATTTGTGATGGTCTCTTGCAAGAGTGTGAGGATATTATGTTTAGTTATTTGTGAGAGTCCCTTGTAGGGGTGAAAAAATTATGTAACTATTGAGAGTTTGCAAGTTAGATTACCAGAGTATGAGATATTTCACTGTAATTATATCTTGTGAAAAATTTACATCAACAGTACTAATATTCAGATAGGCTGGACGCATCTCGATTTTGGGTGAAACAAGCTAAAATACGTTGTTATTGATTTGTATGTTCTCGTCTTAACTTTATTATCTTATTTTATTGCTTGAGTTTGTGGAGAGTGTGTAATACACTGGATTCCAAATTCCAACATTTGGTGTGCGACAAAGTTGCTGAGATATATAGGTGAATTTTGAATGATGTCCTATTTAGGGTTTGAGATTGAGAAGTTAAACGGTAAGAACTTTGAATCATGGAAATTCAAAATTATTGATCTTCTTATTTAACGAGGTTTATGGGATGTGATTGAGAATCCTAAGTCGATAAATACTGTGGATAAGGAGGATGGTCGTTTTTCTGATATAGTAGAGACGGTGAAAAATGAGCAAATCACGAAGTGGGAGTGTTTAGATCGAAAAGAAAAAAAACTTGATTCGCTTCTGCCTTACAGATACTGTTTTGATGGAAGTTGCTATGGAGAAGATCACAAAAGTCCTTTTGATGAAGCTGATTTTTTTTTTTTTATCAATTTAAGGATCCTTTGGTGGTGAATAGAGATAGAGATCAAAATAAGAATGCAAGGCATGATATTACTAAATCTTAATCACGTGGGAGGCAATGAGCAATAAATGGTTAAAGATGTGATGTTGGAACTGGCAAGAGCTTGCTCGTGGAAAGAAAAATTGTCCCAACAAAGTGACTAAGGACAAAGGTGACTCCAACAGTAAGGATGACAACACCAAAATTTGTACTTAGTTGCTGCATGCGTTGCACAATTCGATTAATGCGTGGTATTTTGAAATGAGTACCTCTTTTCATATGACTTTCCATTGTGAATGGTTTAGTTATTAAGAAATTATGATAGAGGGAGCGTTTGTTTGGAGAACAAAGAGATGCTAAAAATAATGGATCAGGGGAAGGTGATAGAAAATATGGTGAATTTAGTGGGAAATGATTCTCAAATAAATTGTGTTTTCTATGTTGATATTTTCTCATTGGTGGCCAAGTTGACATTAGAGAAAATTCAAATGTTGCAATCGAAGAGATTTGTTGTCATTATAGAGGATAACTTGGCATTCAAATTATTGTTACCCTTGCACTGGTTGAAGCAATTGTTTTAGATGTATTATCAAAGAGTTGAGTTATTTGTTCAAAATGTTGGATGTATACGATGTTAAGATGATTCTTATATTTATGTCAAATGACATATTCAGAAAGATTGATTATAAAGATACTTCAGCTTGAACAAAATAAGTATGTTGAAAGAATCTTGAAGATGTTCAACATAGTTGTTTGCAAGTAAGTTGAGACTCGTAAATGAGTGGGAGTAAAGTTTATTCGCTTGATGATGGTTGACACGGAAGCAAGTTATGTGAACTTCATTACTATGGTTGATAGTATAGAAGAGTTCTAATGACGTATATTTGATGTTTCATTACTATGGTTGACAGTATAAAAGAGTTCCAGTGGCGTATATCTAATGTTTAGGGTCTTGAAAATCAAGTTGCAGTTACGCTATGTTGTATTAAGAATAGACACTAGTACAAACACTGTCTTATGCGTCGCCTTATTTGTGTCGGTTGTTTAATAGAACTGTCGCATATAGTAGCGTGGTGGCATTGTCGTAAATAAAAGAAAAAGTATTTGCATCGGTTCTTTTAAAGGACCGACGCAAAATCTATGAAAATATTTAAAAAATAAATTAGTTCAACGTTTGCGTCACTTAGTTTAAAACACCGACGCAAATAGTTTTGGATTATTTGCGTCGGTTATTTTAAATGACCGATGCAAAATATGTATAAATAATTAAAAAAGAATTTGCGATGCTTGTTTTAAAAAATCGATGCAAATGTTTTGGAGAATTTGCGTCGGCTCTTATAAAGGACCGACGCTAAATCTTTAAAAATAATTAAAAAATATTTAAAGAACCGACGTATATTCTATAATATTAGTAAAGTAGATAAGTTATAACTTTTGCTACATTGGGTTCGTAAGAGAGGAAGGAGAGGTAGTTCGTCTTCGGTGGGTTGCTTGGCTGAGTTTTGCAGGTTTCTTTCTTCTGTGTCTCCGACCCTACAAGTTGCTTTGTACTGTACGTCATTGTTAATTAAAATAATACATTTATTACAAGCATTATTTAAAATATCAGTATGTCTGCTCGAACTATTATGTGTCAACATCTGATTTATCTGTACAATCGTTGTGATTACTTAGTTATACATGGATCGTCAAACATGGATCGTCAAACATGGATCGTCAAACATGGATCGTCAAACATGGATCGTCAAACATGGATGTACAATATATTGCGTGCCGATGACGCATATGTGAGAGGGGTTAACGAGTTTATTACGTGTTGTTGAACACCTAAAAGGTATACTTATTTTTACTCTCTTTTTTTTTGTCTTTAAATCATAAGTTATCATATAAGTGCCCTATATGATCCTAACTGAATTGTTTTTATAAGTCATTAACATAGAAGCCGACTCCATGTCGTCTATGTGTGTTCCTTTCTATGACCGACAGAGTGATTGTGGTTAGAGGGACTGTTTTTCCACTGAATTATGCAGGTGATGTTGTTCATGGTCAGCAAATGGAGTTACACAATGTGAGAGTATCCATTGATGATGTTTTTGCAGAATTTCAACTCGCTCTCCTTCCCGTGCCTACTAGTGAACATAAAAGAGTAGGTGACGCTGCTAGTAGCTTTGTTCAGTGGCCTAAACAACTTGTAATGTTGGAGCACGTAACAAATTTCAAATTAATATTATTAATTATAAATGATTGTTGTCAATTCATTTAATTGATGTAAATGTTATTGTTTAACTTTATATCTAATTAGGATCCCATCTTACCGAAGAAGGGTAAAGCGCCTCGGTCCCCACTTGGCAAAAAAAATCAAGTTCATAGCAAAGGGTCGTCAACATTAGATCTCAAATTGAGTGAAAAATGTCAATGTTTACATAGTCTTATTATGGCGATGCCTTCCGCGGATGACTTGATTATAGTTCCTTTAGATTAAGACATTTACGTCGATGCTCCAAGGGAAGTAGAACAATCTATTTATGTCTTGAGTGAGGATGTACAACAATTTTGTAGAATGGAATGGTTGAATGTAAGTGTGTTACAAATTTTCATGAGGTGAGACTATAATTTTCATACATTCTCATTTATATTTTATTTTGATACAAGTTTATTTTATAAACTTACTAACGTTTAATTTGTGTATTACATTTGTAGGTACGTGAAGGAGATGTGTAAGGGATCTAATGTACATTCCTTTGGATTCATGTGTCTGAGTCAACTAGCAAATGCAATAAATGATCCAGATGACACAACTCGATACATTACAAATATTTTGTTAGGTTGTCAGTCGAAGAAATTCATCTTAGCGTCGTACTTCAAACAGTAAGAACATAATTTAACATTGTTATTATGTAGATTCCTTTGCTAGCTTGTTCATTAATATAGTTTAACATTGTTATTTAATTTCTAAAAATGTAGTGAGCATTGGATGTTGCTTGTTATATCTTATTATCAAAATGCAATATATGTATTCGACTCATTGAAGAGGGAAAGGAATATGCAAATCAAGGCATTAATGACAGTGTAAGTAAATTATATATTAATTCCTAACTTATTAATATAACTTAACCGTGTAAAACACTTTTAACATATTTATTTACTCATATATATATATACATATATCTAATTTTGTAGGGCATTTAGAGTATATCTTGCTCAAGGTGGAAAGAAGAAAAAAAGTAAGTTGCATTGGTATACGGATGAGGTTAAGGTATAAAATAGTTGCTAAATTATCCAATTAAAGTTGACTTTGCTAGTTTGTATAATATAATTTGAGCAAATTTTTAATCAACTTGACTATTTATATACTATCCTCAACAAGAAGGAGGTATCGAGTGCGACTACTATGTGATGCGGTACATGTATGATATTGTCAAGTTACATAACCGGGCTCACTTTACAAAATGGACCGAGGTATATTGTTTTTAATTATATGCATGTAATTAACTATTTCAGTCGAATAACAAATTTACCTTATATAGTTGTTTTAATTATATGCTTAATTATTTCATTTTTATAATATGTATAGGGTTTGAGTGGAAAAAAGTCATATTCTAAATTTGAAATTGATGAAATTCGAGACTTGTAGGCAGAATTTTTTATGAATGATTGTATATGACCTTTGAACAGGTTTGAAATGTAATTTTACGAAATATAGTAGAATACAACAAATATATGACCTTTGAACAAGTTTGTAATGTAATTTTAGGAATGGATATCACATTGTGATTGAACAGGTTGTAAATTTTGATTTGTATATATTTCTCTTTTGCAAATGAAGTAGTTCAATTTTGTATTTTTGCCTTGTTGTGGCATTAGAATTAGTTTTTTAATGTACAAGTTGGATATAGTATATTTTAAAATGAATATTTTTTTTAAAAAAATAACCATTATCATTCACGTCGGTTAATATAAAGGTGCGACGCAAATGATAAAGGTCATTTGCGTCGGTTACTATAAAGGTGCGATGCAAATGATAGTTTTTTACGTTGTCTGTTTAACTGACGCAAAATAGTCATGTTTTTGTGTTTCCTCCATATGCATCTCCTGTTAACCGACGCAAAATAGGTATTTTAGCCGACACAAATGATCAGTTTTGTACTAGTGAGGTTTTCTATTTTCTATTGGGATGAGTTTTATGTTTTATTCCTAATTAGAATAGGTTTTCGTATAGGACTTCGATTTGATGTCATTTTCAATTCCTTTTGGTTTCTAACATTATGTTAGAATTTATAAATACAATGGTTTATTGTATTTATGGGATAATCATAATTTTACTTTTATTTATGAGAGTCTCTTATTATGTTTAGTACGTTGTGATGGTCTCTTACAAGAGAATGAAGATATTATGTAACTGTTAAGAGTTTGCAAGATAGATTAGCGGACTGTGAAATATTTCACTATAATTGTATCTTGTAGAAAACTTAGATTAATAGTACTAATATTCAGTTAGGCTGGACGTAGCCTAATTTTGGGTGAACCAGGATGAAATACGGTATTCTTGATTTGTATGTTCTCGTCTTAATTTCAGCATCTTGTTTTATTGCTTGAGTTCGTGGAGGGGATGCATGATACATTAGATTCTAAATTCCAACAAAAAGGAATCAGGAACACGATCTAAAACTTATCTAGAGCCTAGAACAAGGGTACAGTGCCCTGTACCTTGAAGAAATAAGCCAACTTGTACTACTTTTGTTGATCTACGAATTTTTTCTCTCGGTATCTTCGTCCCACATTGATATATTGGTTATTGACATATGTAAAGTAGTGGTTATATGTGTGTGACTGGATGGATCTATACATTTTTAGATGTATATATGGAGACGTACATTATTTACACACACAACTGATGAGCTATAAAGAGGTATATATATAATGCCACGATACTAGATATTAATTCGGGCATAAAAATATCAAACCGGAGAGCGTTTAAAGAAGGCGCAAAACAGAGTGTCAATATGAATGAACGAGAGATGATATATAGTCATCTATGGAGAAAACAAGATGGAGCTATTAACAAAGATGTGTTGAACCCAAAAAGTACAGATCAGCCTTCAAAGGTTTGGTTAAGATGTCCGCTACTTGGTCTCCAGTTCTGACATGGGTTACCTCCACCTCCTTCTCTTTTACTTTATCACGATTGAAATGGTAACGCACAACAATATGTTTACTCCTTTTATGATGGATTCAATTCTTTGCCAACTCTATAGCAGATTTATTATCAATGAAAATTGGAACAACTATATCTTCCTTTCGACTGATCTCACTCAATAGTCGTCTTAGACATATGGCATGGCAAACACATGAAGAAGTTGTTACAAATTCAGGTTCACAAGTTGAGAGAGAGACACAATCTTTCTTCTTTGAAATCCAAGTGAATGCAGTATCACCGAGAAAGAAGAAAAAAGCTGTTGTGCTTTTTCTGTCGTCTACGTTGCCTCCAAAGCCACTGTCAGAGTAACCTTTGAGAATAAAATCATTAGATGGATAGTAATGCAATCCATATGTAACAGTACCTTTGATGTAACAGAATACTATTTTTGCTGCCATGAAATGTGTAGACTTTGGTTCCTCCATATGACGACTTATAATGCCAACGCTGTGTAGTATATCAGGTGTTGTTCATTTCAAGTACCTTAAACTTCCAACTAAGCTTTTGAATAAGTACTAGTACAAAAACTGTCTTATGCGTCGGCTTATTTACGTCGGTTGTTTAATAGAACTGTCGCATATAGTAGCGCGGTGACATTGTCGTAAATAAAATAAAAACTATTTGTGTCGGTTCTTTTACAGGACCGACACAAATTCTATGAAAATATTTAAAAAATAAATTAGTTCAACATTTGCGTCGCTTAGTATAAAACGCCGATGCAAATAATTTTGATTATTTGCGTCGGTCATTTTAAAGAACCGACGCAAAATATGTATAAATAATTAAAAAATAAATTAAAAAAGAATTTGCGACGACTGTTTTAAAGAACCGATGCAAAGGGTTTGGAGAATTTGCGTCGTTTCTGATAACGAATCGACGCTAAATCTTGAAAAAAAATTAAAAAATAAATTAATTTTGAATTGGCGTCTCTTATTGTAAAGAACCGACGCATATTCTCTAATATTAGTAAAGTACATAGGTTATAACTTTTGCTTCGTTGGGTTCGTAAGTGAGGAAGGAGAGGTACGTAGTTCGTCTTCGACGGGTTGCTTGGCTGAGTTTTGCAGGTTTCTTTCTTTCGTCCGGCCCAACAGGCTACTTTCTATTGTAAGTCATTGTTAATTAAAATAATAAATTTATTACAGGCTTATTTAAAATATCAGTATGTATGCTCGAACTATTATGTGTCTGCATCTGATTTTATCTGTACAATAGTTGTGCTTACTCAGTTATACATGGATCGTCAAACATGGATGTACAATATATTGCGTGCCGATGACGCATATGTGAGAGGGGTTAACGAGTTTATTACATGTGCGGTTGAACATCGAAAAAGCAAAAAGGAATAGGGAAAAGAAAACATGATTGTGTGCCCGTGCCGCCTTTGTGGTAATTTAAAAAAAAATATTCTAGTGCGGAGACAGTGCGTGAACATTTATTTCGTTGGGGTTTTAAGAAAGGTTATACGAAGTGGATTTGGAATGGTGAGAGAATAGACTCTGATATGACTGGTAGCTCAAGGTTGAATTATGCAACCGAGTGCGATAAATCCGTCAATAATGACAAAGATGATGTGGACATTGATAGAGTGGAAGATAGGATACAAGATCTGCAAGACCATATGATACCACAACCGGATATATTTGAGAGCTTGGTTCGCGATTCTAAGAAACTTTTGTATCCCGGGTGTAGCAACGAGTTGACAAGGTTGTCAACAACTTTGAAGTTTTGCAAGTTCAAAGTAAAGAATGGATGGAGTGACAAGAGTTTTACAGAATTGTTAAAACTCTTACGAGAAATAGTCCTGGTGAATAACGAGCTTCCCACTTCCATGTACGAGGCAAAGAAGATGTTGTGTCCTATAGGTATGGACGTGAAGAAGATACATGCATGTCCAAATGACTGTGTCTTGTTTCGAAATGAGAATGAACATTTACACACATGTCATAAGTGTGGAGCATCTCGATACAAGCGGGAGGGTAATGATTCTTCTAAGGATGGCTCATACCAAGGCGATTTGGTATTTACCCATAGTGCAACGATTCAAACACCTATTTGTAAATGCAAAAGATGCAAAACATTTGAGGTGACATGCGGAAGGGAGGAAATCAGATGGGATGCTTAGACACCCGAGTGACTCTTCACAATGGAGAACCATTGATGAAAAGTTTCCTAAATTTGGTGGAGAAGTTAGGAATCTATGGCTTGGACTTTGTACGGACGGGATGAATCCTTATGGCACTCTAAGCTGTCAACATAGCACTTGGCCAGTTCTTTTGGTGATTATAATTTGCCTCCGTGATTGTGTATGAAGCGCAAGTATATTATGTTGTCCTTGTTAATCGCAGGGCCTAAACAACCTGGGAATAACATATATGTTTATCTTCAGCCGCTTGTTGAAGATTTAAAACTTTTGTGGGATGAAGGTGTGACGGTGTTCGATGCAAATACTCAAATGGATTTCACATTACGTGCGATGTTATTTTGCACCATAAATGACTTTCCTGCTTATGGAAACTTGTCAGGGTACACTGTCAAAGGAGCTAAAGCATGTCTAATTTGTGAAGATGCTACTATTGACCACTGTCTAAATAATTGTAAGAAAAATGTGTTTATGACTCACCGAACATTTCTTCCCTGTGATCACCCTTATCGTAAGATGAAAAAAGCTTTTGATGGACATATCGAGACTAGAGAAGCCCGTTTGCCTTTAACTGGGAAAGAAGTCTTTGAGTGGGTTAAGGATATTGATGTTGTATTTGGAAAGTTGTATCAACCTCCTAAGAAGAAGAATCTTTGGAATAAGAGATCCATATTTTGGGATCTCCCGTATTGGGAACACATACAAGTTAGACATTGTCTTGATTTTATACTTATTGAGAAAAATGTTTGTGATAGTATTGTTGAGAAAAATGTGTGTGACTGGATGGATTTACACCTTTTTAGATGTATATATGTAGACGTACATTATTTATAGACACAACTGATGAGCTGTAAAGAGGTATATATATAATGCCACGACACTAGATATTAATTCGGGCATAAAAATATCAAACCGGAGAGCGTTTAAAGAAGGCGCAAAATAGAGGGTCAATATGAAAGAACGAGAGAGATGATATATAGTCATCTATGGAGAAAACAAGATGGAGCTATTAACAAAGATGTGTTGAACCCGAAAAGTACAGATCTTTTGACCATGTATGTTACAAGACGGTAGTTTACTTTTCCTTTTCCAGATTCAAAACACAAGAGAATTAGCTGAAGACAATTTGGATGAGAAATGGGTTTACTTCAATGAAAATGGATGTTTACAAGACTAGTGAAGGGCAACAAAAAGCAAAGGGGAAGGTTGAACACTTGAATGGGTGATAAATGCACAGATTCAAGAGGAATGGGAGTGGTACAATGTGGTTTATCTGCTTCACAGAAGAAATAAAATGTCACAAAATGTTTTCAAAAGGAAAATTTTGCTTCTTAATCCAACTAAAACATAAGGAGATAAGGGGTGAGATTATGCAGAGAAAGGATGAAATTTCAGCAAAATCAAAGATGAAACGTATGGTTTTCAAAAAAGGCGAGAATTTTTATACATGGACGGATTAGAGGGAGAAAAGGTAAAGGAGAGGAGAAAAAGCTTAATGCTTCTGAGCACAGTTTACTTGTTAGGTTTTAGAACATTTGATGATGATTGTCTTTAAATTACTTAGAATACAAATGTATAAAAAGTGTTAATTAGTAACACTGAAGTTTTGTAGCCAGTAGTTATCTCTTTGATTGTAATTCATTCATTATTTGTAAAGAGATATAATTATTTCTTATTTGTAAGTAACTGCTGGAATAGAGTATCGAAGCTTCAGAAAGTCAAGATCTGTATTTGATCCGTTGGAGTTTATAAAAAGGCTTGTCGGAGACTAGGGAAACTAGTCAGAGACTAAAGATATTTTATTTATCGGAGACTAGTTTTGCCTATCAGAGACTAAAGCTTACGTCATCAGAGACTAAGTCTAAAGGAGTCGGAGACTAAAGCTTACGTCATCAGAGATTAAAGATAAAAGCATCAGAGACTAAGCTGACGTCATCGGAGACTAAGCCTTAAAGCGTCAGAGACTAAATAACTCTATCGGAGACTACACAAGCTGACGTCATTAGGGACTAAAAGCACCAGAGACTAGTGATGACGTCACCAGAGACTAAAGTTGAAGCATCAGGGACTAATTGTGATTTAATTCCTGAGAGATACAAAGTTCGAATTAAAAAGGAATGTCTTCCACGTAGTTCAAGTTATTATTGAAGATGTCGCTGGTAAGGAAACTAACCAGATATCTTTTCCTAATCAAAAAGGAAAGATTGTATTTGATTCGAATAAGGAAGCTGAATCAATATTGATTCAGAATAGGAAAACTTAGAGTTAAGTTTTTTTTAGAGAAGCTGTAATTAAGTTTATAGAGAGTTGAAATTCGAAGCTGTATAGGTTTTTCATAGTTTACATCTTTTCCTATATAGAATAGAAAAGAAGCTGACGATTACATTGTTGTGATTGTTAGAATTTGTATTCACTTGTTAAAATCAATACAAACAATTGTTTATAAATTGATTCGTGTTCTTGTTCTTTATTTCCGCAAGTAATTATTAATTTCTGAAAGAACAAGTAATCGAAAAGATTTCAAAGAACTTGTATTCAACCCCCCTTCTACAAGTTCTCGGCATCTCACTGGGAAAACATTGCTGGTTTGCTCTTGAATGATACACTCTTTTGTCACACACCTAGCATAGGTCTTCTTTAAAGGTGACATGGAATCCCTTATCACATATGTTAGGTCCCAAAGGGTAAAAATACTAGAAGGGGGGGGTTGAATAGTGTTTTTCAAAAATTAAATCTTATTTAGAAAACTTTACTGAATTAAAAATCTTCTTGCTTATAAAAAGGTTTTCTTATGATTTTCAAAGAAATTAGCAGCGGAATAGTTTTAAGCAAGGAACCCCTTAGATTTTGTATCAAAAGTTAATGGCTTGAAGTAACAAAGATAGTAAGTCTTTGCTGAACAAGTTCAGCAGGACTAAAGCAAAGCACAGCAAAGCAAGGAAGCAATATAAAAGATGAGCAGGAGTAGAGATAGAGTTTTTATAGTGGTTCGGAATAATCCTACTCCACTCTTCTTCTCTTTTACTTGAGAAGGCTATCACTATAATTTGTTCACACAGAACAATCAGCAGGAGGACACTTAGTCCAAATTACAAAGGGTCACTTAGACCAACTTAGCAGGAGGACACTTAGTCCAATTGTCACACAGACACTAAGAAGATTTCAGAAAATCTTGCTTGCTATCTTCAAGTAGAAGGCTCCTTGGTTGAGCAGATAGATAGCACTTGTTCAAGCTTTATGATGTCTTGCTGTATCCTTTAAGATGTCAGAGAGTTTTTGCTCAGAGGTAGTTGGTTCATTGATTGATTAGTCATAAATGAAATTTATGACTTCTATTTATACTCCTCCAAAGAATCTATCCGTTGGAAATTTGAAATAGATCCGTTGGAGTGTACTTTCCTTGATGAGACTTGTACCTTTTCAGCAGTCCTTGCTTGGTTCAAAAAGTTAGCCGTTTTTCTGTCTTCTAGTGCCCTTCAGTAGAGATTCCTAGAAGTTGACTAAGCAAGGAATAAGATAGCTTTTCTGACAATCTTCACTTTGATAAGCAAAGGATCTTGCTTATTAAAGTCCTTGCTTATTTCCATTCTAAGCAGGACTAAACTTGGAATATTCTAAGTGCACAAAGGTCCTTGCTTATTTCCATTCTAAGCAGGACTATACTTAGAATATTTCTTGCACCTTCAGCAACCTTCTTCAGCAGACTTCAACGGTGATCAAAGGTCCTTGCTTATCTAAGTAGTATATCCACCTAACAAGTTGGATATTTTTCTAAGTCCTTTTACATTGTCTAAGCAAGGACTATATTACATCATCAATTCTTATATATCAACCAAATAAAGAAAGTTTAAGCAAAGATAATATAAGCAGGGGTGCAACAACAATCTCCCTCTAATTGATGATGTCAAAACGAGTTATTTTGATCACCACAGCAAGAACCAAAAAGAATTTCATTTTATTTCAGTGTTAAAAGTATTACAAGTTAAAATGAAATTTCAAAACAAAAGAAATTATACATCAGCAGGTTCATCTGATCTCTGTTGGTCTTCTCCCTCACCGAACTTCAGCAAGTCTTGCCTTCGCTTCTCCTCTGCTGCCTCTTTCTCTCTTTTCCTTGCCTCCTTTTCTTCTTTTCTCCTCTGCATCCTTTCCTTCTTTCTGTCATAGGCCAGCTGCATTTCTTGTACCCTGAGTCTCTTCATTTCCATCTCATACTGCTTAATTCTTGATTCTGATTCCTTGATGTTTGCTATAAGCTTGAGATTTTCAGCAGGCCCTGACTTCATTGAAATGACATCAGCTTCTTCAAGGGCCTTCTGAAGTCTCATGTATGGAGATGGACTCAAAATTTGCACAACAGACTCAGGAATATGCTTGGGAAGCCTTTTTCTTTTTGGAGCAGCAGCAAGGATCTTATCAGCAGGAGCACGTTCAGCAGGGATAATTTGTTCTTGTTCTTGCTGTGCTTCATGACCTCTCTCCCCCTTTTTGATATCATCAGCCATTATGGGGAGAAAGTCAATCAGCTTATTCAGTGTTTGCTGTAGCTTGTCGAGCTTTTGCTCCATCTTTGATAATCTGGAGGCTAAGGCAGGATCAGCAGAGGCTTCTGCAGCAGGAGTGTTTTCAGCAGGAAGCCTTGCTAAGACTTGTGCTAGTTGAGCCTCAAGCTTAGCAAGCTTTTGTGAAGTAGGAGAGTCCTTGCTGACAGCTGGTTGCGGGTCGGATCCAGCAGGTTCAGAATGTGCCTCATCAGCAGGAATGTCCTTGTCCTCCCCCTCAATGGCTAGCATCTCGGCAGACGACTCAGCAGGAGTGGGCTCCCCCTCAGATAGTACCCTTGCTGGAGATTGATGGCTGGGTCCTTCTTGAATATTCTCAGCAAGGTACTCATCAGGATCTAAGCCAGCAGCGAGAGCATCTTCGATCAGCAGGGACCTGATGAGTTCCTGTGATTGGTTTTCCTTTGCATGTACAGCAGGAACATCATCAGAGTCACTGTCACTGCTGCTGGATGCTTGAGTTTGCTTTCCCTTCCCTTTGCCCTTAACAGCAGCATGTTTTCTTCTTGAAGGAAGGGTCGGGTCAGCAGGAGACCGGATGGTGAAGCCAGGGAGGACAAGTCTTCGAGCAGCAGAGGGTTTGGCAACCGTCTCTGCTGATTGCTCCGCTGGGGACACTGCTGATTTATCAATTTCTCCCGTATAGTAGGTGGGAGGAGAAATGGCTTTGTTTACTGGGTGGATGACAATTTCCACTTCAGCAGGCCCATTGATGGAATCCGGAGTGTCAACGGACTCGGTCTCCGTGAGCTCCAAAACTGCAGTGGGAGTGGCTGGCTCTGCTGCTGGAGAGTCAGCAGGGATAGGTTCAGTGGGAGTCGCCACCTCCGTTATTTCGTCAATCTCTCTGAAGATATCAGAGGATGATCTTTGCTGTTCTTCAACAGGAACAGGAGATGAATCAGCAGGGAGGTAGTTGTCAATTTCTTCAAAAATTTCATCTCCTGCTGACTCAGGAGTGAGAGGGACTGCTGAGGTGATGTCTTCATCAGAAGGAGGTTCCACATCAGATCCTCCAGCAGCAATGGCTTCAGCAGCCTCATCTTCATCATAAAGCTCCATATAAAATTCGTAGATTTCCCTCTCCTCCTCAGTCAATGAAGAGAGGTCAAATTCAGCAGGCATTGCCTTGGACTTCTTTTTGGGCCTCTGAATTTGACTTGCTGCTCTCCTCTTCTTGCTGGGTTGACCAGCAGAGATGCGTTCATCGCTTCTCGCATTAGGGGTTAAAGATGTTTGCCCCTCTGCTGGTCCCCGAGCTCTCCTTGCTGCAGCTGCTTTGGCCAGGGCAGCAGGGTTGCGCCCATAGTTTTTCAGCAGGGATGGAGTGATCACCTTGCTGTACATAAGCTTTTTGGCCTGGGTCCCTGCTGGGAAGTGTTCTCCTAGTAGTCCCTTGAGCAGCAGGGACAGAGTTCGTCCATGGCGGATCTTTGTCTTTCTCTTGCTGGAGAAGGATTCAGCAAGGATTTCGAAGAAGATTTGAGCCCAGTTGATTGGCTCCCCATCCTTCAGCAAGGATACCAATGATATAACCCTTGCTGATGCCTCGTCTTGGGAGGTAAACTTACACAGCAAGGTCTTGTGCAGTATATCCATGAGGAAGTCCCATTTCCTTGGGAAATCCTTTCTCTTCTTGCTGGCATGGGTCCTAACATACCCCAGATCAGCAAGGACAGTTGAGGAGACTGTAGGTGGAGTCAGCAGACCTACACTCGGCATCTGTAGTACACGGGCGATGCTTGCTGGTGTAATAAGAACTATCTGCCCATTTGCTCGTCCGATGATGTTGTGGTCTCGAACTTGTATTTTTGAGCAGAACTCTCTGATCACTTCCCCATATATGGGAGTATCAGCAGAGATTACATATTGTATCCCGCTGTTCCTTAGCAGGGATATTACTTCGGTTATCTCAACATCTTGAATCCCAGCAAAGGTATCCAAGTCGATGATGGATTCAGATTCAATCTTGTCTAACCAGTTGGCCATGTCTGCTGGTAGTAGTCGGAAAAAGTAGTCGGAGGTAGGTTACGACTGTTTCCAGCAGGGATTAGAAGGAATATAGAGAGAGATATCAGAGCAGTGGCTTCGGTAAATTGAGAAGGGTTAAAAAAGAGTTTATATAGAAGGGTAAAGGAAGTTGAAGGGTTTAGAGAGTGGTAACTGCTTTGAGAAGGTGAAGAGTTAGTGGGAGAAAACATATGGGTAGTAGTGAGAATTAATTACCGAAAGGACAGCAGCCGTAAAAAAGTTTATGGATCAGAGTGACATTTAATGCGGTGAGAGAAAATATTTTGGCTTGATATGATGACCTACTTTTCCGG
Organism: Centella asiatica; assembly: GCA_014636745.2. Classification (NCBI taxonomy): domain Eukaryota; kingdom Viridiplantae; phylum Streptophyta; class Magnoliopsida; order Apiales; family Apiaceae; genus Centella; species Centella asiatica. The sequence goes on along the minus strand of CM025780.1, from coordinate 3,586,287 downwards.
CGGTAAACGTGGATAGGATCAGATAGGCTGTAGTATGTCTCTGCTGATGTGGAAGGGTAGAGCTGAAATCAGCAAGAATGGTATCCTTGCTGATTTTGAATGTTACAGCAGGAATGCCCTTTGCTCAAGGAGACAGCAAGGACTAACATAGTTTCTGAAACAGCAGTTTTCTCTGGACGTCTCCCCCTTTTTCAAAAGTATCCAGCAAGGATGATGGAAGTTCCAGCATGAATAATATCCTTGCTGTTTTTGTTGCTTATGGGATCAGCAAGGTCTAAGATAGTTTCTGAACCAGCAGTTTCGTCGAGGGGTCTCCCTTTTTCGGAATTTATCAGCAAGGATGTTATCAGCAGAGATATAATCGATCAGCAAGGATGAAATTTGTCTTTCAGCAGGGATTGATGTTTGCTGAGACATCAGCAGCGTCTTTGATATTTGGGTGGCGTCCGTCATTTCAGCAGCGATGACATTTCAGCAAGGGATTTGACATTCCAGCAGGAGTTAACATAGTTTTAGAGCTTATTTTCTGGACGTCCTCTTTTTCAAGATTTTCACAGCAGGGTCGCAGATTTTCCATCAGCCTTTGATCAGGAGTAGTCCGATCAGCAATGATCCTCTCAGCAACATTCTTTTTCGATCCAGCAAGGATGTACATAGTTTTTGAAATGTTCCATTTTCTTTGGACGCCTCCCCCTTTTTCAAAAATTTCCAGCAGGGATGATGTGGAATTTTCAGCAGCATTTGGACTTGATCAGCAAGGACTAGATCATAAGGGACACGTCATCAGCAATGTTTGACACGTCATCAGCAAAGACAGGAAGGTCTGCTGAGACATCAGCATTGCTTTCTCCTGAAATTATCTTGCTAAGAACTAAGGTCCTTGCTTAAGCAAACAAGATGTTAGTAGCAAAAAGGCCTATTCAAAATTTAACATGCCTAATTCACTTATCAACTTGTTAAAACGATTTTCATCCAAGGGTTTTGTAAAAACATCTGCTAATTGATTTTCAGTAGGAATATAGTTTATCTCTATGGTACCTTGCTGAACATGATCTCTAATGAAATGATGCCTTATATCTATATGTTTAGTTCTAGAATGTAAAACAGGATTATAAGCAATGGCAACAGCACTAGTATTATCACAGAAAATAGGAATAGACTTGAAATCAAACCCGTAGTCAGCAAGTTGGTTTTTCATCCACAGAATTTGAGCAACACAGCTTCCTGCTGATATATACTCAGCTTCAGCAGTGGATGTTGACACTGAGTTTTGCTTCTTGCTGAACCATGAAACAAGTCTTCCTCCAAGAAATTGGCATGTTCCACTTGTGCTTTTCCTATCTATTTTACACCCAGCAAAGTCCGCATCAGAATATCCAGCAAGGTTGAAATTTGAATCTTTTGGATACCATATTCCTAAGTTAGGAGTTCCCTTGAGATATCTGAAAATTCTCTTAACAGAAGCTAAGTGTGATTCCTTGGGGTTAGCTTGAAAACGTGCACAAATACATGTAGCAAACATAATATCTGGTCTACTAGCAGTTAAGTATAGCAAGGATCCGATCATACCTCGATAGCTTGTTATGTCTACGGATTTACCTTGCTCATCTTTGTCTAACTTTGTTGCTGATGACATGGGAGTTTTCATAGGACTTGCTGATTCTAACCCAAACTTCTTAAGCAGGTCTTTGGTGTACTTCGATTGATTGATAAAAATTCCATCACCTCTTTGCTTAATTTGAAGTCCAAGAAAGAAGTTCAGCTCTCCCATCATGCTCATCTCAAATTTACTCTGCATAAGCTTAGCAAATCTCGCACAAAGTTTTTCATCAGTAGAACCAAAAATTATATCGTCTACATAGATTTGTACTAGCAAAGTTTTATCTTTATGCTTTCTAATGAAGAGTGTGGTGTCTACTTTACCTCTACTGAAGCCTTCATTAATTAAAAAGGAAGATAAAGTATCATACCATGCACGTGGGGCTTGCTTAAGACCATACAAAGCTTTATCAAGCTTATAAACATGGTGGGGATTGGCATGATCAGCAAAGCCTGGAGGTTGCTCCACATAGACTTCCTCCTGAAGTTCTCCATTCAGAAAAGCACTCTTGACATCCATCTGAAACACCTTGAAGTCTTGATAAGCAGCATAAGCAAGAAAGATCCTTATGGCTTCAAGTCTTGCTACTGGAGCAAAGGTTTCGTCATAGTCGATTCCTTCCTCCTGAGAGTAGCCCTTAGCCACAAGTCTTGCCTTGTTCCTTGTGATGATTCCATCTTCATCCATCTTATTTCGGAATACCCACTTGGTGCCAATTATAGCATGATTTCTTGGCCTCGGAACAAGATTCCAAACTTTGTTCCTGCTGAATTGGTTAAGCTCTTCTTGCATAGCAAGGACCCAATCAGCATCAGCAAGAGCATCCTCAATTTTCTTAGGTTCCATTTGAGAAAGGAAGCTTAGAAAACTATTTTCATTTTGAGCAGATCTTCTGGTCTTTACTGGACTTGATGGATTTCCAATTATCAAGTCTTCTGAGTGAGACTTGGTCCACTTCATCCTTCTTGGTAGATCTGATCGAATATCTTGCTGTCTTAGTTCCTCCAAGTTGGGTTCATCATCTTTTACTTCAGCAGGGGTGCTATCCATTAGAGCAGTGTTTTCTGATGGTACTTCAGCAGGGTCTTCCTTCGTTTCTATGTCTTGAAGATTCTCCTTTGGTTCCTGCTCAGTTATAAGAGGGAGTGAACCACTTGGTTCCTCATGGTTAGTTTCATCAAATACAACATGAACAGACTCTTCTACTGTTAGAATTCTTTTGTTAAAGACTCGAAATGCTTTGCTGTGGGTAGAATACCCTAAGAAGATACCTTCGTCAGACTTTGCTTGAAATTTAGTCAAGTACTCCTTACCATTGTTGTGAACATAGCAGGGACATCCAAAGATTCTGAAATAACTTATGTTTGGTTTTCTCCCCTTCCATAGCTCGTATGGAGTTTTGCCAAGTGTTGGATGAATGAGTGATCGATTTTGAGTATAGCAAGCAGTGTTCACTGCTTCTGCCCAGAAGTACTCAGGAAGTCTAGCATCAGCAAGCAATGTTCTTCCAGCTTCTTCTAAGGTTCTGTTCTTTCTTTCAACCATTCCATTCTGCTGTGGAGTCCTTGGTGCAGAGAAGTTATGAGAAATTCCTTGCTCGTCACAGAACTCAGTAAAGCCTCCAAAGTCGAATTCTCTTCCATGATCACTTCTTACTGACTTGATTCTGAGTTCTCTCTCATTTTGCACTTGTCTGCTGAATTTCTCAAACTCTGCTAATGCATCATTCTTGTGAGCAAGAAATAATGCCCATGTAAATCTAGTGGAATCATCCACAATAGTGAATGCATATTTCATTCCACCTAGACTACTTGCTATAGGGCCAAACAAATCAAGATGTAATAGCTGGAGGGGCATAGAGTTTGATTTTTCAGGTTTGCTAAAGAAAGATTGTTTTGTTTGCTTACCAAATTGACAAGCTCTACAAGGTTTTTCTTTTTCAAAGGAAAATTTAGGCAAACCTTTTACAAGGTCTTTAGCAGCGAGTTTTGAAATCGTTTTAAAGTTCAAGTGTGAAAGTCTCTTATGCCATAACCAACTAGCATCTGCTGAAGCTTTAGTAAGAAAGCAGGTTGTTTCAGCAGGACTTAGCTTAGCCAAATCTACTACATAAACATTCCCATTTCTTGAACCAGAAAGCTTCAGAGAATTTGTTTGAAGATCTCTTACCTGACATTGATTGTCTAGGAAGGTGACCTTATGCCCTTTGTCACACAACTGGCTTATGCTAAGCAAGTTGTGCTTGAGACCCTCCACATAGGCAACCTTGTTGAAGCAGATTAATCCATTTCCTGCTGAGCCATATCCCTTAGTTCTTCCAGCACTATTATCTCCAAAGATCACTTGTGGTCCATCCTTTTCTTTGAAATTGGTGAGCAAGGCTTTATCTCCTGTCATATGTCTTGAGCATCCACTGTCCAAGTACCAAATTTGTTCCTTGCTCACCACCTGCAAAACATAAGCAATTACTTTGGTACCCAGCAAGACTTGGGTCCAGTAAGGTTAGTACCCTTGGGGACCCATACTTGTCTCAATTTTGGTTTTTGAGACCAACTAGAATAGTAAGGGTCAGCAAGGCAAAGAGAAGCTATGTGACTAATCCTATGGCAACAATAGCATCTCAAATGCATCATGTTGTGATGTGTGTGCTGCTTACCTCTTCTCTTAGGTTGAGGTTGTTTCCAGTGTTTGCTCTTATCACCTTTGCTAAATTTCAAATTCCTCGCATTGTTGTAATTATAAGCAGGAGGAACATGGTTCTTGCTAAACTTTCCACCCTTGGTCTGTTTAGTACCATGTCCCTGCTTATAGTTACGGTCAGCAGGGAATTTTTTCTTTAGCAAAGTAATATTTCTATTACCTTTGGTTTTAGGAGTTTTACACTCTACTGAATGCACAGAGATTGTTCTGCTGATAGACTCAGCATCACTTTCTCCACTCTCTTCAGCAAGGACTTCGCAAGTCCTGGAGCCAATTCCACTTCTATCCAGCATGCTTCTTTGGCTTTTCAGCAAAGCACATGCATTAGAAGTTGATTTGTTCCATGTGGAGATTGTAATGGTTAATTCCTCAACTTGGGAGGATAACTTAGACTCTCTCTCTTGAGAGTCTCTGAGGTGCTGTCTAAGCAGGGTCCTTTCACCATCAGCAACAAGGAACTCCAAATTCTCTGCTTGCACCTTTTCAAGTGTAAGTAAGATTTCAGAGTTCTTGCTCCTGAGTTGATCAGACTCTGCTGAAGCAACTCTCAGCAATCTTCTATACTTATGCCACTGAGATGCAACATCCTTAAGCAAGGAGCGCAACTCAGCTTCAGTGATGTCAGGAAAATCAAAGTCAAATACCTCAGTAAGATCAACCTCCTTGCTGGGATCGGATTCCCTTGCCATTAAGCAAAAGTTGGCAATTTCTGGTCCGGAGTCTGATTCACTATCACTTTCACTCCAAGATTTTTCAGCAATAAGTCCCTTGTCCTTGCTGTTTGAATTATTCTTCTGCTGGTACTTCTTCTTGTAATATTCTTTTCCCTTGCTCTTGTCATTAGCAGGGAATTTCTTTTCCTCTCTTGCTGAGCTTCGACAATCAGCAGCATAGTGTCCTGGCTTCTTACAGTTATAGCAAAGATCTCTTGAAGAATCTCTCTTGCTGCTACTTGTATTTCTTCTGAAGTTCCCTCTTTCCTTCCTCATAAACCTTCTGAACTTCCTGGCTAACATAGCCATGTCTTCATCACTATCAGCAGACTCTGAGTCAGAATCTACTTGTTGCTTTGGCTCAGAAACCTTCAATGCAACCCCTCTTTCTTTCCTTCTTGGCTCAGATGTGGAATCTCTCTGAGCTAACTCCATCTCATATGTAAGAAGGTTTCCATAGAGTTGTTGGAGATCAGTAGTATGTAGATTTCTTAATTCTTTGACAGCAGTGGTCTTGGGATCCCACTGCCTTGGTAAAGATCTCATGAACTTGAGATTTATGTCCTTTGTGTCATAGGTTTTTCCTAGAGCACGTAAATTGTTAAGTAGGACAGTAAACCTTTCATACATAGCAGTGAGATTCTCCCCCTGCTGCATGCTGAACATTTCATACTGTTGAATAAGCAGGGATTGCTTATTTTCTCTGACTTCTACGGTTCCTTCATTGAGAACCAGCAAGGCATCCCAAACCTCTTTAGCAGAGGTACAGTTAGATACACTTTCGAACATTTCCTCTTCAAGAGCCATGAAGAGAATGTTCATTGCCTTCTTATTGTATCCCACTAACTTCTTTTCTTCATCCGTCCATTCCTTTCTTTGCTTAGGAACAAGTTGGTTGGGATCAGCAGGATTTATCTTCTCTGGAATGTAAGGTCCAACTCTTATTGCTTCATATAGCTCTTCATCAATTGCATCCATGTACACCTGTATTCTCAGTTTCCAATTAGCAAATCTATCTCTGGAACACATAGGGGGCTTGCCACCAAAATCACTTCTCAGAGCCATTAGAAAGTTTAAGTTAGGATCCTCTCAAGCTTTAGGGCTTAGCAAAGAGTGTTAAGCTCTGATACCACTTGTTAGGTCCCAAAGGGTAAAAATACTAGAAGGGGGGGG
>CM025780.1:3554563-3566524 GCA_014636745.2 Centella asiatica | reverse complement strand
TATATATATATATATATATATATATATATATATATATATATATATATCAAATCCATTAATTTGCACAATTGAATTAGAGTAATCATTTATAAAAATAATTGATTATGAGCAAAAAACGATTTGGAAAAAATCCCAAAACAAAAATTAAAGATATAAATTAATCTACATTAAATTTATCAATTTAGGAAATCGGATTCGAGCGTACGTCCTAAATCCTTCGTATGTTCTTCTAACCATTATTTAATTCACTATATTAAAAAATAAATATTAAAAAACCTTTTAATCAATATAAATTACTTAAAAATTAGAATTCTCAAAATAATAAACCCCTCCAAACAAAATTAGGAATTTAAACAAAATAGAGACAAATATAGTGAATTAATATATCATAAATAAACAAAATAATTTTTCAGTAGAAATAATTTTTTTGCTTATAAGTAACAAACACATTTTACTATTCCCTCTGTCCGGGATTTAATTGTCGTAGTCCACTGTTGTTCATTTTGGCTTATTTAAACAAAATAACATAAATCAGATGAAATCAATTATGGACTTAATAGAAACCAAATTTAAATAGGAAAAATAGAGTTAACGGAAACTAGATTTAATTAACATACAATTCAACGTTAGAACTGAAAGGGCAATTAAAATTACATGTTTATATTACATATTAATTGGACGGAGTTTAGAAACTAAAATTGAACATTTAAGAAGTGGATGAATGATTTATTTTGGTTTCAATGCCTGAATTTCACGGAAGCGAGGGGAGGGATATTGTAGAAATCCTCCCCTCCTCCTTTAAGCCTATTCTCGAATTCTTCAGGCATCAGGAGGATTGCTAGTTCTCTTAAGGAGGTAAGAAATCTCAATCCATCTGGAAGCTTCTCAAGGGTGGGACAGTCTTTAATATATAAAGAAGTAAGATTGGGCATGGCTCCTTCATCCACCCTCCATGTCTCCCAGTTTCTAATATTCACCAGAGACAAATATTTGAGTTGAGAGAAAGCATTTCCTGTTGCAGAGCATACCATTTCCTTCTCCTCAAGGCAGACGCTTCGTATAAATAAGGTGCGTAAGTTTGGAATCTTCTCCAGGACTCGCATTGGGTCTCCCTCCAACTTACGCCAGTTGTCAATATGTAGAGTGGTGAGACTTGATAAGAAATTGACGTCTTCATCATCATTGAATACTGCCAACTTCACTACACCCTCCCCACTTAATTCCAACTCTTGAAGACTGGGAGACCCACTCCAAAACAACTGTCTTAATACACACTCCCCGCTTTCTGATATTACGCCTGCAACATCCTCAATGTCAAGAGTTAAATACCGAAGACTACTCGAGCTGCTGCTTGATAGATACTTCACCATCTCCTCCACTTCCTCCAGTTCATAGATCCCTCTTACTATTAATTTACGGAGATTGGATATTCCAGAAAGATCTCTACTATCACAACATTTTGTATCAAAGTTCTCAATTGTCTCCAAGTTGTTTGCCCCAATCAACTGAATTCTTGTGTCAACAATATACTCTGGAAGATACAAATGTCTTAAACATCTAAGGTCATGTCGCATATTGTTCATTGAAGACAAATCCATCTTCCCTGGATTTAAACTTACTCGTAAATCAAGAGTTTGCAAATGTTTGGAGTTGATAACAGGCAACTTCACAAGTCTTGACTCCCTAAAACTCAGGTATCTCAGATTGGTTAGCTGACTTACTCCTAGGAACTCCAAGCTTCCATTAGATAGATTTTCAAGGGATAATACTCTCAGCAACTTGAAGTTACTCATATTCAATCTTAGGAATCGCACTAAAATATCCACATGCTCATATTCGTCCAACAAAATCATTGAACGTAAGCACTCGCTAAATTTCTTGTCTAGGCGCTTCCTTTTTGATGCTACAGCTTCACTTCCATCAACAATCACAACTCGTCGAGTGCTATGATCTCTCCTAGAAGAAGACTCCGCAGACTGCTGCAGCTGAAGCCCATGGCGAATGTCAAGCTCACTGAAGAAATCTTCCTCCTCTGCTTTTCTTCGAGACAAGTCTCGCATCAAGTCATGAAGGCGGCATGACCAGAACTTTCTAAAGGAAGACTCATTTTCTTCTATTTCGACCCCAATCATAGACTTATGTGCAAGTTCAGCAAGATAAGATTCAGCAACATCAAGCATCGTCTCTCCATCTCTTCTATCCTTTGACAATAACAAGCCTTCCGCCATCCACATTTGATACAATTTCTCAGTTTCTATTTCAGTATCTTCCCGGAATTGACCTAAGTAAAGGAAGCACAACTTCAATTGATATGGCAAGTAGATGTAACTCCACTCCAAAATCTCAAGTACTTCCTTTTCATGATCTTCCCCCATGCCTCTGTCCGCCTTCAACGATGTCTTTATACTCTTACACACACTCTCCCAACAGCATTAAGAAATATAAAGATACAATTCAAACAAATCAAACACACACCGGGTTTAATTTAATTAGATTATTTATTTTCACGACACTATCAGTTCTAAACCAAGAAAATCAATGATGTCGATTGCTACGTTTTTAAAACACACAAAACCTTGTTTGTTTTGACTAGCTGTGATTAATTCAAGAATATTAAACACTAACCAGTAATTTAATAACAAGAATTAATCTTAATATAATTCAGAAAATAAATAAATACTCATGAATTATTGTGCATAAAACCAATTAGATCTCACAAGTTGCAAGAACACAAGGTTCCAATCAATTCTTGACTAGAATAAAGAAATTAGCAACTCAACATATTGAAAAACAAAACAAAACGATTCATTAATTTATAATATAAAAGCTTACTGAAGGAAAATATGAAAAACTTCAAGAAGAAAAGTTTTGCCGCTGCTGTCCCTTTTCCTCTCCTGTACGCTAGAATTCATCCTGCTTTTCACGCTAGAAGAATTCTTATACCATCCTGTACCAAGTTTTTTATACTAATGAAAGTCTCCTTCCTTTTTTTCTCATGTACAGTCTCATAATATAACTAAAAGTCTACTACAGATGGAGTCCCAATAGAAAAAAACTAAAATTTCACTTCCCTAAAATATAGGAATTAAAAGATACACTTAAAATCAATTTCTGGAATTTCAATTCACAAGCAGCGGTCCATGCCACGTTACTTCCTTCAAGGTTATCTCCAAATGCTTTAGAATTCGGCACTTCATTTCCTTTTTATCCAAATTCCTCCTGTTATCAAACACTAGCACAAAATTCCACCATTAGCATAGATTTAGCTAAAAATTAAACATAAATAACAATAAAATTTCTGTTAATTATTAACTTATCACACTTCCATTTGGTTGTTAACTCAGAGTTATTATTGAGTTCATAAATTTTTTTAAAACTCATTGAATTTTGTGGTCAATTAATGAAAATTGTCAATTTGTGGAAATAAGGAGTCAGGCATTAATGAATAATAATATAAAATGGGACTAATAACATCTTCTATTCAACTATTCCTAATAACTTTTAGTTTCTAAATATCAAGGTATGAATAAAATTCTAATATATTAATTAGATAAGATATATACATATATATATATATATATCAAATCCATTAATTCGCACAATTAAATTAAAGTAATCATTTATAAAAATAATTGATTATGAGCAAAAACCGATTAGAAAAAATTCGAAAACAAAAATCAGAGATATAAATTAATCGACATTAAGTTTATCAATTTAAGAAATCAGATTTGAGTGTATGTTCGTAAATCCTTCTTACGTTCTTCCTTGAGTTCGTGTGCACCTTACTCTTTAAATTTATGTCTTCTAACCATTATTTAATTCACTATATTAAAAAATAGATATTAAAATAAACTTTTACTACTCCCTCTGCCCTGGAATTAATTGTTGTAGTTTACTGTTGTTGATTTTGACTTCTTTAAACGAAATAACACGAATCAGATGAAGTCAATTATGGACTTAATAGAAACAAAATTTAAATAGGAAAAATAGAGTTAACACAAACTAGATTTAATTAACATACAATTCAATGTTAGAACTGAAGGGGCAATTAAAATTAAATGTTTATATTAGGGGCAAGGGGAGAGAAATCCTGAATTTCACGGAAGCGAGGGGAGGGATATTGTAGAAATCCTCCCCTCCTTCTTTAAGCCTATTCTTGAATTCTTCAGGCATCCCTTCGATTACTAGTTCTCTTAAGGAGGTAAGAAATCTCAATCCATCTGGAAGCTTCTCTAGGGTGGGACAGTTTTCTATATATAAAGAAGTAAGATTGGGCATGGCTCCTTCATCCACCCTCCATGTCTCCCAGTTTCTAATATTGTTTGCCAAGTTGTTTGCCCCAACCAACCCATTTCTTGTTTCAACAGAATCAGAAAGATTCTCTGAAAGATACAAATGTCTTAAACATCTAAGGTCATGTCGCATATTGTTCATTGAAGACAAATCCATCCCCCCTAATACTCTTAAATCAAGAGCTTGCAAATGTTTGGAGTTGATAACAGGCAACTTCACAAGTCTTGACTCCCTAAAACTCAGGTATCTCAGATTGGTTAGCTGACTTACTCCTTGGATCTCAAAGCTTCCATTGGATAGATTTTCAAGGGATAATACTCTCAGAAACTTGAAGTTATTCATATTCAATCTTAGGAATCGCACTAAAATATCCACATGCTCATATTCGTCCAACAAAATCATTGAACGTAAGCACTCGCTAAATTTCTTGTCTAGGCGCTTCCTTTTTGATCCTACAGCTTCACTTCCATCAACAATCACAACTCGTCGAGTGCTATGATCTCTCCTAGAAGAAGACTCCGCAGACTGCTGCAGCTGAAGCCCATGGCAAATGTCAAGCTCACTGAAGAAATCTTCCTCCTCTGCTTTTCTTCGAGACAAGTCTCGCATCAAGTCATGAAGGCGGCATGACCTGAACTTTCTAATGGACGACTCATATTCTTCCATTTCGAGCCCAATCATAGACTTATGTGCAAGTTCAGCCAGATAAGATTCAGCAACATCAAGCATCGTCTCTCCATCTCTTCTATCCTTTTGCAATAACAAGCCTTCCGCCATCCACATTTGATACAATTTCTCAGCTTCTATATCAGCATCTTCGGGGAATTGACCCAAGTAAAGGAAGCACAACTTCAATTGATATGGCAAGTAGATGTAACTCCACTCCAAAATCTCAAGTACTTCCTTTTCATGATCTTCCCCAATGCCTCTGTCCGCCTTCAAAGATGTATTTATACTCTTATGCACACTCTCCCACGCAGGCAAACTCCGCTTTGTCACCAAAATTCCACCCAACACAAGTATGGCTAACGGAAGACCGCCACAGTGTCTAATCATTTCTCTCCCCAGGGCTTCCATTTTTTTAACATCTCTTTTGAGTATGCCTAAGACATGGTGAAAATGATATTTCTGTGTTAAACAAATTCAATGTAATGAGACACAAATTATAGCACATGTATAATTAATTCTTACTAACAACCTGAGAAAGTATTGCAAACGATATTATAATCTTTTCTTTTCCTTTTTGTGTGTGATAGACATAACAAAATTGTTGATTGCAAAATGTTCCACGTTTTTGTGTACATGGAAAGTTAGAAACAAATGTGTTTTCATTATAGAGGTGGTATGCTGAAAGAGGACAGTCGAGATCCTCAAATTCAGGGTATTCAATTGATGTTTAACTCATTATAAAGAAGCATAAATGGTGTTCAGAACCAACGCTCTGGTTGCAGGTCTGAAGTATTGCATCATATACAGAGTTTGTTGTTGTATGTTCTGGTTAGTTGCTGCTTATGGTGTTGGTCCAAGTCTCTTGGTCCAATAACTTTGTACTCCTTTGGTGAGCTCAATAAAATTGTTCTCTTTTGCCGATCAAAAAAATAACAATAAGAATGCATTTGGTAATATCTATGGTTGTCCCGAGATTTGGAGGTTTTCACAATTGTTATTTTAAAACTTCAGAACTGCCAGAGCATGCAATTTTTTAGGTTGCAAAATCAGCAAACATTCAAATTGCGGCAGTGTTAGAAGATACGATTCAGGTTACGGATGTTTGTAGTATCCTGGAACAAGTGCCTCATTCGTTTGAATATTTTGACCACTGATTTTGGATTTCTTTTAATTGAATGTTTTTCCTATACGTCATGTTTGATATATTGTTTTGTCTTGATTCTTATTAGGATTTGTTTGGTGTTTATGCTTATTAGAATCATTATCCTAGATAGTTAGAAAACTCTACGATTAATATTTACCAAATTGTACCACAATTATAAAATTTTATATAATAAATGATCATAGAATTAATAAATTGAGAAATACTTACCTGGTTGTGATCTATTAGCTAGTGAGTTAGTCTAATGTGATTGTTGGAATGAATCTATAGTTGGTTGATCCATATGGAAAAAAAAAAGGCAAAAAAGAACAAAAAACAAAAGGACATTGATTATGAGAAAGTAAATTCAAATTTAAGAAGGAAAAAGAAAAATAAAAAAGAACTGTGAGCAAGTATATATGAGTGAGTAGGTGGCTTTCAGACACACCAAGATTTTCACACACACCATTTACAACATTTAAAAGTTTTAAGATTGAATATCTGTGAGCAAAGAATAAGCTAATTTGCACCGTGAAAAATTAATATTTATTAAAAATAGTTACAGATTACCTGACGTATTTCCAACTTCGATACAAGTCTTTTTTAAGAGTAGATTCAAACTATGCTCTTCATCCAGTAATTTTGGACTATGGAGGAACCCATTGGGATCTACATGCTCTGCGACATCTTTGATCCGAGTAGTGAGCAATATTTTGCCAGACATGCTATTATTAGCCGGAAAGGCAGCTTCCAAGCAGTCCCATGCATCTGTAGACCATATATCATCCAAAACCACTAGGCATCTTTTCGCACTTTGAATTTCCAAAATTTTATTCACCAACCCCTCTTCTGAAAGCGTGGTAAAATCCATAAAACTTGGATCAAGATTGTGGAAGATTTGTCTCAATATTTCTTTCTTATTCCACTTTTGGGATATACTGACCCAAGATAAACATTCAAAATGATTTTGAACAATGGAATTATTGTATATCTTTTTAGCAAGGGTGGTCTTCCCGAGACCACCCATGCCATGAATGGCTACAACCCTGTACACTTGGTCACTCACTAAATGAGCCACCAATTCCTTTACATCGTTTTCCAAACCAACAACTTCCTGATCAACAACAAAGTGGCTATAATTCCGTTTCAATACTGAAATACTACCTTCCTCGTCATCTTCTTCTTCCCAGAACGATGATCTTGTGCTGTACTGAGCTGGTAAACAAGAGGGAAGTTCAGAAATCCTGTTTCTGATATTCGTAATCTTGGATTCAATAATGTGGTTAGATTCATTTCGCAAGCAATCATATCTCCTGAGAATATTTCTGATACCTTTAGCTGATCCTTTTCTGTTGGATTTATCAACTTCGAAGGCGTGGGTTTCGAGAACATCAGATGCATCATAGGCAAGTGCTCTAACGTCCGCAAGCCACACGCGAACATCTGGCGCATTTTTCCAGGATTGAGCATTTTTTATGATGCTTAGCAACGATCTTAATCCTTCTCGAATTTCCTCAACTCCGTGGTTCACTTCGCGTAATGCTTCGGCTTCTTCAATCAGCAAATCGCCAAGCCTCTCTATAATAAAAGAAACTACCGATCCAGCCATATGTATGTATGTGTGTATTAGATATATATTCTGAAACCAAGTGTGATGGTTGAGAAATTAAATTCAGGTTGTTGGAAAATTGTGAGTGTAGGAGGTCTCTTGCGAATGTTTAGGTATGTCTTTCGCTGTGTTTTATAAGTGGCGAGTAATGTATCTCATCCCCAATATTAAAGTTGTGCTATTTTTTTTTGAGAGAGAGTGTAACTAATCCTAATTATAATAACCTAATCCATTGTTTTACCAGTGCTTTCATCTAAAAAACTATCACCGATGTCTTGGAAAACTTTTTTTTGTTTTATATTTTTTTAATTGAAATCACTTGTAACAATAGCAATATAATTTTGAGTTTATCTTTTTTTCAAAATCATTGTCGACAATAGGCAATAGCTATTTAACTTTTTGTTGTTATTTTATTTTTAAAATCAAATCGCTAATGACAATAGCCATTTGAGTTTTGTTCTTGTTACTTTTTATTCAAATCGCAGTTGATAAGGTCAACGAGTGTAAAAATTTAGCATGCTAGTTGTCCCAGGCCAACTGCACGTCTTTCGAGACTATAGCTCGATCACTGGCTTCATAAGACCTTGAACAATAATATATGAGATGATCATAATAATAATAATAAATCAAATTTTATATGAGTTCTGACACCTAACGTCAAATTGCTCTGGTCAATGGTTTTTTTTCCTTGTTTTTTGGTGCTTAAAACTAACGAAGCCATGTAACCAAAATCATAATTTGCACTTAATTTGTTCCAAATTAAATGACTTATTTACTGTAATAACACGTATTTTTATGTTAAATTTATTATATGTTAGATATTGAAAATAAATTTATTTTTTCAATAATATTAATCTTCATATTCCAAACTTTTATTTCATTATTTTTATAAAATAAAATAAAATATCTAGCATATATTAAATTTCACTTAGATTTACACGTAAAAAGTGTGTTAATTAAGTTATTTAATTTGAGATGGTGGGAGCAGTTAGATTGAATATTACGTGATTTTTGGTATTAGGTGGTGGTATTTAATATACGTGACCATAAGTCTCTTGTGAATGTTTATGTATTTGGTAGTATATTAGACTATTAGGGGTGGTATATAATATGTGTCCCATGGTTGTAACTAAATGTGTGATTGATTCCCTTTTTTTTTGTTTTACTTATTTGATGCCCGGAGCACTCTAATCCAAAAGTCATGAATTTTATCTTTTCAAAAATCATCAATTCAATTATTCTGTATTTAACTTTTGAGATCTCTATTTATAAAGTGAGACTGCTGGTAAAACAATTATTGTGTTATTTAAGTATTGCTGTAGTTGTTATTTGTTAAAGCTAGTTGTTGTACGTCTTATATAGATGACGCTAGTGACCTCTTTTTCAAAATCGACGCGCGCGTAAGACAAGCAAAATTTGGCCTGTCTTGGAGAATATAAAGCTAAATAATTCAAGTGTGTTGGAGATGATACTCATATAAAGTAGAGATGAACAAAAAAATTGAGCTATATCGTCGGAAATTAAAAAAATACTTATTGTTCTTATTTTTTCATTCGAAAATGAAATGATACGTATTCGAAAAAAATATTTTGGACTTAGATTGAAATATGTATCTTTTAATTTTTTTTATTTAGAAATAAGGTCAGTATGTATAAAACTAATTAACATGTATATAAGACGTAAAATTAATAATATTTTTATTTTTTTATTTAGAAGTAAGATCAACATGTATAACGGTATATATGATCGGAGAATTTGAATTTTCTAACAATTATTTTTCCCACAACAATGACAAGGGTGTGTATCGGTTATTAATTGGTACATGAAGGTGGAGATTGTAAACTTCTATAGATTATGATCGATTTTGTAACACGAGTTATACTTTTGAGAACACTTTTGCAGTTAATTCATTATTATTGAGTTTTTTATTTCTACCCAAAAAAAAAAACCCGCTTATACAACAATTTTCATCTTTCTCAGCGAGATATAGGTAGGTTCAATTTCACTTTGGCTACAACAAAACACACCTCAAAAATCCAAACTATAGGGTTAAGAGTCAAATTTATAGCTAAGGGTTGTTGTTAGAACTAAATAAGTTCAAGTGTTTGTAGAAGGGGGTTGAATACAAACACTACAAACTTTTTGCTCTTTAAAATTTAATGTACAACAATTGTAATAGCTACAATGATCAGAAAAACTTTACTGAAATTAAAATGAATACACAAACATTTAAGTTAAAATAGTTGTATTATAACTTGGTGTTTTTCTAGAAATTTGTTTTATCATAAAGTGATTAACAACTACAATTCTGTAATAAATTACAGCTTATTTTTTTATTCACCCACTAGCTACTTATTTTCTTTAAATATATCTCTCAAGATCTATTATAAATCTTTTTCTAGTGTGTAAGTGTTGTGGCTTCTTGGTTATTTCGTGTAACAACTCTTTCTATATATGTAGCAAATCAGTTGGTGAATCCAAGTGCTAGACGTGCTGCTTTTCAACATAGTCGTAGTGTCACATCATTGTCCTTTCAGAGTAGTGTGTCAAATTGCTATTGGCTGGTGTTGCTTCTTTTTCATTCCCTGATCTTCAAGCATTTATTACTTGAGAGTTGTTATTGGACAACCAAACTTCAAGAAATATCTTCTCAGTTATAACCCTTACTTCCATGTCAAGTATCAATGATTTGCTTGTAAGCCCTGATGACGAATAGACTAGGTCATAATCATCCACTAAAGACAAGCCCTAATGTTGACTTGATCAATGCTTCTAGATCTGACAAGTCACTGATGGAAACTTGATTAGTGCTTTATTATCCACCAATGTCAAACTCTGATGGTGACTCGATCAGTGTTTCATAATCCACTAATGTTACGACCTTCTTGTATCCACTGATGGGTTTCCCTGACAGGTTGATCCTTTGTTGTCTTTCCCTGACGGGTTCATCCCCTAACGCAGTATTTTAAGCTTCCCCTGATGGGTTTTGCACTGATGCCTTATTAAAATACTTGTTTTTTTAATCATTGATTCTTTGTTAGTTTTGCCTAGAATATCTGATGTGCGGAATACTAGAATTCTTTTAAGTAACAATAGTCATTCTCTAACACTATTAAGTCTGTTAAGTATTGTTAGATATAAATGGTGATGATGATAATTATATAGTAAAAAAATAAATGTGCATCTGTAAGTACTCAAGGTAATCTACAAACCTTAGTATACGTGCACAAGTTTTGCATCCACTGATAGACAAACCAGTTATCAAAGGATAGATTATTACACTGGGCGAGTCATCAGTGATAACTTAAACAGACTCGACAGTGTCAAGGAATGGTTGTTGTTACTTAAAAGAAGATGAGTATTCCGTACGACAGACATTCCAAGCAAAGCCAACAAACTATCAGTGATCAAGAGAACAAGTATTTTTTGAAGGGCATCAGTGAAAAAAACTCATCAGGGAAATCCATTAAGGGAAGCCTAAAATACTGTGTTAGGGGATGCCTCGTCAGGAGAACCCCTTAGGGGAACCCGTCAAGGGAACCAGTCAGGGGATGACATCAAATGATCAACCTGTCAGGGGAACTCATCAGTAAATGTCATCAGTGGATACTAGAAGGTCTCAACAATTGGTGGATAATGAAGCACTGATCAAGTCTTCATCAGGGCTTGACATCAGTGGATAATGAAGCACTAATCAAATCTCCATCAGGGCTTGACATCGGTGGACAATAAAGCACTGATCAAGTCTCCATCTAGGACTTGTCATCAGGAGATCCAGAAGCACTGATCAAGTCAACATCAGGACTTGTCTTCAATGGATCGTTATGACCTAGTCCACTCTTCATGAGGACTTACAAGCAAATCATTAATACTTGGCACGGAAACAAGGGGTATAACTGGGAAGATATTCCTTGAAGTTTGGTTGTCCAATAATAACTCTCAAACATTAAATGCATGAAGATCAGGGGATGAAAAAGAAGCAACACCAACCAAAAGCAATCTGACACATTACTCCAAAAGTACAATGATGTGACATACTGCAGCTATGTTGAAAAAGCAGCACGTCTAGCACGTGAATTTAAAAACTGATCTGCTACATATATAGAGAGAGTTGTTACACGAAACAACTAAGAAACCATAACACTTACACATTAGAAGGAAGCTTTGTAATAGATCTTGAGAGAAATATTCAAAGTGTTAGGTCCCAAAGGGTAAAAATACTAGAAGGGGGGGGGGGGGGGGGGGGGGA
>CM025780.1:3544342-3554463 GCA_014636745.2 Centella asiatica | reverse complement strand
AAGAGTTTCCTAGAAGTTGACTAAGCAGGGGTAGAGATAACTTTTCTTACAATATTAACTTTGATAAGCAAAGGATCTTGCTTACTTAAGTCCTTGCTTATTTCCATTCTAAGCAAGACTATACTTAGAAAATTCAAAGCATATAAAGTTCCTTGCTTATTTCCATTCTAAGCAGGACTATACTTGGAAAAATCTTCATGACTTCAGAGTCCTTCATAGCAGGCTTATCAAATCAGCAGACTTCACTGGTGATCAAAACTCCTTGCTTAACTATAAGTTATATCCACCTAACATGTTGGATATTTTTCTAAGTCCTTTTACAATACTTAAGCAAAGACTATATTACATCACCAATTCTTATATATATTGAACAATAAATAAATAATCTTTTAAGCAATGATTATATAAGCAGGGGTGCAACAACAATCTCCCCCTAATTGATGATGTCAAAATGAGTTATTTTGATCACCACAGCAAGAATGAAAAAGAATTTCATTTTATTTCAGATAATTCAAGTTTAGAAGATAAAATGAAATTACAAAAATAAAATTACAATTATTCTACAACATTAGTAGGTTCTTCCGAACTCTGCTGATCTTCTCCCTTACCAAACTTCAGCAGGTCTTGCCTCCGCCTTTCCTCTGCTGCCTCTTTTTCTCTTTTCCTTGCCTCATTTTCTTCTTTCTTCCTCTGCATCCTTTCTTTCTTCTTGTTGTACTCTAGCTGCATTTCCTGTACCCTAAGTCGCTTCATTTCCACCTCGTACTGCTTGATTCTTGATTTCGATTCCTTGATACTTGCTATCAGCTTGAGACTTTCAGCAGGCCCTAACTTCATTGATATGATATCAGCTTCTTCAAGGGCCTTCTGAAGTCTCATGTACGGAGATGGATTCATAATTTTCACAGCAGACTCGGGAATGTATTTGGGAAGTCTCTTTCTTCTTGGGATAGCAACTGGAGCAGCAGCAGGAGTAGTTGCAGCAAGAAGATCAGCAAATGTTGGAATAAGAGATAGATCCACTTCTTGCTGTGCCTCATGACCTCTCTCCCCCTTTTTGATATCATCGACCATGATAGGGAGGAAGTCAATCAGCTTGTTCAATGTTTGCTGAAGTTTTTTAAGTTTATGCTCCATCTTGGTCAGTCTAGAGGCTAAGGCAGAATCAACAGAGGAGGCTTTAGCAGTGTTGTCAGCAGGAAGTCTTGCTAAAACTTGTGCCAGTTGGGCTTCGAGTTTAGCAAACTTCTGTGAAGTAGGAGAAACCTTGCTGACAGCAGGTTGAGGGTCGGATCCAGCAGGTTCTTCAGAATGTGCCTCTTCGTCAGTAGGAGTGTCCTTAAGCTCCCCCTCAATTGCTAGCATCTCAGTAGACGATTCAGCAATAGTGGGCTCCCCCTCGGTTAGTACCCTTGTTGAAAAGATGTGGCTGGGGCCTTCTTGGATGTTTTCACCAAGGTACACCTCAGGATCCAAGCCAGCTGCAAGAGCATATTCGATCAGCAACGCCTTGATGAGTTCCTCTGATTGTTTTTCCTTTGCTCGTTCAGCAGGAACATCATCAGAGTCACTGTCACTGCTGTTGCTGGATGCTTGGATCTGTTTTCCCTTACCTTTGCCCTTGACAGCAGTATGTTTTCTTCTGGGAGGAAGGGTCGGGTCAGCAGGGGAACGGATAGTGAAGCCGGGGAGGACAAGTCTCCTTGCTGCAGAGGGTTTTGAGATCATCTCTGCTAATGGCTCCTCTGGGGACACTGCTGATCTATCAATTTCAGCAGTGTCATAAGCATGAGGAGGATTGGCCTTGTTGGTAGGATGAATGACTATCTCCACTTCAGTAGGTCCGGTGATGGAGTCTGGAGTGTCAACAGACTCCATTGTTTCTGTGAGCTCCAGAACTTCAGTGGGAGTGGCCGGCTTAGCTGCTGAAGTCTCAACAGGGATTAGTTGATCAGCAACAACAACCTCCTCTGTGACTTCATCAATCTCTCTGAAAAGTTTGTTGGTAGAACTTCCATGAGCATCAGTAGGAGTTGGTGACTGGTCAGCAGGGATATAGTTGTCAATTTCATCAAATATTTCATCCCCTGCTGACTCAGCTGTGATAGGAATGGTTGTGGGGATTTCTTCAGAGGGAGGCTCCACATTAGATCCTCCAGCAGCAATTGCTTCAGCAGCATAATCTTCATCATAGAGCTCCATGTAGAACTCATATACTGCCCTCTCTTCTTCAGTCAAGGTTGAGAGGTCAAATTCAGTAGGCGTTGCCTTGGATTTCTTTTTGGGCCTCTGAATTTGACCTGCTGCTCGCCTTTTCTTGCTGGGTTGATCAGCAGGGATGCGTTCGTCACCTCTAGCATTGGGTGACTCTGCTGATCCCCTTGCTCTCTTTTCAGCAGCAGCTTTAGCAAGGGCAACAGGGTTGCGCCCATAATTATTCAGCAGGGAAGTTGTGATCACTTTGCTACTGATCAACTTCTTGGACTGGGTCCCTGCTGGGAAGTTTGCTCCAAGTATTCCCTTGATCAGCAGGGACATGATTCGTCCATGACGAATCTTCGTCTTCGTCTTACTGGAGAATGATTCAGCAAGAACTTCAAAGAATATTTGAGCCCAGTTGATTGGCTCTCCGGATTTCAGCAGGGAGACGATAGAGATAACCCTTGCTGATACCTCATCCTATGAGGTGAACTTACATAGCAAGGTCTTGTGGAGAATTTCCATCAGAAAGTCCCATTTTCTTGGGAAGTCCTTCCTCTTCTTGCTGGCATGGGTCTTGACATAGCCCAGCTCAGCAAGTACAGTGGAGGTGACAGTGGGTGAAGTCAGCAGACCCACACTTGGCATCTGTAGAACTCTGGCGATGCTTGCTGGAGTGATGAGGACCAGTTGCCCATTTACTCATCCGATGATGATGTGGTCTCGGACTTGCATTGCTGAGCAGAACTCTCTGATTACTTCCCCATATATGGGAGTATCAGCAGACATTACATAGCGTACCCCGCTGTTCCTCAGCAGGGTTATAACCTCGGCGACTTCAATATCTTCAATGTCAGCAAAGGAATCTAAGTCAATGAAAGACTCAGACTCAATTTTATCTAACCAGTTGGCCATAACTGCTGATGGTGATCGGAAAAGGTAGTCGGAGAAGGTTTACGGTAATTTTCAGCAGGGTTTAGGATATGATTATAGAGAGAGATCACAACTGTGGTTTCGGTAAAAATTTGAGAAGGGTTAAAAAAGAGTTTATATAGGAGGTAAAAGAAATTGAAGGGTTTAGAAAATGGTAAGTGCTTTGAGAAGATGAAGAGTTAGTGGGAGAAAAATATGGGTAGTGATGAGAATTAATTACCGAAGTGATAGCAGCCATAAAAGATCATGGGGCAACGTGGCATTTAATGTGGAGAGAGAAAAATTTACGGCTAGAAATGATCTATTTTTCAGGTGGTAATGATGGAAATGAGCAGACTTGTTATAGCACACCTTTGCTGACGTGGAAGGATAGAGAGATGAGTCAGCAGGGATAACATCCTTGCTGATTTTATGGCTCCCTCTTGATGTGGATATCAGCAGGGTCTTGTAAGCAACAGTCATTCCTTGCTCATTTTGGAAGTATCAGCAGGATCATCCTTTGCTTATGGGATCAGCAAGGTCTAAGATAGTTTCTGAAACAGCAGTTTCGTCGAGGGGCTCCCCTTTTTCGGAATTTTTCAGCAATGACATTATCGATCAGCAAGGGCGTTATCAGCAGAGTATTTGTTCATTTCAGCAGCGTGAAATGTGTCTTTCAGCAGGGATTAAAAAGTCTCCTGAGACATCAGCAGCGTTTTTTTTTTTTTTTTTTGATATTTCAGCAGCGTCTTTGAGATTTCAGCAAAGTCTTTGAAATTTCAGCAGCATCTTTTTCATTTCAGCAGCGTCTTTGAAATTTTAGCAGCGTCTTTGATATTTCAGCAGGAGTTTACATAGTTTTTGAAATAGCTCTTTTGTCTGGATGTCTCCCCCTTTTTCAAAATTTCTCAGCAAGGTTGATGTAGATTTTTCAGCAGCATTTGTACTTTGTCAGCAGGGATTCTTCTTTCAGCAGCATCTTTGACGTTTCAGCAAGAGTTTACATAGTTTTTGAAACAGCTCTTTTGTCTGGACATCTCCCTCTTTTTTTTAAAATTTCTCAGCAAGGTCTTTGTTTTTCAGCAGGGACTTGATCAGCAACATTTTTAACATTTTCAACAATGTGAAATGTTTCTCAGCAGGGATTGAAAGGTCTGCTGAGATATCAGCAGTACATCTTCTTCTGCTGAAATTAACTTGCTAAGAACAAAAATCCTTGCTTAAGCAAACAAGATGTTAGTAACAAAAAGCTTATTCACAATTTAACATGCCTAATTCACTTATTAGTTTATTAAAACGATTTTCATCCAAGGGTTTTGTAAAAACATCTGGTAATTGATTTTCAGTACGAATATATTTTATCTCTATTGTACCTTGCTGAACGTGATCTCTAATGAAATGATGCCTTATATCTATATGTTTAGTCCTAGAGTGTAAAACAGGATTATAAGCAATGGCTACAGCACTAGTATTGTCACAGAATATAGGGATAGACTTGAAATCAAACCCATAATCAACAAGTTGATTTTTCATCCACAGAATTTGAGCAACACAGCTTCCTGCTGATATGTACTCAGCTTCAGCAGTGGATGTTGACACGGAGTTTTGCTTCTTGCTGAACCATGAGACAAGTCTTCCTCCTAGAAATTGGCATGTACCACTAGTACTTTTTCGATCAATTTTACACCCAGCAAAGTCAGCATCCGAGTATCCAGCAAGGTTGAAGTTAGAATCTTTTGGATACCATATTCCTAAGTTAGGAGTTCCTCTGAGATATTTGAAAATTCTCTTAACAGAAGCTAAATGTGATTCCTTGGGGTTAGATTGAAAACGTGCACAAATACATGTAACAAACATAATATCCGGTCTACTAGCAGTTAAGTACAACAAGGATCCGATCATACCTCGATAGCTCGTTATGTCTACGAATTTACCTTGCTCATTTTTATCTAACTTTGTTGCTGATGACATGGGAGTTTTCATAGGACTTGCTGATTCTAACCCAAACTTCTTAAGCAGGTCTTTGGTGTACTTCGATTGATTGATGAAAATTCCATCACCTCTTTGCTTAATTTGAAGTCCAAGGAAGAAGTTCAGCTCTCCCATCATGCTCATCTCAAATTTACTCTGCATAAGCTTAACAAATCTCGCACAAAGTTTTTCGTCAGTAGATCCAAAAATTATATCGTCTACATAGATTTGTACTAGCAAAGTTTTATCTTTATGCTTGCTAATGAAAAGAGTAGTATCAACTTTACCTCTACTGAAACCTTCATCAATTAAAAAGGAAGATAAAATGTCATACCATGCACGTGGAGCTTGCTTAAGACCATATAAAGCTTTATCAAGCCTATATACATGGTGAAGATTAGCATGATCAGCAAAACCTGGGGGTTGCTCCACATAGACTTCCTCCTAAAGTTCTCCATTTAGAAATGCACTCTTGACATCCATCTGAAACACCTTGAAGTCTTGATAAGCAGCGTAAGCAAGAAACATCCTTATGGCTTCAAGCCTTGCTACTAGAGCAAAGGTTTCTTCATAGTCGATTCCTTCCTCCTGAGAGTAGCCCTTAGCCACAAGTCTTGCTTTGTTCCTTGTGATGATTTCGTCTTCATCCATCTTGTTTCGGAACACCCACTTGGTGCCAATTACTGCATGATTTCTTGGCCTAGGAACAAGATTCCAAACTTTGTTCTTGCTGAATTGGTTTAGCTCTTCTTGCATAGCAAGGACCCAATCAGCATCAGCAAGAGCATCCTCAATTTTCTTAGGTTCCATTTGGGATAGGAAGCTCAGAAAACTACTTTCGTTTTGAGCAGATCTTCTAGTCTTTACTGAACTTGTAGGATTTCCAATTATCAAGTCTTCTGAGTGAGACTTGGTCCATTTCATCCTTCTTGGTAGATCTGTTTGAATGTCTTGCTGTCTTAGTTCCTCCAAGTTGGGTTCATCATCTTTTACTTCAGCAGGGGTGCTATCAGATGGAGTAGTGCATTCTGAAGGTACTTCAGCAGGGGCTTCTTTAGTTTCTGCAGCCTGTTGATTCTCATTTGTTTCCTGCTGAACTATAAGAGGGAGTGAACCACTTGGTTCCTCATGGTTAGTTTCATCAAATACTACATGAATTGACTCTTCTACTGTTAGAGTTCTTTTATTAAAAATACGAAAAGCTTTGCTGTGATTAGAGTACCCTAAGAAAATACCTTCGTCGGATTTTGCTTGAAATTTTGTTAAGTACTCCTTACCATTATTGTGAACTTAGAAGGGACATCCAAAGATTCTGAAATAGCTTATGTTTGGTTTTCTTCCCTTCCATAGCTCGTATGGAGTTTTGCTAAGTGTTGGATGAATGAGTGATCGATTTTGAGTATAGCAAGCAGTGTTTACTGCTTCTGCCCAGAAGTACTCAGGAAGTCTAGCATCAGCAAGCAATGTTCTTCTAGCTTCTTCTAAGGTTCTATTCTTTCTTTCAACCATACCATTTTGCTGTGGAGTCCTTGGTGCAGAAAATTTATGAGGAATTCCTTGCTCATCGCAGAAGTCAATAAAGCCTCCAAAGTCGAATTCTCTTCCATGATCACTTCTTACTGACTTGATTCTGAGTTCTCTCTCATTTTGCACTTGTCTGCTGAATTTCTCAAACTCTGTTAATGCATCATTCTTGTGAGCAAGAAATAATGCCCATGTAAATCTTGTGAAATCATCCACAATAGTGAAAGCATATTTCATTCCACCAAGACTACTTGTTATAGGGCCAAACAAATCAAGATGTAATAATTGGAGGGGCATAGAGTTTGAATTTTCAGGTTTGCTTAAGAAGGATTGTTTTGTTTGCTTACCAAATTGACAAGCTCTACATGGTTTTTCTTTTTCAAAAGAAAATTTAGGCAAACCTTTTACAAGATCTTTAGCAGCGAGTTTTGAAAACATTTTCAAGTTTAAGTGTGAAATTCTCTTATGCCATAACCAACTAGCATCTGCTGAAGCTTTAGCAAGAAAGCAGGTTGTTTCAGCAGGACTTAGCTTAGCCAAATCTACTACATAAACATTCCTCTTTCTTGAGCCAGAAAGCTTCAGAGAATTTGTTTGAAGATCTCTTACTTGACATTTATTATCTAGGAAGGTGACCTTATGCCATTTGTCACATAACTGGCTTATGCTAAGCAAGTTATGCTTGACACCCTCCACATAGGCAACCTTGTTGAAGCAGACTAACCCATTTCCTGCTGAACCATACCCCTTAGTTCTTCCAGCACTATTATCTCCAAAGATCACTTGAGGTCCATCCTTTTCTTTAAAATTGGTGAGCAAGGCTTTATCTCCTGTCATATGTCTTGAACATCCACTGTCCAAGTACCAAATTTGTTCCTTACTCACAACCTGCAAAACATAAGCAATCACTTTGGTACCCAGCAAGACTTGGGTCCATTAAGGTTAGTACCCTTAGGGACCCATACTTGTCTCATTTTTGGTTTATGAGACCAACCAGTATAGTAAGGGTCAACAAGGCAAAGAGAAGCTATGTGGCCAATCCTACGGCAACAATAGCATCTCAAATGCATCATGTTGTGATGTGTGTGCTGCTTACCAGGTTGAGGTTGTTTCTAGTGTTTGCTCTCAACCCAACCTTTGCTAAATTTCAAATTCCTTGCATGGTTGTAATTATGAGCAGGAGAAACATGGTTCTTGCTAAACTTTCCACCCTTGGTCTGTTTAGCACCATGTCCCTGCTTATAGTTACGGTCAGCAGGGAATTTGTTCTTTAGCAAGGCAACATTTCTATTACCTCTGGTTGTCGTTGAAGGTTCACACTCTGCTGAAAGCACAGAGATTGTTCTGCTGATTGACTCAGCATCACTTTCTCCACTCCTTTCAGCAAGGACTACGCATGTCCTAGATCCAATTCCACTTCGATCTAGCATGCTTCTTTGGCTTTTCAGTAAGGCACACGCATTTGAAGAGGATTTGTTCCAAGTGGAGATTGTAGTAGTTAATTCCTCAACTTGGGAGGTTAACTTAGACTCTCTCTCTTGAGAGTCTCTGAGATGCTGTCTAAGCAGAGTCCTCTCATCATCAGCAGCAAGTAACGTCAAATTCTCAGCTTACACATTTTCAAGTGTAAGCAAGATTTCAGAGTTCTTACTCCTTAGTTGATCAGACTCTGCTGAAGCAATTCTCAGCAATCTTCTATATCTATGCCACTGAGATGCAACATCTTTGAGCAAAGAGCGCAACTCAGCTTCAGTAATATTAGAAGAGTCAAAATCAAATACCTCATTAAGGTCGACTTCCTTGTTGAGTTCGGATTCTCTTGCCATTAAGCAAAGGTTAGCAGTCTCTGGTCCGGAGTCTTCTGAATCACTTTTACTTTCACTCCATGACTTTTCAGCAACAAGTCCCTTGTCTTTCTTTTAGTTTGAGGGATTATTCCTTTGCTGATATTTCTTCTTGTAATATTCTTTTCCCTTGCTTATATCATTAGCAGGGAATTTCTTTTCATCTCTTGCTGAACTTCGGCAATCAGCAGCATAGTGTCCTGGCTTCTTACAGTTGTAGCAAAGATCTTTTGAAGAATCTCTCTTGCTGCTACTTGTACTTCTTCTGAAGTTTCCTCGGTCTTTTCTTAGAAACCTTTTGAACTTCCTTGCTAACATAGCCATATCTTCATCACTATCAGCAGACTCTGAGTTAGAATCTACTTGTTGCTTTGGCTCAGCAGCCACTCCTCTGTCTTTCCTCCTTGGCTCAGATGTAGCTTCTCTCTGAGCTAACTCCATTTCATATGTAAGCAGATTTCCATAGAGTTGTTGAAGATCAGTAGTATGTAAATTTCTCAACTCTTTGACAACAGTGGTCTTAGGATCCCACTGCCTTGGTAAAGATCTTATGAATTTGAGATTTATGTCCTTTGTGTCATAGGTTTTTCCTAGAGCACGCAAGTTATTAAGCAGGACAGTAAATCTTTCATACATAGCAGTGAGATTCTCCCCGTGCTGCATGCTGAACATTTCATATTATTGAATAAGCAGGGATTGTTTATTCTCTCTGACTTTTACCGTTCCTTCATTGAGAACCAGCAAGGCATCCCAAACCTCTTTAGCAGAGGTACAGTTAGACACACTTTCGAACATTTCCTCTTCAAGAGCCATGAAGAAAATGTTCATTGCCTTCTTGTTGTAGCCTACTAACTTCTTTTCTTCATCATTCCATTCCTTCCTTTACTTAGGAATGAGCTTATTTGGGTCATCAGCAGATAGTTTCTCTAGAGTGTAGGGTCCAACTTTTATTGCTTCAAATAGTTCTTCATCAATGGCATCCATGTACACCTGTATTCTCAATTTCCAATTAGCAAATCTATCTCTGGTGCACATAGGGGGCTTGCCACCAAAATCACTTCTTAAAGCCATTAGAAAATTTAAGTTAGGATCCTCTCAAGCTTTAGGGCTTAGCAAATAATGTTAAGCTCTGATACCACTTGTTAGGTCCCAAAAGGTAAAAATACTAGAGGGGGGGGGGGGTTGAATAGTGTTTTTCAAAAATTAAGTCTTGTTTAGAAAACATTACTGATTTAAAACACTTCTTACTTATAAAAGAGTTTCTTATGTTTTGAAAAAGTTTAGCAGCGGAATTTAAGAAAGGTATCCCTTAGATTTTGTAGTAAAGGTTAATGGCTAAAAGTAGTAAGAATAGTAAGTCTTTGCTAAGAGAGTTCAGCAAAGACCAAAGCAAAGCACAAGTAAAGCAAGTAAGCAATATGAAAGATAAGTAGGAGTAGAGATAGAATTTTTATAGTGGTTCGGACTAAGCCTACTCCACTCTTCTTCTCTTTTACTTGAGAAGGCTATCACTATAACTTTGTTCACACAGAACAATCAGCAGGAGGACACTTAGTCCAATTTACAATAGGTCACTTAGACCAACTTAGCAGGAGGACACTTAGTCCAATTTAGTCACACAGACTCTAAGCAGATTTGAGAAAATCTTGCTTGCTATCTTCAAGTAGATTG
>CM025780.1:3478923-3519025 GCA_014636745.2 Centella asiatica | reverse complement strand
GAATTACTTATGACACATAGCATAACGCTCCATGTAGAATTCTCATGGTGGGTCTGTCCAGTACAATGTTCTCTAACATGTACCTATGTATCAACTTAATATATCTCGTATATATTTATGACCAATGAGATATGGCCATCAGTTGATCACATACTAGTCTCAATGTATTATTGTTGTCCCGATGACAATGATACTCGACTAGGGACATTTAAGAATAATGATACATTACATACTTATATGATCTCATATTCAAGTCACATACTTGAATCCATATAATTAGTATCATTTTTCTAAGGACATTTATTATGTTAATAATTTATATAACGCAGTAAATAAAACATAATAAATTATCATTAACCAAAAACATATCATAAATATAGTGTCACAATCATTACATAATTGGCCACTAGGGCATACACTCTAACATTCCTATCATCTTCTGATGTTGGACTTTGAGCTTTAGAGAGAGATATACCATGAGACATTGGTATATATTCTCTTTTAGCCTCTTGCATACCGAATCGTTGCAGCACATTTTCGATGTATGTACTTTGAGGTAATCCGAGTAATCTCCTTGATCTATCTTTATAGATCTTGATGCCTAGAATATAGGTAGCATTGCCTATGTCCGTCATAGAAAAAATATTTTTCCAACCATGTCTTAATGTCTTGCAGGAAAAGAATGTCATTCCTAATAAGCAATATGTCATTGACATATAATACTAGGAATACAATATGATTACCACTAACCATCTTGTATACACAAGGTTCATCTTCATTTTTGACAAAGCCAAATTCTTTGACTACATCATTAAAATGAAGATTACAGCTCCTAGAGGCTTACTTTAATTCATAAATGGATCATTGCAGCTTACATATCTTTCTAGCATCCTTTGGATCAAGAAAACCCTCAGGTTGTGTCATGTGCACATCCTCAAGGAGATTTCCGTTAAGGAAAGTTGTTTTGACATCCATCTGCAAGATTTTGTAATCATAAAAGGCTACAGTAGCAAGTAAAATCCTGATTAATTTGGACATTGCAACTTGAGAATAAGTTTCATCATAGTCAATACCATGTACTTGTTTGAAAGCTTTTGCTACCAGTCTCCCTCTATAGGTATGTACATTTTCATCCATGTCGGTTTTCTTTTTGAAAACCCACTTGCACCAAATTGGTTTTACCCCTTCAGGTGGATAAATCAAGGTCCATACCTGGTTGGTGTATATGAAGTCCATCTCAAATTTCATGGCTTCCAGCCATCTCTTAGATTCTGGTTCGTCCATAGCTTCTTGGTAGGAAGTAGGCTCATCTTGGTCCATAGCATCATATCGCCAGTCATAGTCACACAAGATATCCATAATATCTTTAAGACTCTTGGCGTGTTCTACCAAATCTACAAAATCCTTATGTTACTTGAGCAGGTTCATTCTCCACAATGACTTATGGTTCCTGTTCACATTCCACAACAGGTTCAATGATATCTTGTGGTTCTCAAATTTCTTTGAGTTCTACTTTGCTCCTACTATTTCCTCTAGATATAAACTCCTTTTCTAGAAAAACATCAGTGCGAGCAACAAACACTTTGTTCTCCGAAGGTTTGTAGAATTGATACCCTGTAGTTTCTTTTGGATATCCCACAAAATTACATCTATCTGATTTGGGTCCAAGCTTATCAAGAGCTTGATGTCAACCCCAAATCTTTATGAAAGACATATTAAGATGTTTCTCAGTCCACATCTCATATGGTGTCCATATTTGTAGGAACACGATTAAGTGCGAAAGTAGTTGTCTCTAGAGCATGTCCCCAAAAACTTATTGAAATATCTGCAAGACTGATCATGGATTGCACCATGTCCAACAAGGTACGATTCTTCCTTTCGGATACACCATTCCATTGTGACATTGTGGTATTCTATGTGGAGTGAGTTGTGATACAATACCACATTTCTTAAGAAGATTATTAAATTCTTGGTTTAAGTATTCACTTTCTCGATATGATCGAATGGCTTTTATCCTTTTGTCAAATTGGTTTTGAACTTCATTTTTGAATTCTTTGAACTTTTCAAAGGATTCTAATTTATGTCTCACTAGATATACATATTCATATCTACTATAATCATCGGTAAATGTAATGAAGTAATAAAACTCACCTCTTGCTAGCAAACTCATTGGTCCACATACATCACTATGTATAAGACCCAAAATGTCGCTAGCCCGTTCACTTTGTCCAATGAAAAGGACTTTAGTCATCTTGCCTAATAAACAAGATTCACACACCTCATATGATTCAAATCAAACATATGTCTGGCATTGTCGATTGGGCCATATAAATGAGAAATGCATATCCGAACTCCATAGAGATGGATTTTTGTATTCATTTGTTTCGGATATAACAAGCTATGATCGTTATTGTATTTATATCGAAAAGATGCGAAAAAGTGTTCGGATATAACAGACTCACGCATCATTATACATGTACATTCACTGATTTGTCGTCGTCGTGATCAATGATGACACCCGGCAAGGAGGGCCTAAAGTCATAACTTGTGATTTTTTTTTTTTTTTTCCCAATCCAAAAATGAATTTCGGCAAAGATGTTTCAACCTAACATATTGTGGCTTCCAAAGCAGGTTCTCATAAGGCAAATCTTAATGTTGAAAAGGATCTACACAACGTGATCAACGAAAGTCAAGCTAGCACCGATATGCGTGAGAAGCTTGGCATAGATTGTGTGCAGAAAATTCATACGATGAGACCTCCGACCCATAGGACCAAATCAGCAATTATGATGATGTCGTTCAAAAATTATTTCAAAGAAAGTTACAAAAGAATAAAGGCTCGTTTCTCCTTAATTCTCACGCGCTCTCTATTTTTTTAAATTGATGGGATAATAGATGCTAGCAAATTAGGAGTTTTGCCACGGGAGATAAAATTGGCTTATGATGGAGTTGTTGATTGGTTGAAGGCTTGAAGCAAAGTGGAATTGTTCTGTTTCTGAGTGAAATTAATGGAAGGGGAAACCGGCGTATGATTTGGAGATACCAGAGCTTCTACTGGTGTATGAGCATTTAGAAATTCATAGCTTGTTAATTGAGCTTGCAATTCATCAAATTGGGATGAGGGCCTCGCCGATGAGTTTCAACACCACCTATTTCGATTGTTGGAGCAAAATACAACACAACAACTGAATGTTAAATCACTCTTCACACAAGGAAGTAAGAAACGACAAGAAATGGTTGATGTAATTGATGAATTTTATGGGCCTGATAGAACTGTAGAGGAAGATGCGTCTGTATAAACTAAGTCCCTGGTGAATTACATACTACATCAGACGCGTTGCAAAGAGCCAATGTTTTGGCAACATGGAAAGAGTTTGTAAGTTGTTTAACGAAAGTCCTGAGAGATAGTTGCATACTGAAAGTCCAAAAAATGTCTTGACACTATGATGCCTAACAAAATTTCGGAATGGGATGGGCACATTGTAGCAATCAAACCAAAGACACTAGATGATGTTAAACAAGAAACTGGTACGTTTGCGAAGAATAAGGTCAGCTGCCCACTCTTTATGTGCTATGCATTTGTTTTAATGGGTAATAAGCTGCAATTGTTTGGTGAATTATCCAAATGACTTGAGAATATGTGGAACTTCAATTTCAAGGAAAGCAACTTGTACTGGGCTGAAAGGGGGAAACCAGATAATTACAATGGCTCTATGTACTTTACTTTTGTCAATATGCAAACATTTACAAATACACAAGATATAAGGAAGATGAAGAACAGAGAGAATAGTTTTATTGCTATTGTTTGTACTTCACTTGCTCTAATACAATGATGCTTTTGTAGATGTATATATAACTAACTCCCTTAACTATGGGATCTGCCGAACTACCTACTTAACAAACTTTTCCTTCCTCACTCCTAGCAGCTTCAGTAACTTGGCTCTGTATAACATCCCCCAAGTTGGAAGTCGTAAACAAGTCGAACACTCCCAACTTGGATAAGGTATTGAATATGAGAATGAGATAAGGCCTTGGGAAAAATGTCTGCGGGCTGTATGGATGTAGGCAAATGTGTTGGTTGAATCATGCCACTTTTTAAGTTCTCACAAACTAGATAACAAATCAATTTCAATATGTTTGATTCGTTCATGAAAGATAGAAATTGAAGCAATGTAAAATGTGAACTTATTATCACAACAAAACGTAACAGGGGCAAGATTTGACACACGAAGATCACTAAGAAAAGCCAATATCCATGTAATCTCACAGCATCAGCCATGGCACGATACTCAGATCCAGCAGAGGAACGAGACACTGTGTTTTGTATCTGACCAATTTATAAGCAGCATGAAGATGAGCTTCCTTAGGACATGCCAAAAATTGACTTAAAATGTGAACAACATATGCAAGAAATATCTGGCTAAGCGATTGTGAGCTGGAGTAATCTTCCTACCAAATGTTTGTAGAGCCCTGGAGTAGTACTATAAGGACCCATGTCATGTAAGAGTTGATGATTATGTTCAATAGGTACCAAAGAGGGTTTAGAGGCAGCCATTCCTGTCTCTTTTAATAAATCTAGAACATATTTCCTTTGGCACATGATAAATGCCATTATCTGATCTAGCAAATTCAGTGCCAAGAAAAACTTCCAGGGACCTAAGTTTTCGAAGATACTCCTTGACTTCAACAACCAAAGTGACAGAATTGCTTGAAAACAAGGTATGAACACTGTGAGACTAAGGCCAGGTTTTTTTAAGTGTAGTACTGAATTTAACAAACCATTGTCATGGAGCTTGGTTTAAGCCATACATTGATTTGATTAATTTGCATACCAGCGGTGAAGATTGATGTAGATTTTGAGAGAGGGACTGATGGATGACTCCTAGAGGAAGTGCCATATAGACCTCGTCATGTCATTTACCATTAGAAACATCCAATTGATGAACTCTCCATCCTCTCATGGCTGCAATAGAAAGTAATATTCTAATCGTGGTCATTTTTGCCACAGGTGCAAAAGTTTCAAAGTAATCTTGACCATCTATCTGAGTGAATCCTTGTGCCACTATTCTGGCTTTAAATCTTTCAACAGAGCCATATGAGTTATATTTTGTTCTATATATCAACTTGCAGCCAAGAACAAATTTTCTTGGAGGCAATGAAGTAATTTCCCAAGTATTGTTGGCCTAATGCTTGTATCTCTTATAAAATAGATTGACATCAGTGGTTGTGCTTAACAATTTCAGAGTAATAAGTAGGTTGTACCAATGAAGACATAGAGGCCAGGAATGTTATATGAAATATAATCAACTAAAAGGTAAGTGACAGAACCAGGACTTGATTTTCTCCTTTATTAGATGACACAGTTGATATTGGTTATATAATCTCGATGTTTTGAAAACATTTGTCCATGTCTCGAGGGCCTAGGAGGAGGCAAGGGAGATTGTGCTGAAGTTGAAGTAGATGCACTTGGAGACAACTCATTAAAATCGGTCACAAAATTGGAGTGAGATGTAGCTGAGGGAGATGGAAAAGAAAGTGGACTTACATAATTGATAGATACATCAGAAAGATATAAAAGATCCTAAGGAGAGGAAGAAGTATTAGATATTTGTGAGAAAAGGAAAAATATCTTTGCAAAATTGCAGATCTGTACTGATGAAACATTTTTAGTTTCAAGATCAAAAACTTTAGACTTTTTTGCCAAAAGGATATCCTAGAAAAACATATTTTGTAGCTCTTGAATCAAATTTATGTGCTGGAGTGATTTTTGTGGAAGATGGAATTCTATTTATTATGTTATTGTAAGAGTACAATCTCCCCATAAATGAATTGGCAAACATGCTTGAAATCTAAGAGCTCTAGCAACTTGTAAAAGATGTTTGTACTTGCACTCTACAACATCATTCCGCTGTGGTGTAGGCACACAACTAGTCCGATAAATGATGCCTTGCTCTCCAAAGAATGCAATAGAATTGAAGAATTCCCTCCGAGTATCAGTTCCTATAGACTTAATACTACAGTTGAACTGAGTGCACACATAAGTAATGAAATTCCTTTGTAAAACGTCAACTTCAGATTTATAAGAAAAAAGAAAGGTCCATGTAGTTCTGGACAAGTCCTCAACTGTAGTGAGAAAATAGGAGCAATTATATGTGTTTTTGTCCAATAAGGACCCCAGACATCACAATGCACTATATCAAACAAAGTAGTGGAACAAGATTATCTTGTAGGAAATGATAATCTTGATTGTTTGGCTAAATGACACACATCACATGATGAAAAGTGTTTACATCAGGTAGAATTGGAACAAACAGGTAATTGTTTTAGAACATAAAGAGGAATGTGACCCATTATGGAGTGCCAGTTTCAGTTTCAGTAGTAACAACCAAAGAACAAGAGGGATCTGCCTTGAGTTTATACAGACTATTTTATTCTTTACCAATCTCTCTCTCTCTTCATCTTTATGCTGCATATGGATTGAGTGAATGGAGTGAGAAGGGGAATAGATTAAAAATTAGAAGAAATTTAGTGAAAAGTAGTGGCGGAAGGAGTGATGAGGAAGAATGAGAGAGAGAATCACAATGTACAAAAAAGAATTGATCATTTTTCCTCCTTACACATGTAATGAAATTACATATGGGTACATTCCACCACTATCTCCTATAGGGACCATAAAATTATAATGAAATAAACTGAAACGGTGCAAGCTGAGGGTTTAGTTTGTTTGGTCACGGATAAGAGATTAAACAGAAAGGTTGGAACACATAACACATTTGAAATGTAATGTATGAGGAAATTCTTACTGTATTTATAATCGATTGATCTCTAGGAGTGACATTATTCATGATCACAGTAAGAGTATCGTAAGGAATCATCTCTTTTGGACTTGGTTTTAGCATCATTGCTCAAGAAATTCTTGTGTTTCACCATTAGAGCAACATTCTCATTGTTGTAAACACTTTGCATTCTCTTTTATTTTAATCTTGTAGAATAGTACCCCATATAAGCAGAATTCAAGGATGCGCAAAAGAGACATTAGCAATATTTGACCTCTTATATTTGTAAATGGATCGTTCAATCCCATGAATCAATTTCAATATCTTCTCTTTAGTTATCAATTTTATATCTAGGAATCTGAGTAGGACTATACAATTCATCCATGAGAGTTCTAAATCTTGTAAAATATACTTAACAAACTTCTCCCTCCTCACTTCTAGTAGCTCAAGTAACTTCACTCCTTACGACACAAAACATGAAGGGCTGGGAACTGCTACAAACTTCAATACCTCTTGTGGATAGTGATGATGCGGTTTCTTATACTTTGTTGGTGATAACAGACCAAACAAATTTGATGCCAAGACAGCAAGTTTCTCTCAAATTCAGAGTAGAAAGCTTGAATTGCATACTATTCATACCATGGTCGTCAAGTGGCTCGAAGAGGAGCACCCTCGATGCTTGGATAAATGAAAGGTAGTGATTTAACTGGGATAGTAAAGATGAATGGCTAGGATTAAGTGGTATTGAAAGGGCCATCAATTAAAGAAATCATCTCAAACATTTTGTTTAGTCTTTTCATTATTTTCATTCTATGGAGTTTGACAGTATTTATAAAAATTATTCCATCCGTTCTTATTTATATTTCGTTTGATTTTTTTCTTAAGTAGTTTTAGGTAAGCTTTTATGACATGTTAAATTTTTGTATTTTATGTTTTAAAAATAGTAAATAAAATTATTTTAAATGAGGATTAATACAAATAAAATTTTGTAATAAATAAAATATTTAACATGTATAAAAGTGTGTCTAAAAGTATGTATAATAAAATCAAATGACATGTAAATAAGAACAGAGGAAGTATCCGTTTAGTCTGAACCATGACCCTAAATTAGCTACATAATAATTTTCAATAACTTCCAATTATTTAGAAAAAGCATGTGCAGAAAGCTAAATTATGGGACAATTTTATTCAGTTATGAGTTGAAAACAGACATGGTATAGGGTATAGGAAGTTTTTGGATTGATAAAAGGTTGCCTTTATCTACTCTTAGTATCTTACGGACTAAGTGCATGTATGTGTGTAACGTGCTAAAGTTGAAAATCTCCAACAGAGAACTATTAGTATAAAACTACTATTCAAATTTTATTGTCCTATCATTAATGGCTGATCAAGTCATCATTGCACAATTCCATATGCTTCTTATTCAATTTTTTATCACTGTAGTCTGGGAGGTGATCAAGGAGTAGAAATTTATTTTAAGTAATTAGCATGCGAAATCATGACAGTTTTATATCACATGATTTCATGTTATTTAATTAATTATAAACCATTTTATTATATGATAAAAGATAATTTCATATGAATTTGTACCTAAAGCTCATTGGTCAAGCTTGCAAGAGATTATAGTGGAGGAGAGAAACTAGCTATTTTTTCTAGAAATATATATATACTATACTTGGACTATATAATTTAGACTCCCTTAGAAATGCGTTTTAACTTAAAATTAATATAATCTAAATTTATATATGTTAACTATGTTGTGATAAATTTTTTTTGTCATAAACAATAATATTATAATAATTATATAGACAAAAATCAATCAAGTTGACATTAAGTTAAAATTGAATAGGTTATCGTTTGACTTAAAAAGTCAAAACATATTTTTAATTTTAGAACGAAAAATAGTACTCCTACATATGAG
Organism: Centella asiatica; assembly: GCA_014636745.2. Lineage (NCBI taxonomy): Eukaryota > Viridiplantae > Streptophyta > Magnoliopsida > Apiales > Apiaceae > Centella > Centella asiatica. The sequence goes on along the minus strand of CM025780.1, from coordinate 3,510,328 downwards.
ATTATTTTATGCAAGAAATTATGTTGAAAAACTCCATGTTCTTGTGTAAGAAACACATGCAAATGCCATGATCAAAAGATGTTAGTATTTGATCAGTTTCTTGCATAAAATATGTAGTAGTATTTTATACTGAATAGTTTCGCAGTTTCTTCACGTATATTAAATAGTTTCTTCTTATTCATTTATTTAATTAATTATTTGTATTTTTCTATATGTAAAATTAATGACTGTGCTACTGGATCAATGGAAAAGTACATGATTCAAATGATTTTATGTGATGCAATGACGGATAAAATGTGAATAAAAAATAGCTGGTTATTACCAACAAAATACAATCTGGTTTCGATACGCAAAACTACAAATTCCATGACTGCACGTTTCTTGTTTAATGGCTTCCTTGTTTTCCTCCGCAGGATCATGAAATAGTTCTAGTTGATTCGTGGACACGATTCTAATTTTGCAAAATAATCCTCCAGAATAATAAAATTAAACATGAACAAATATATGAATGTAAAAACATTTAATATTGCTACAAAGTCCCTAAAACGAACTAAATGGTTTGAGGTGTGGGTTAGCTTAAATTGTAAAAACACTCCGTTTGTACCTTAATTTCTAAGAATAATATAAATTATTTTATAAGGCACTCACAAATTCTGTCTGATATTAAAAATGAATGTGGACAACTTCCATCACATGTATCCCTCGTTTGTGTTACTATTTGAGAGATAGGATGACAATAAATGGTATAATAATATTTCGTACAAAGCATAGTTTCTTATACTGGATAATTTTATATATTATTTCTTGTGAAAAAACATTGGTTTTTCGTTTGTGTTTTTTTATAGTTGACTCTTGTTTTCTTACCTTTCAATCTCACCTCATGCAAAAATTAGAGAACTCTAAGTACAAACCCGCAACTAAAATATCAATGGATACTTTTTAATAATTTGTTATAAATCTTTAAGTTATAATAAAATTTATAAGTTTGTAATTAAAAGTTTTTTAATTTATAATAAAACAACAAAAAAAAATTTCAAATTTAACTCATTTTTAAAATAATTTTTTTTGTCAAATATAATTTTTATTTTGAAAGGGAGAGAATATCTAATTACCACATGATTTATCTACATTCTTAAGTCAATAACTTGTAATCAATGTTATTAAAACCGGACCGGACCGGCCGATCCGACCGGTTTAACTGGAAACCGGCCGTGGCTTCGGTCCAGTCGAAGGAAAAAGGCGGTTCGGAATAAAACCAGGACGAACCGGATAAAACCGGTGAACCGTTGAACCGGCAAAAAACCGGTTTTTACTCTCTTTTACTCTTTTGCTCTCTTTTACTCTGCTTTGGGGAAAAAGTTGTAGACTTGAGACTTGCAACTATGAACTACTGAACTACGATTCATCGTCTTCTTCATCTATCTTCTTCATCTCTCTTCTTCGTCTTCTTCATCTTCTTCGATCCCGATATTCCCAAGTAATATAAGAGTCCTACAACAGCATATAGCTTCCCGTTGCTAGATCTCAGCATATAGCTACTGAGGGACTTCCACTTCTCGTAAAGAATTCAATCCGGACTGTGTGTTCACCAAGCTACGATGTTGGCTTTATTCCACACAAGGACATAGCTCTTCCACAAGTACTTCAACCATTTGCCCTTCCAGTTGGTTTTAATAAAATTGGAAAATAGGTATCAACGTGGCTGCTCAGTTTTTGATGCTTTTCTTAGATAGAAATTGTTTGTTACCGATTTACTCATATTCTAGCCATTCATTGAAATTAGTTTTGTGATGTATAGTATGGTTTTATAACCATGTAAAATCAGTATTTCTTTTCTCCTGCCATATGTAGACACCATACTAATTCCAGTAATTGAGAATAAAGTAGCTATTCAAAAGTTCAACCTTCGCACCCCAGGTGTTTGATGTACTGCCCCTTAAAATGGAGTATATATCCGGAAGTCCAGCTTTTGCACACCACATGTTTGATGAATTGCCCTTTTAAATTGTAACACCAGCCCTGTTGTAAGGCTTTCTTAGTTCGATTTGATTCTTTTGAAGGTTGGTAAGTGGTAGTAACCATTTAAGCTGTATACCCTTTGCGGCAAATTTAACTCCGGAGCCCATCTAATGATACTACCTACACAATTAAATCACAACTTGATACCTTAATACCTTAAATTTTGTTAATTTTTGGAACCCCCATTGTCAAGCCAACTATTTAATGTACTTTATCAATCTACATAAAGTGAAAATACATGCATACATACATATATATATATATATATATATTTGATTTTTAAAACTAATTTAATTGTTTGAATGTTTAATTAAGTGATATAACAGAAGTTTTGGTTGAACTTTGTTGTCAAATTGGGTCATTGAGTAGTGCACGGTTTGGACAGATTAATGAATCCTTCAGTTTCCAAAGTTTTAAGTTTAATAAGTTTTAAGTTTTGACATGTTAAAATTATTTTGGCATGTTAAGTTTTTAGCTTTATTCATGTTTTTATAGGGACAATGTCAGATTCAGCTACACCATCTACAACTCCTGCTGGATCACAAGCAGCTTCTACTGGATCACAAGCAGCTTCTACAACTCCTTCAGAACGTTCAATTAGACAAAAAACCGATGCAGTATGGAAATATGTGACTGAGGTATCACATGGAAATGGTAAGAAGACATATATATGTAATTTATGTCAAAAGAAAGTTTGTGGTGGAGGGATAAATAGGATGAAGAGACACATTGCTGGAGTTAAAGGAGACGTTGGTGCTTGCAAAAGTGTTACTCCGGAGATTCAATATGAAATGAAATGTATATTGAATGCTAATGCGAGAAAAGCATTGGAGAAAAAAGGGTTTACTGAGGACGAAAGAAATGATATTCCATCTGGTGAATCTGTTTCAGCAACAAAGAGGAAAGCTTTTTCTGAAATTGAATCATATTTTGAAAGAGGTGTAAGTGATCCTTCCCAACCTTCTATTAAGGCATGTATGCAAAGTGCTGAAAAATGGAAAGCTACTGACTTATCAGTAGCTTTATGGTTTTATGATGCTTGCATTCCATTCAATGCTGTGAATTCTCCTTATTTGCATTCTTTGCATTAAAGTAGTGATGTTATTATTCTTAATTATTAGGTTGTCAATGTCCAAGAGACCTTTTGATCCAATTGATTACGAAACAATTGATGAAACTGAGTTTTGGGTTGTTGATAAGAAAGGCGAACTTGATTTTGATGTGATTGAGAAATTGGTTCTTGAACAACCAAGTAATATTACAGGTTTGCTCTTTAACTTTGTTTTTTTTTTTTTTGTAATTTTATTTGGATTTATGAGTTTTTCTTAGATATTGAATTAATGTGTGAATATTAATTTATTTTATTTTTATTATTTAGATGATGAGGAGCGGCATTACATTCAAATTGGAGATAAGAATTGAGAAAAATGACAACTAAGGATGCGAATGAAATTTGAAGTTTTTTATTTATTTTTATTATTTAAGACTTGTATGTAATGAATTTTTAAGATATTTGAAAAGTTGTTATATTTGATGAATCACCGGTTCAACCCGGTTGAACCGTGAACCACTAATTTCACCGATTCGATGTCCGGTTCGGTTATGATAACATTGCTTGTAATACAATAACACTTGTGGAGCAGACCTTAAACAGTGTCCAACTAATTCAACATGGTGAATAATAGCTTTATGCTTTGGAACTGAGTCAAACCTAATTTCACATATGAGGTGTAATTTGCTTGTAATTGGTGCGTACAGTTCACGGGTATCCATATGCCTTTCGGGTTGAAAGTATGGGTAGGACGACAAGTATGGCTGCAAAGTAATATATACTCTGATCCCTCGTCATTTGCGACATTTGACTTTAACATAAACATGATAAAAAAAATTAATTGGCAATTTTTATCTTTCAAAATGAATGATCGAAAATAAATTAGTTTGAAATAAATAAAAATGGAAGAAAATTATTATTTGAAGTAAAATGATGTGCATTTATTTTGAAAGTCTGTCTAGAAAAATTAGAAGACTAAATTTTCTAAAAATAAAAAAGTTACAAATAAATGATACATGAAAAGAAAAAATATAATTACAAATGAACCGAGACAAGACATAAGTGAACAAGAGAAGCACAATACGGAGTAATATATATGATTGTTCACGAGAAGCACAATACGGAGTAATATATATGATTGTCCATGCACATTTTTCACTACCAAGTTTTAAAGTTCGCAGGCTCTCCATTGTCATTATATTTATCATATAATGACAAAAAAATTAATTATTAATGAAATGTAGCTTTATAAAACTAGTAATAATAGAATTGATGATTACAAACCTACTCGTGTGTTACATGCATTTACACAAAAGCACACATGCATATTTATCCTCCCAAGTCCAAACTCTCCAAATTTAAATTAGTCAATTTGACTTACTAGAATACAACTTTACATTTATTTTATTGCTTTTTTCAGAACTCCTTCACTAATTTACATTGCTCAGTGTAAAGTCTTATATTGTGAAAAAAATTAAATTGCAAAAGTCTTATATTAAGAAAAGGAAAGGAAGGAGTGGTAAATCTTGATCATGTAAATTATAAAGGTTATTGTAACCAAAAACAATTATAAAGATTATTATCGTAGAAAGCCAAAAAAGAAAAAAGATTACTATCATAAAGATTTGTGAAATATGTTTATCACAACTGGAAGAATATATAGTACGGAATATTGCATTTATGTGAATATTGCATTTATATTATTCTACAGTCACGTAAACATTTTGAGTTCGCAGGCCATCAAAATTACTATGTACCCATTTATTTTCCTTAAAATTAAATAATTTTAAATTTTAACAATTTAATTTATACTGTTTGAATTTAAATTTTATAATTTTAAGTACGTCAAAACAAATTATGTCGTTATCTTTTGTTATGCATCCATGGAATTCCAATACTTTAATGTTAGATTTGAATTGGTCAAGGAGGACTGACGGAGAATGGATTGGGTGAATGAATATGTTGTGGCGGAAGAAAAATGGAAACCGGACTGATGAATGAATTATTCAATTACTTGAGATATACGTCAATTTCAGTTAATGATTTTCTGATATTTATATTAAGCAGGTCGTACTAAACTATAGCGGAGAAACCGTGGTACCGTGGAAAAAGTTGCAATGACGAGCTGGCACACGAAATGGGGAAAAACTTGCAACTAGTCAGGTCTCCTTTAGTCGTTGCTAGTCAATCGTTCACTTAAAGACGAATGATCATCTTGGGTTGCTCGAGTTATAATTTACCGTTGATTTAATTCAATTTTTTAATTCGTGCGGTTTTGTTCATTTATTAAATGATGAAAGCATATTATTCTCTAATAATCATATATTTTCCTCTAACATCGTTATGTGATTAAACTTCCACTATCTTGCATCTAAGGATTTATTTCGTGTTTCGAAAGAAAAAAGGAAATTCAATTGGTTTTTTTTCTTCTTGCTTTTATTTTTTTTGTTTGTTTTGTCTATGTATTATATGCGAGACAAGATTTAAAACTCTGACATCAATAATTTAAAGAGACAATATTAGACAATCGTGACCATTTTAACCACAAACTATGTTAGAATTTGATTCCTTAATAAATTCTTTTTTGAGATTATTTCCTTAATAAATTCAAATTTCATCGATTCTTTTCATGCATAGTTTTATTAAATTAAAAATCTATTACATTTATTTGTAAAGGTGGTTAATACACCAATCATTCTTATATTTTCCTCACCTCCTTATACAACTTATCTAAACAATAAAAAAATGAATTAATCACCAACCTTGAGTTCTAGACTACTAATATATATAGTAATAACTTAATGAGCCGATTTTCCTGCCCATGATCACCTCCTTAATTTCAGCTAAACATACCCTCAAACCCCTATAAATTAGCAACCAACTTCAAACCCATCCAACTCCATAAAATCCTACTCTTCCCAAAACACCAACAGTCCCCTAAAACCTCAAAAATGTTTAACACAAACAACTTCATGCCTCTCCTGCTTCTCTTCATCTTCTTCCACTCCTCCTCCTCCACAACACCATCATATAACATTGTCCATTTCGGAGCCAAACCTGGCGGTAACTCCGATGCGTCTACGGCTTTCATTAGTGCATGGACATCAGCTTGCGCATCCACAACTCCGGCCACCATTTACGTGCCGAAAGGCAGGTTTTTGGTAAGTGGTACCAAGTTCATCGGTGATAGCTGCAAGAACAAAGCCATTACTATCCGTATTGATGGGTATCTTGTGGCGCCTTCAGATTATAATGTGTTGGGAAAAACTGGGAATTGGATTAGTTTTGAGGGAGCCGTCGGAGTGTCCATCTCCGGTGGAACCCTAGATGGTCAAGGCACCGGACTTTGGGCTTGTAAAAATTCCGGCAAGAGTTGTCCTCAAGGAGCTACGGTATGTTTGTTAGGAAAATTCAGCCATGTTACCCACGTCTTACTTGTTATATTTGTTTAATCATTCATTTTATTTTATTTTTATCAATCATAATATATACATTATTTTGAATGTGAATATATCCAATTTTCTAACAATAAATGCTGTGAGACAGACACTAGCTTTCTACAAATCAAAAAACATCAACATCAATGGATTGGCATCAGTAAACAGTCAACTGTTCCACATTGCGATCGTCGGTTGCCAAAACGTTAATCTACAAGGAATCAAGATCTCCGCCTCGGGAAGCAGCCCCAACACCGACGGGATCCACGTGGAATCCTCATCGGTCGTCGCCATCCTCAACTCCAAAATTGCCACCGGCGATGATTGTGTCTCCATTGGCCCCGGCAACACCAACCTCTGGATCGAAAACGTCGCCTGCGGCCCCGGCCACGGGATCAGGTAACAAATTAAATTAATATAAACTCAATGATTAATGATTAATTGTTCGAGTAGTTTCTTATACTTATACAATGATTGGGATCAGATTTATGCTAACAAGTACTACATCTCCTGCTACAAGATCTAAAAACTCGTCAATTTCTAGTCCCGTAGCATTGAGTAATAAGACACCCACTTGTCAATTATTCAAAATATATAGTACGAGATGTAACTCGGGAGGCACGGGAAGTTGCTCTCATATATATGAGTGTGTGTGTGTGTGTATATATATATATATATATATCCAGCCAATTAACTAATGTATTGCATACATGTGATTTTTTATTTTTATTTTTTGAATACAGCATTGGAAGTCTAGGATGGGAAATACAAGAAGCTGGTGTTCAAAATGTGACAGTTAAAACAGTTACATTTACTGGTACACAGAATGGTGTGAGAATAAAGACATGGGCTAGGCCTAGCAATAGTTTTGTAAGAGATGTTCATTTTCAGCACCTAACCATGGTCAACGTTCAAAATCCTGTTATCATTGACCAAAATTACTGCCCTGGAAACGAAAATTGTCCAGATCAGGTACTAATTTTACATTCTCAAATTTATCAAATTCTTTTTCTTTATTTTTTTTTTAATGAACTTATAAATTTTCCTAAACGTTTATAGGTTTCGGGTGTAAAAATTAGCGGCGTAACGTATGAGGATATTCATGGAACATCAGCAACAGAAGTAGGAGTGAAACTTGAATGCAGTAAGAAGTATCCATGCAGTGGGATAAAATTGGAAGAAATAAAGTTGACATACATGAATAAACCTGTTGAAGCTTCTTGTGATAATGCTGGAGAAAAGTCTTCGTTTGGCATTCAAAACTGTTTATTATAAAGGAAAATAGAAGCAATATATATATATATATATATAGATATGGAGTTGATGACATATATATAGTAGCTATTTAGTTGGAAATAATTAAAGAGAAATCTCTTATTATTGTTTTCGTAACTTTATATTAGTTTAATTGGAAATTTGGAAGTTCTTGCTCGAGCCTGTGGCGGTGACCATATACTAGCCTGGCCTTGCATGCAAAATTTAAAGTGTACTTGATGAAAATTAGTTGATGATCAATGAAAATTAAAAGTTGATTAATGGAATTTAAGGAGTAATTTTATAGTTTACAATGGTATGATGGAGTTGAATATTAATTATAATAGTCATTTTCCCGTTATATAATATATTTGACATTTCATTTTATTTTAACTTATATTGAACATTGTTTCTAATTATATAATTCTAATAATATATAGTCAATTGACCGGTTCAATATATGAAAATATGTGTTAATAAATTGAAAGTATAGATTCAATTAGTTATCTTAAGAAAACAATATAAATTTTAGTAAAAAAAATATTATAAATATCATCTTCCAAAATATTTTCCAAATGGATCAGCTTTTTTTTCTTTTTTTTTTCTTGTATAATTAAGTGAATATAATAGAAAAAAACATGGCAACATATTTGTTAGTTATTTCTCTCTATTTCATAAAAAATCTCTCTTTGGATAGTGCTTTTTATAGCTATCATACTGTGATGTATCTTTTTGAATATCAATTATAAAGTCTAATCTATTTTAATATAAACGTTAACATATGTAACACACAAATTTATATATGTTTCTCATTAAAAAGATTAAATGAAATGGTCTCGTTTTAGGTTAATCGTCTAGAAGATTTTAAAAAATAACCAAAAAAATATAACAGATAGGGCACACTCCTTATAAAAGCAAAACAGATGGGGCATAACATTAGGTATTTTACACAAATTCACTTTTCTCTTATTCTAATAAAAATGATATAATACAAAATAGGACACATTCCTTATAAAAACAAGCAGAAATAAATTAGAAATTTTAACCTAAGTATAAATATATATTTATTTTATTTTTTAAAGGTAATATGTAATGCATTCTCGCCACCGAAACTAAATTTTATGTAGTCAAAACAAGAAGAGAAAATATAGTAGTGCTCTTTTTAATCTTGGGAATAATAGTAAAAGCTTATAAATTTTATAATCTTTGAAATCTTATTTTATAAAACCATTTTATGAGAAATTAAAAATAGATACGAGAAATATTACGTACATTAAACTGATGAATTAAAATAAGAACTGAGGAAGCTATTAATAGTATTTTTATTATATAGGAATAATAATGGTGACTTATTAATTGAAACTTTATTTATTTTTGAGGAATTGAAATAATGATACAAAAAGAATAATATTCGAAGCACTAAATAATAGGAGGTGAATAAGGTACCAATTTCGGGGCCATACAATAAAAAATAGGGCACATTCCGTATAACACATAGGTAGAAATAAATTAGAAATGTTAAAATAAATATAAGATATATATTTATTTTATTTTATTAAGGTAATATGTAATGTTGTTCGATTCTCCTCACCCAAACTAAATTTAATGTAGTCAAAACAAGAAGAAAGAAAAATGTAATAGTGTTTTTCTTAATCCTGGAAATAATAGTAGAAATTTATAAATTTTATGATCCTTGAAATCTTATCTCATAAAACCATTTTATGAGAAATTAAAAACAGATACCCAAAAATACTACAAATATTAAATTGAGGAATTAAAATAAGAACAAAGAAAGATATTGATAGTATATTTATTATAGGAATAATAATAGTGACTTACTAATTTTTTTAACATTGAAACTTTATTTATTTTTTGAGGAATTAAATAAAGATATCAAAGAATAATATTCTAAGTATTAAATAAAAAGAGGAGAGTAAGGCACCAATTTTGGAGCTTCCCTCCAATAATATATATATACAGATGATAATGATCCTACGAATATAAATGATACGTATTATATACACTTTGAGCAGTCAATATTTCCACAGATCCTATTAAATTATTATTTACCAACGCAATTATTTATTAAAAAAGAAAAAAGAAAGGGTATTTGTCAATAAAGATACTCAGAGAACCATGCTTGATAATCGTATCACACATATACATTGTATAATAAGATTTTACTGGACAAACCCTATTATATAGATATTTCAACGAAAAATCTTCTTCAAATTCTAAACTTGTGTATATTCCAAATTTAAACAAAAATGAATTTACAAAATGTTACTGTATATCAAATTTTCAACTATAAACTAATACGACGACCAATTGAAAGAGGCAAAAAAGATATGAGTGTGGCAATCCTAGCTCTAGAGTCTCGTTGCTTTAACCGAAAACATGGACTCCGTCAAGGATCTGCAGTTTCTGCACTAAGACAAATTCTTCCTTCGAAAGTGGTTCCTTTGTTGGTTTTGTCTTACTTAAAAGTAAATGAAAGTTGATGTAATTAATTATAATATTTTAGTGTGTATTGACATAATAAAAGTTGATATAATAAAAAAAATTAAAATTGATATAGCTAACTATGACACTTTAGTATGTATTAACATAAAAAATATTATTTTAATAAATAAAATTTTCATTTATAAAAAAATATATATATTAAAATGTCTTTTCTTCAAAGATTCTTAATAGTGAAAATAAATAAAACACAAACTAATCATTTTCGACGTATACGCTATTGCTATGTAATGAATACTATTAGTTGCTTGATCGATTTGAAACTTCGGCTCAGTTCGATAAAGGGAACACAAATTCGTGGAAATTGTTTTCTTAATTTTCAAATAGTTTGGTTGTTTTTGAAAATTGAGTTAAAAAAAAATGATTTCCGATGAAAGGAATAATTGATATGAAAAGTAGAGAAAATGACTTCTTATGTTAAAATTGGGAAAACAATTTTCAGAGAAAATAAAAGAGAAAAAATGTGGATGGAGAAACAAAATTTTAGTGGGTCTCACCACTTTGTTGGTTTTGTTTTTCCTTATTTTGTTTTAAAATTTATAACTTTAGAAATATATATCCAAAAAATATTTAAAAATTATCATAATTTATAATTTTTCAAGATCTATAAATAGTAATGTTATCATAATCGGACTGAATATCGAACCGGTGAAACTACTGGTTCACAGTTCAACCGGGTTGAACTGGTGGTTCAACCAGATTATTATTTTATTAAAAAAAATATTATATAAATAATAAATATTCTTAAAAAATTCATCAAATATTCTAAAAATTCATAGTAAACCGATAATATTCTTATAAACCATAAATATTCTTATATAAATATTCATAGTGAACTAAAAATATCTTTATAAATGATAAATATTCTTATAAATCAAAATAACTTCATCAAATATTCTAAAAATTCATTAAATATCAGTTGAAAAAAAGACAAAAGACACAATTTTAAGGAACAAAAAGAGAACCCACTTAGCAAAAAAAAAAAACAGAGAGAAAACTCAGTTTTTCCCAGTTCGACCGGTTTTTTCCTGAACCGCTAATTTTGATCAACCCGACCGGACCCATGGCCGGTTGGCGGTTAAATTAGTTGAACCGGCCGGTCCAGTCCGGTTTTTATAACATTGATTAAATAGATATTCACATTCCTATAGTGTTTTGAACTTTTCAAAATATATTTTTTTAAAAACTAATTTGGTATTATAATTTATCATAATTTAACAGAATTTGGTATATTCCCACTTATCATAATTTAACTAATTTGGTATTATAATTTAACCAGTTTATCATTTTTCCTCCTATAGCCCAAAACATTAATTTTCTGTAAAAACTATATAGCAAAGTTATTTACCGAGTTAATTGCAGAAGTGTCTTTCAAAGTATAACATGTGTTACAAAATCAACTCTAATGTATAAAAATTTATAATTCTCACTCTATGTACCAATTAGTAATTAATACACACTCTTGTCAAGCTTATGAGAAAAATAAATATCAGAAAATTCAACTTCTCCGACCATATGTACTTTTTATACATGTTAAGTATTTTTATACATGTTGACCTTACTTCTAAATTTAAAACAATAAAACAAATACATATTTCTAATCTAAGTATACAGTATCTATTTTGGATATAAATCTTTTTATTTTCGGATGAAAAAAGGGATAAAATACTTATCTTTCATTTTTTTTATTTACAAATATGGTTAGCACATATAAAACTAATTGATATGTATACGAAGTACATTTAATCAGAGAATTAGACAATTAATTTTTAAAAAATATTAACAAGGGACTGTATTGGTTACTAATTAATTGGTACATCAGAGTGGGAATCGTAATTTTTTATACATTGGAGTCAATTTTGTAACATGAATTATACTTTGGGCAATACTTTTGCATTAACTTTTATTTATTTATTATTATTAGTTGATAACTTTTATGGAATATATTTTTCAAATTTGAATGAATAGTCCCACGATCCAACAAAAGAAAACAAAAACTGCCCGAAACAGGGAAGCCATCAAACAAGAAACGTGCATTCATGGAAATTGCAATATTTAGGTAGTTATAGCATCTTTGCGTATCAAAACCAGATTGTATTTTGTTGCCAGTAATCAACCTCCCATACAGACCCCTACGTCTTCATCGCATTAACTTTTTTATTCACATTTTATCCCTCATAGCATGACATAAAATCAATCCGATCATGTCACGTGCAATCGTAAATTTGACATATATAAAAATATAAACTTATCAAAACAATCAAATAAAAGAATAAAAGGGTTAGTTAAAACTCGTAAGTATTGTCATTACGTACAGTTAAGAGTAGAGTCATAGCAATTAATTTTTTCAATGGTTAGGTTGAGTTGGAATCTTACGAACAATCATTATTAATAAATAATCGACAAATATTACAGTAAACTATAGCAAGTCATGACTATTAGACTAATAATATGAAAAAGAAAGAACAAATTTTAAGGCACCTTATACACATATAATCTATGTACTGAAGTGTTAAACCTCTTTTATCAAAATGGTTTGTTAAAGGGATGCACTTAGAATGGGATGGAGATTGTAGATTTTCTTACATTGGAGTTGATTTTGTAACATAAGTTATGCTTTGAAGGACACTTTGGTAATTAACTCATATTTGTATGTGGTTGTTACATAAGAACATGAAATTTTCAGCATAATTGTTGCATTACTTGCATGATCTCATAGGTAGTATAAATATATGGTAACATGGTTTCTGATTAAATAAATAACATAAAATATTTAATCTGAGATTCAGTTAAATGTTGATTTCACATGCTAATTCTTTAAGGTTCTACTCCTTGATCACCTCCCCATCTATAGTGATAATTAGTTTAAAATTTTAAACTATTGAATACGCAAAAGGAATTGTGTAATGATAACTAAACCTACGATTAATGTTGCTACCAAAAAGTTTTGTATAGTATATAGTTTATAATATTTTTCTGTTGGAGAATTTCAACTTTAACACGTTGCACACATACATGAACTAAATTTGTACGATACTATGATCAGATAAAGGCAACTTTTTATCAATCAAATAAATTTCCAAAAGCCTATAGCATGTGTTTTTTTCAACATATAACTGAATAGAATAGGTCCACATTTTAGCTTTGGTCACATGATTTTTCTAAATAATAGGAAGTCGTTGACAATCATGACCTTTTAGAACTAATCTAACTGATGTGGTACATCTCGTGGTCCTTGGTCTTCACTAACGACAAATCTTGAAATCTGTTTTAAACTTTATTTAGACAGAGATTACTTGTATTTTACAACTTCTTTTGAAATTGTAGAAAAAGTGAAAAAACTAACCTAGTTAGTTATGGTTCTCGTTAACTAGTTTACCCGTCTACTAGTTATTATATATTAATCAATTGACATAACCCTTTTTGACTTAATTAACTTAGTTTTTTCTTGTTCCGTGGTTAAATATTTTTTATTAATTTAAAATATAAATACAATGTGATTTCAACTTCAAATGGAATCCTTTTATTGTGTTTAGCTTCTTTTTATGAACATGTCTATTCTTTTGTCACCCTTCGCATAATACTTCTTATTGTTGATCGAATCAATTGGAATTTATCGATTACTCTTTTGTGTCTTCTTTTGGATCTTCAGATTCTATAATTGCAGGTGTTCACCATTTTCCCATAACTTTTAAATTTATTGAAACTTTTTATTTTGATGTATTCACTCTTTTTGATAATAATATTGTTGAAATATGGAATCTAATGTATCACACATACTATTCACAAACTAAAACAATAAATCAAGATGATGAAATTAAGAGGAGAATATACAAATAAAGAACACAAGATTTTATCTGATTCACCCAAAATCGGGTTACGTCCAGTCTGTTTGAATATTATTGATATTAATCCAAGTTTTTTCACAAGATACAATTATTGTGAAATATCTCACACTTCGCTAATTTACCTTATAAACTCTCAATAGTTACATAATATTCTCACTCCTTGAAAGAGACTCTCACAAAAAATCAAATATTTAATTATTTCATAAACACAATAAACCATTATATTTATAGATCCCAACATAATGTTAGAAACCCAAAAAGAATTAGAAATAAAATCAAATCTAAAACTCAAATGGAAACTTATTCTAAATAAAAATAGAAAATAAAAGGCATTCCAATAGAAATTAGAAAAACATATTCCTAATTGGAAAAAGATAATGTTGAAGTATGAGTCAATTCTAACAAATATAGTGTTGAATCTTTTTATGGAAGTAAACATATGTTAAAACAATTAATATTCCAAGTCTTAGATATATTAAAATAATTATTAATTTATACATATAGTTACATATATAAAAATATTATAAGTAGTATTATTAATATTACATAAAATACAAAAGACTTATACTATACACAGACTTACATACTATTACATCTAAAGACAAAATGATAATAAACCTGAAACAATAAAATACCACCAATATATGTATATGTATGTGTGTGTATGAGAAAAATGAGGGAATTTATTTGCCTGTACAAAATTCCTATCGGTATGTGTAAAAGAGATGTAAGAGACATTTTCATGAAATATAAGACCATAATATAAGACAGTCGCAACATGTCTTATCCAAGAAAAATTATTCTCATATCATACTATTTAATCAAACGAAATGCACCATAAAAACGTTCGTACATGCCTGGGCATTCTTATCGTTGGAGCAATGACGGCCGTAGAGGTAGAGGTGGGACATTAATCTTGTGCCTAAAGCAACAAAAGAAACATCTGAAATAAAATAAAATAAGAAGAAATCCTATTAAATTAACTTCCTATGTAAATTTTGCTTCTCACTCAACTTTGCTAGCTAGCTGCTATTCATTACATGTACACTTGTTTTTAGTAGTTAGTTATTACGTCACATCTTGTGAAAATCTTCCACAAATATCTTAAAATTTCAAATATTTTTCTTTTCGTACTAAAAGTTACGAAAATGATTTTGCATTACTTTTGTTAGAAATGTTTTGAAGAATTTCAATTTTATACACTATTATCTAAAGAAAAGTTTGATAGAATTTTATCTGATGTGTCAAATTATCTTGTTGAAGTCAAACTGCGGTTAATTTTGCACGTTCTCCATAAATCCAGCAAAAAAAAAAAATCTTTTGATTAATGGGGTTGCAATCATTGGAAGACAGTGAAAGTAAGTTTCTGTATAAGAAAGAGAATAATTAATCTTGGTAAATATTGTGTACCCAACCAAGGAATAAGAATATCTATTTATAATAGTTGAAAAGACAAGCAAAATTAGGATAGGTTACAATCTTGGATCGGTGAGGTCTCCTAATTCAAACATTACTTAATGTCCATATCAGGAAAACACCGGTAGGTTTTGTTAACGGGCTTCAGTCTTTAAAGGTCCATCTGGAGTACTCCAAAAATATGGGTTACATTAATTAGATTAAAGTGGGTCACATCGCATATCATTTTCCCCTAACCTTTGATTGATGTATTAATTGAAAATTACCAAAATAATTCTTAAAATAAAAGTCCAAGAAAATTTTTCCAAAAATGACGTGACAATTGTAGACACCCCAAAATTTCAAAACATTAGAGTTAGAAGTCAATTTTGTGCCCTAAGGTTGTCCCATGTATCCTTTATTATTGACATTTAAAGTTTCAAATAAAATAAATTACGTCACGGTATTTACGAAGTATATAAACTATGGTTTTTCATTAAAATCAGACAAAAGATGAGCAAAAGGGCATATTCATGCATTCGAGTTCATTTTTTATTTTAGTTTGGTTATTATTAAATTTTAGGTCATCATACATTTATTAAATACATTTATGATATTTTACGAAATCGAGGGCGGCTAACCAAAACGAATTTATAAAGACGATTTCTATGACGACGAGATCGATAGTGGCAACTTCGAATCAAAGTTTAGACCACTCATTTATAGATCTATTTGTTTTAGCAATATTGGTTTTAAAATATACTTGGATTTGGATTTTTTTTTTTTTTTCCTTTCTGATTTCGTATGGAATTGAATAAAGTTGAATTTGGTGATTTGTAATTTTAGTAATTTCGTCAAGTTGAGGATCTTCTAGTGAATGTCTTTTAAAATAACTTGAATTCTATGTTCTGTTTTGGAGTTGTATTAATGTTTCATGTCAGAATTATTCAAAGTCTATAAAATTAGTAAATTTAGAAATAGCAAAGTTATGAAATAAACGGTTCAGTAAACGATAAAGAAATTAATTAAATTATTAATTTTATTTTAATAAATTTAGAAATAGTGAAGTTATGAAATAAAAAGTCATTCAGAAAATAACAACGAAATTCATTAAATTAGTAACTTTATTTTAGTTAGTTTAAAATTAGTATGATTAAAATTAGTAATGTTAATATTAATAAGGACAAAATTAGTAATGTTCGACCGATGAACATTGACATCTAATGCATGTTTGACACACGCTGACATTTGACACGGATTAAGATCCGATATCTGACACGTTTTTGATATTATGCCGATAGAAACAATAAAACATTCATAGGTGTAGTCAAGAATTATTTATCATTTTCCTGTGAAGCTGAGAACCATCGATTACTTTTCTCTTATTATACTACTAGCGATCCCGAGCGAGTGTATTTTGTTGGTAACTCGTAAAAACGGCTGCCAACTCAATATATATAGAATGAAGAAAACATCCTGATATCATCAAATTTAAGTTAAAAAAGAAATCCACGTCGAAAGAGTTTATTTTATATGCGGAGCCGCATATACATGACTGACGTCATCAACATTTTATAAAGAGTAATAAATTCCTTTTGGCTCCACCACTCCCTTGGATTTCCAGTGATGTTATGACAAAATGTTGGAGTACATAAATGAGAAACTATTGGGTAAAAAATATATTTATAGATGTGTCACTAATAAATTAGAACTTTAGGCCTCTAATTTAAAGGAAAAAATTACTTCCTTCGTACCAACCTATTTGCAATAAATTTTTGAATTCGTGCTGTATAAATTTTAAGACACTATAAACATATATGTAGCTTTAATATTTTTTAAAGTTGTGATACATTAAGATATTGTACCTTTATGTATATAAAATTTTTTAAAAATATAATAATTATATATGCTCTTTTAGATGTTTTAAATATGTGACACACAAATTTAAAAATATGTTATAAATGAAACAAGATGAATATAGTACAAAACTAAGTATTAGACATGACTAAAAAGTGTAAATTATGTTAAGAATAAAAACTTAAATTTTCTAATAAAAGCCTTTATAATATTAGTAATTAAAATCAAAGAATGTGCTTGCTTTGCATGGATCTAACACATGAGCTTTCGATATAAACTAAGTCTGTTCCAACAATCACAAGGATTAAACTGTTATTTGGTCCAGGTTGCTAGGTTATTTGAATTTTGAAAAATAATTCTATATATATAGTATATTAAAGTAGATTAGGCTAAGTTTTTTGTCAAAAAAAAAATCTCTTTAATTAGTTCATTTTTTACTGAAATAAAACAATTGAATTTTCCATTCGTTAATTTTTGAGAAACACTAGCACCAGACATTTTTTTATTGTCATCGCTCCTTTCAGTTATATATATATAGGTGTAAAATATAATTATAAATATATTATATTATAGCTAAAATAACATATTTGTTATGATAATAACACATTTTATAAAATCAAAAATTACGCATGCTTGAGATCAAACGTGAGTTTAAAATTTATCCAAGTCTAAAGGCCTGTTTAATTTCTTATTCACTTTCTTTTTTTTGTTTTCATTTTGTTTTTTGAAAGCGAACACATCATTTTATATTGTTTGGTAATATTTTCATTTTCAAAAAAACCGAATACATTTTCGTTTTGACACTCATTTTCGAAAACACAGAAAAAGTGTTTTCACTTTTTTCGTTTTCATTTTTCTCAGCAATTTCAGAATGATAAAAATATAATATACTACTCTATTTATGTGTGTGTAAATATATATATATATATATATATATATATATATTATATACTAATGTAATATTATAATATAGTATAATATAATACAATATGATATAATATAGTGTATAATAAAATATACTATTATATACACACACACACACACATATATATATACATATATACTACAATAATATGAAATTCTTTATCAGTTTATAATATAAAAAGCATATAAAATATATAATCTACTCTGTATAATATAACTCATACATATAAATTAAAATATATATACTTAAAGATTAGAGTATATGTAATATTGTATTAAAATTATAAGTAAATGAAAATTTATATTTATTTTTTAAAAAAATTAAATTATATTAAAATAATCAACTAAAATTATTATATTATTAAAATATATTTTAATAAATAATTAAAATATATTTACAATATTACGATAAATATACAACAACTTATATATAATATATTAGATATTAATACAATATTTTATATTATTATTTATACTATAATATTAATATTTTGTAAGTAAAATAATTAATAATAATGTAATATATTATGTATTACATAATTATAATATATTAAAATAATGTACATTTGCATATAATTTGAAATTTAATAATTAATTTATTTAATACCAAATTTGTTTTAAAACGAAAAAAGTTCATCCAAATGCATTTATATTTTTATTTTAAGTGAAAACGAAAATGTTTATTCGTTTTAAACGATAAACGAAAAAACGAAAACGAACAATAAATCAAATAGACCCTTAAAACATTATTTTGAAAGTTATATTAAAATTTGAGTTAAAATTTATGTTTCAAAGTAAATTTGAGTATATCACTATTTACTCGAGTTCAATCAATTTTTATCCTATCCACAAATTTAATTATGACTTCGTAACAAAATACGTTAAATAAACATGAGTTCATAATATAATTAGGTGATTACACTATCATGACTACTGAAATCAATAATGCTCATGTTAAACATATGATTCCGCAAATGCTATATGAGTGCAACATATATGCTTCTATTCTTCATTGGTCATCTATCTCCCAATCATTTCATCATTTTACCCAAAACCAATTTTGTCATTCCGCGTGCATATGTATGTGTGTATATGCGCACCTCACAGAAACATAAAAGCGCACGTTTTTATGTCCAAATATATAAGCGGGAAAAATCACTCCTATTCTTTTGAGTAGGTGATGACAATAAACATGATTACGACGATAAGTAATAAGGTTTAAAACTCGATTTGCTTATACTTAGAAAAACTCATACAACCCGATACAAGTTATTTTCTAACTGTTTTCTCCCCATAAAAATATTACAAAATTCAAATTTTATAGAATAGATTAGAAATGCCTATGTTGAACACTAAACAAAAGAAAAAGAAAAAAAATGTTGGGACGTAAAGGTTAACATAAAAAGAAAGAAAAAGTATGAGAAGAACAAAAGTGAAATCACTGTAATGACGATGTGAATAAGTCATAGCCATTTTACCCATAAAAAAAGAAAAACAAAAACCTATCACTCTGCCATTTTATATAATGCATGAAAAAAATTATTCATGTAAATTTCTTTGGTTTGCTAAATTCTGTAATATCTCTACAAAAACTAATTAGACAACAAGAAACCATATACCGATTAAAGTTAATTGTGTATAAACTATGATAAAATTTAAAAATCACACTTAAAAAATTAAAAAAATAGTATAATTATAATAACCAACACAAATAAAATAATATATGCTTGAAAAATCATTTGACATAACATTTAAGAATAAACAAAGAGTAATAAATCCAAGGACAATTTCTACTTACATTTAAATATAATAACAAATATTTTAATATTTAATCATTAAATTTTAAAATTATAAAATTTATATTATTTAATATTTTGAATAATTATCCCACACATCTAAATATATACAAACTAATTATGAAATAAATATGACAATTTATAAGAAAATTAGAATTACATGTGTTGTGCACGGACTTTGTCGCTAGTTGTTCTACCCTCTTTTTGGCTTCGACCAAAGACTTTTTCTCGTTGGTCGAGTTTTCTACAAAAAAAAGCAATGTGGGAACTCCGCGTTGATTGATATCCTCCAAGAGGGCATAGAGCCTCTTCAAGGACTCTTCTTTGGTGGCAGTCTGTACTTTGATAAAAGAAGATTAGACTCCGCATAATTCTTTTGAATCCATTACGACCACTAAACAAATTTGGTTGACGAACATAATTTATGCGCCGCTAATGAAGCGGTTTGTCAAGCATTTGACAAACTCACACCATCCATTTCAAATAGGATTTGTCCCATGGATGCATGAGAGGAAACTTCTACTAGTGTCTTTTTTACTTCGGCCCAATATTCTGAACTCTCTTTTCCCCAAAGAAAACGTCTGGCATGGCTCCCCCGGGGTCCACTGACTCAATGAGAATCGTTCCACCCCTATCTCTTAAAGAGGAAAATAACTACGTTTTTGTCGTAGTCGACCTTTCAGATACATGTGTCGCGACTTTCAAGAGCATAGCTTATTCTATCTACATGATTTTTGCTCTAAACCATATCACCTCTCATATTTAATTGAAAAAAATATAGAACGACATTGTTTTTGGGATGGATCCCTTGTTTAATTATTCTTCTATACTCGAGTATTTAGTTGAAATAGTTTAGGTTTGCCCGAGTGCAACATTAATACTATTTAACTAGTAAAGGAAAATTATTCACATAAAAAAGTTTCTTGGAGTATGTATAAACCAATTTAAAATGGTTCTAACATTCGGACAAATGAATAAAAATAAACTAGCCAAATGACCTATTTTTGAGATCGAAAAAAGTCAAGAAACTACTTGTTTTTTGTTTTTATTAGTTTTACAAATCTTTGTGATAAGGAGGGAAACCAGTGGTGGTTGTAGTTCGTGACCGCTACAGCGGCCCGCGATAGAGGGGGTTAATTTTTCCTTGGTCTCGATCGTGGCTTGCGACCCCTATCGCAACCCACAACCCATTCTAGATTTTTCTTGCGAGAGCATGTTTTCTATTTTGATTTAGACTTGTTTCGTTTGATTGTTTTTTATATATTTTCAAACAAGATTTTATTTATTTATGCGTACTACAAATTCATGTTTAGTAAAACGTTTTAAACTATTTAAACTTTCAGAATTTTGATATATACAAATTTCTCCAAAATTGTGAGATTTCGAATGTTCTCTTCTTTTACAAGAATTTATCTATGTTTGTGTCAAATGTTAATCCAACCACATATTCCACGACATTAATTGGCATTCGAGATAGGGTAATTGTATCCATAGTCATGACAAAATAACAAGGTGAAAATTTTGTTTCCTACAAAGATTTCAATCAATTGAAGCAACAAGTGTTCCAAGAATATGCTAACTTTAGAAGAGATCTTGAGGCGTATTCCGACAGTTCAAATCAACAACGACAACAACAAAGATGAATATCAATGAGATAATGAACCCTACGAATGGTATGGTGAGAATCTACCCCATCCAGGGCCTAGGAGGGGTAGATGAAGAGGTTATGAATTGTGGACGCTATCAATTATGGAATAGACAACCGTTCCATGAAGGTTATGACTATCATGAATCGGAGTACAAAATTAAGGTAGAGATCATTCATTTTCACTGAACGTTAGAGATTAAGGGTGTCTTGGATTGACTCAAAAAAGTTGACAACTTTTTTGAATTGACTCAAGTCCCTGGTCACAAGAAAGTCAATGTTGTGGCGTATAAGCTTAAAAGTAGGGCATCCTCTTCGTGGAGACAAGTACGACATAGTACAAAAATGAATGTCAAACAACCTATTAATTTATTGGAGAAGATGAGAAAAAAGATTTGCATGAGATCTTTATCATCAGACTATGAGCAAACTTTGTTCTCTCAATTTAACCATTGTATCCAAGGATCGAGGACGATGACTGCTTATATGGAAGACTTCTTAAAATTGCAAGACCTATGCAATCCAAGCAAGATGGAAGAGCACACTGTGTCGAGGTATATGATTGGTCTTGAATCTAGTATTAGAGCACAAATTGAGTTATATCCGATTTATTCGATGGATAAAACTCGTCAACTAGCACAAAAGGCGAAACGTATATGTACGGGAAAGTCACACGTGTCTATTCGCTCTTGCACGAGTTCTAACAAGATGTTAGGAGGTTCAAAAAGTGGCAATGTGGGGGAGAGGCGCGATGTTAGAGGACCTAGTGATAAGCAAGATGTGGCTCCAACCAAGGCAACCAAGGATGGAGGAAATAGAGGCAACAATCCTTATGCAAAATCTACCGGAGAAAAGTGTTTTAGATGTGGGGAGACTGATCTAGAGACCCCAAAATTTTAAACTTTAAGGTTAAAATTCAATTTTATATCCTAGGATTGCCACATTTATTGTTAATTAATACTAGTTAATGTTTCAATTGTTAATAAGTTATATAAGGTACCGTATTTACAGAATTTTTGTAATAGGATTTTACATGATAATCGGACAAAAAGTTGAATTTATAGCTATTATAGTAATTTTCTTATTTATTCAAGTTCATTTTCTATTTTTAATTTAGTTATTTTTAATTTTCTAAGTCGTTTACTAATTATTAGTTGCACTTATATCAATTTAGGCATTTTTGATTATTTTTATAATTTTCTAATAATTTTTAGCAGTTAATTAAAGCCAAATAATATTTTTAAATATTTAATTTCAATTAATAAAAGCCATTTTATAATTTTAAAACATTTTATCATTTGAGGTATTTTTTTGACATTTTAGAACATTTAATATTAATAGAGAGAGAAGTAAACTTTTGTCTTTTATATATCGAAAGATATATGATTACTCCAAAAATATAACCAACCTAATAATTAAAAAAGTTAAATATTATGAAAGGAACTTGGAGTAATGTTGGCATAGGTGTAGTCAACTAGTCATGTAGAGATGAGGCATTAATCTTGTGCTTAAAGCAACAAAAAAGCCATACATAAAAAATCCCACAAATTAAGCAATGATATTCTCTTGTCACCCAAATTGCTAGCTTGTCTTCTTCTACATGTACTTTTTTTTGGAAGTTGTTTAGTTGTTTATCTACGTGACATCTTGCGAAAACTCTCCTATGCGTATCTCATACTCCGTATACCTTAATAGGTCACATATCTTGTTATAAATAGTTATTATAGTTACTAAAATATACTTTACATATGTTAGAAATATTTTGAAGAAGTTCCAATTTATACACCGTTGTGTAGGAAAATAAATAATTTGAACAGTTTCCATTTATTAAGGAATGAAAACAGAAAAACAAATTGTGTGTCATATTCGTGCCATAAAAATGGCTTTGTTTGACATATTATTATTTTATTTTATTTTTTTGCTACATAAGAGGTTTACTTCTATGTACTTACTCTAGTCGAATCCGAGTTAGTTACAAGTATTCATTCTATTATTTTTGTACGAGTAAGATTATATTAATTCATCTTTTTATTGTATTTTACAACACATTTTATGTATTACAATTTATTTTAGCTATAACAATCACAATATTAAATCAAATTATTAACTTGTATAATGATTAAATAAACTATTAAGAAGCAATTAAGACCAAAATATTTATATATATCGTGATATTTTAATATTTAAATAAATTAATCGAACTATTCACGACTGAATCGAGCGAATAATGTTGTGATCATATTATGTTTTGTTAAGTTATCAAACTTTAAAAAGTAATCGTGATTCATATGAATTTCCTCTTATCAAGCACAAAATGGAACTTTTAGCTTTATGATCACAAATCAAGTCCCAAATATTTGGTTCATTTTACACCCCTAATAAAAAAAAGATGTTAGAAACTCAATAAATTAGGTATTGCGGTGGTGAGGTTAGGTTGCAGATATTAAATGACTTGGTCATGTACTGTTCATACAAAGTTTTACACCAAAATACCATCGAATTGCTGTCGATCATCATAATTTTAAATCAAAATCGCACGGGAATTTGCACTGCATCGTATCAACAGAAATTAAAAACAATAGCATATAACATATTTTTATAAAGCGACGTATAAATATTTTAATATAGAAATGTTTATTGATATAAATTGTGAGAACCCGAAAATTGTAAAATTATTTTATAATATGAAATATTTATTTTGATATATGATTTTTGCATGGGGTTTAATTCTTTTGGGTATGAATGATAAATTCATATCTTTAATGTGAAATTTTGATGATGATGTGATATCCATGATGATAAGGTTAAATCCTTAAGAAGGTATCAAAAGGGGATTAGCAAATCCCATATAAGATTATTTTGATCAACATGGAAGAGAATGAAAGGATTACGTAGTTTTATAACTACGTGTATGATTAAGAGAAGTTTAGGTGGCAAGGTTTTGTGCATGAAGGACAGCAGCTGCTTATACGTACGTAGCTGTTAAGGAATCATGATGAGCAGCCGTAGTTACCGTCCAAATTAACCAATTATCATATTTCAAGCTTAATTATAGTCAACTATTTTGAACTCTATAAATACACTACCCGGAAGGAAATTTTAACTCTTTTATCAAAATTTCTCTCCTGAGAGTCTCATCAAAATTGTTAACTCTGAAAACTTCCGAGTTCTTCTTTCGGAGAATTTCTCTCAGAAAAGCTTTTTTTCCATTTTGAGAACGAAGAGGTAAGAACTTAGTGTTTTATTCAGTTTTCTTTCATGCATAGCATCAAAGATTTATGCTAAGATTAATATTCTTTGCATCATCATGAGACATCATAGTCTGAGTTGTTCATGTTAAAGTCTTCCATCGTAGCAGAAGCAAGCTCTAATGTTAATCTCTAATGAGATGTTATAAATCTCTAATGAGATGTTGTTAATGAGATGTTATAAATCTCTAATGAAATGTTGTTAATCTCTGATGAGATATTGTTAGTCTCTGACGAGATATTCGTAATCCCCGATGAGTTATTTAATCCCCGATGGGTTATTTAATCCCCGATGGGTTATTTAATCCCCGATGGGTTATTTAGTCTCCGATGACGTCATTTATTAGTCTCCGATAGGCTAAAATCAGTGTCTGATGGCTAAAGGGATTATTCCCCGATGCACAGTTTGTTATCAAAGCTACAAAACATTATTTTCTTAAAGTTATTTCACAATGTTATCATACTAGATTCAAGTCAGTAAAGTCTAAGGACATCTTATATCTATTTTTTTTCATAAATTATTAAGATATTACTTGCGTAATTTATAGAATCTCTTTCTCGCAAGTAAATTGATTTGAATTTTGTGCAAAGGACTGAGGCAAGTATATTTACACTCTTATATTTATTTCAAATTAAAGTAAGTATATCTTCATTATTATGCTTGATAATGCAAGTATATTCTTACTCTGATGTTTATTTCAATTATGCGCATGATCAATTGATTCGACATGCGTACAAAATTATATCCTTTATATTTAAATTTCCTTGTGAAACAAAATGCTATGCTTTAATTTCCGCTAGCATGATATGAATAAAATGCATGGGTATAAAGGAGATTTGATTTATTTGATATTATTCAATCTTATATCTATGCAAATGAATGAGAATGATATGTCCCTTAATTGGGAAATGCCACATGGTTGGCAAAAGGAAAGGAAAGGTGTTGATTTGTTCTTCACCTAACCAAGAGGAATTTTTATGTGACTACGTACGTTCACACAAGAGGGATCATGCGGGCACAGTTAGGCCAGCTGTATACCGTATGGTTAGCAGATCCAACGGGTATAGCCCCCGATGGATATTTTTACTCCAAGAAAGTTATGCTTTGTCACTAAGAAGGGCTACACAATTGATTATCATCAGTAACCCTAAAGATTTCTTAAGGAATCCAAAGGCATTGATATTGTTTCATCAAGCCTTCCAACAGACTTTGAAGCATTTCAATCTCGTTTTTCCCCAAATTGTTTATATACTTGCTGGGCGTGAACCGCTCATTCTTGTTGAATTTCAATGTCTTGCAGGACAGGAAGTTAAGGCTGAACCCTCTGATAAGGGGAAGGCAAAAATGATTGGTTACTAAAGTTGGCTAGCCTTGTAATGCCAATAAGGAGGGAAGAAAGGAAGATGATCTGGGAAATGATGATTGAAATTATAGTATATAGATAGAATAGCTTCCGCTGTAAATGTACTATTTTGGGTTGTAATAACTCCTTATTACTGTTTCTTTCAGTAATTAATTTTTGAATGGATGTACGGTTATCTTTTCCTTCTTATGACGAAGCCCTGATCCAGTGAGGGATTTTGGGGTCGCCACAGTTGGTATCAGAGCCTAGTTACGGCCAGAGGTGATCCGAAAGGAAACACTGCCCGTAAACTACATCCAGAAGGAGGGAGTACTGCAGTATGTCCCAGAATTATTCCAGTAGAGAAATTTAAGAACTTGATGATTAGAAATGAAGTAATAAGATAGATTATTGGGCTAAGGATTAAGATTATGTTTGATGCAAGGATTGTGGAACACCTTATGGGTAGGAATTTTCTAAGGGGAGATAAGATTGAAATGAGGGCATCAATGCATTACCTCATAGATACACTGCTGCATGCATTATTTTTTTAGGAAGATCATATTTACTAATCTAGATTGTTCCCTGTAGATGGCCAGAGATCGTTCTAGATCCCTCACACGTTCTCCTAGAGTAAATCTCTCAGTTCCTGACTTTTCATCCGAGGAAGGGGAAGAGCCTAGCGTGGAGTCACCACTGTTTATTTCTACATCATTAGATAAGCACCCACCATCACCAGTATACGAAGGCCTCAGTTTAGCCACGAAGCCAACACAGGAGGCTGGACCTTCCACTGTTCGTCGTGGGCCGTGTATTCACCACACAGCACGAAAGAGCACGATACGTCGGCGTGTTGACTATGCTCATGGTGTGACACAAGATACCCCTCAGATGAAATGTGATACTCCAAAACTTGTTTCGTCCCCACCACGGGCTGCAGCGCCATCCCATGATGAAATGGTACGTAGCTACGATGCAGAAGTCCACTATCGTTTGGCAGCTCGTACCATGACAGTTCGACGACAAGCTGCCACTATTACTAGATTCCGTACAGCAGCATTAGCATGGCAATCCTCTTTTTGGCTGACTCAGAGCTTGTATCATCGACTGGCATTAGAGATGCATGCACAGATGACAACAGCAGCAGTAGCTAATCCTATGGTGGCATGTTTAGAACAAATGAGTAATCACTGTGCACGTCGCATCGAGGAGACACGTATGCAGTCTCGACCATTAAACAATTGTGCTACTCCATAACACATCTCATTTAAGTAAAATGAACAACTGTTGTTCTTTATTATAAATGAAAAACCTTTCTTGTCCAAACAAGAAACAGAAATAATATTCCTGCTTATAGCAGGCACATAATAACAGTCTTCAAGTTCTAATACTAGCCCAGTGGGCAAAGACAAATGGTAAGTTCCTACAGCTAATGCAGCAACTCTTGCTCCATTTCCAACGCGTAGGTCCACCTCGCCTTTAGCCAATGGTCTACTCCTTCGCAGTTCCTGCACATTCACACAAATGTGAGAACCACATCCAGTATCAAATACCCAAGATGTAGAAGTAGATAAATTGACTTCTATAACATATATACCTGAATCGGAAGTCCTACTTCCTTTCTTCTTCTTTAGATCTTCCAGGTAAGCATGACAATTCCTTTTCCAGTGTCCAGGCTTTCCACAGAAGTGACAATTACCTTCTTTAGCTATCCCACCTTTAGGCTTCAAAGCCTTATTGGATTTGGATTTGGCAACAGATTTAGATCCCATCTTCTTCTTTTTGCCCTTTCCATTTCCTTTAGCATTCCCCTTTTTCACCATCAAAATGGGAGAGGGTCCTGCCTTTTTCATGTTGTTTTCAGCAGTTCTCAACATGCTCAACAACTCAGTAAGTGGTTTCTCAATCTCATTCATGAGGTAATTCATGACAAATTGAGAATAGCTATTGTTCAGAGATTGTAAGACAAGATCAGTTTGAGCCTCCTGAGTAAGTGGAAAGCCCAACCTATCTAAGTACTCAATATACCCAATCATCTTCAGAACATGTGGACCGACTGGATCACGTTCACCCTGCTTACAATGATACAATGTTTTGCTTGTATCATACCTCTCCTGCCGAGCATGCCCCTCGAACAACTTCTTAAGATGTTCAATCATGTCATAAGCATCCATCAACTCATGTTGCTTCTGAAGCTCAGGGTTCATGGTTGCTAACATAAGGCAGCTTACATCCAGAGCATCATCTTGATGCTTCTTGTAAGCATTCTGCTCTGTTCGTGGTGCAGTGGTAGCTGGTGCAGCAGGAATTGGTCCATCCAGGACGTAGAGCTTGCGCTCCTGCTTGAGGACAATC
The DNA here is from genome assembly GCA_014636745.2 of Centella asiatica. Classification (NCBI taxonomy): domain Eukaryota; kingdom Viridiplantae; phylum Streptophyta; class Magnoliopsida; order Apiales; family Apiaceae; genus Centella; species Centella asiatica. The sequence continues at coordinate 3,481,636 of CM025780.1, read as the reverse complement.
CTCAAATTCCTATGCCAGTCTAGGAAATTAATCCCATTTAGTTTTTCCTTCTCAAGGACTGATCACAGTGAAAGGCTACTATTGTTGTTGTTTGCCATTAATATCTACAAATCATAAATGCAAAATAAGTAAATTTGCAAAAATTTTAATGTTATGTTTTTGATAATGGCACATTCAAAATATACCTCCCACTATTTTATTCAAATTAATAGCCCTCACCATTAATTCGGAATTATTTCTTTTAAATACTTCTAGTGAGCCAAGATCCATATTTCATTATGCCCTAAGTTAGCTTTGGCTAATCACTCAAAACATAATTATTTAGGTAGACAACACTTTGTCAATTATATCATATATAACTCTTGGATAGTTTGTTGAACAACATTTGTTCAAGCTCAACTAATGAACTTATACAAACTGTATGCCTCTAAACCCACAATCCTATTGTGATAGCCTAGTTAAGTCAAGCCCAATTTTAACAATTTGGATATCACAATTATCCTATCGCACCATGCCAAGATAAATGGGGTACTTTGCTTTGGCAAACCTACATCCATCGATCAAGGCCTTGATGAGTGTTAATCATTGGAAGGCATCTGTTTAAGACTTAATAATTTTATGAGGGATTTTATTAATTAAATTAGATCTCACCAACTATAACTTTTAAGCATGCACATTTATTCATTATATCATATATAAGCATAAATAAAGTGCAAAATTAATTGTGACACAGTTATGGCCAAATCCTATGCCAATCTTTGCAAGCTAATGAAAAGATTGAAGGTCAGTTTAGTGTGGTAATTGATCTTCAATCTTGGCAACTTTCTTGAAACTCCGTTTGCATGCATCCTTTTCATATCTCCATCTTCTGCTGGTCATCTTTATAGATTACATAATAATGAAACCTATACTACAATATTCTATGTTGTACATTACATTATAGAAAGAAACCTCGAGTTACATTCGAGGGGAGTAAGATGAGAAGAGAATATTACATCCAGATATAAGAGATGGCACGACATGCAAGCCGTATTTCAAAACCAAAACCACTAACCTATGGGTCGTAAGGCCATAACTGTGCACCATGCATATCATCATAAGCACATAATAACATGATTTAAACAATTAAAATAATTAAATATATATATTTTAATTAATTTTTAAATCATTAAACCATATTTGGGGAACACGACAATCGTGCGCTACGGCGGGGGGTCAAGGGGGCACCCCCCCTTGCCGGGGTCCTAGGGGTCGGGAGGCCCCTGGCGGGGTCCAAGGGGCATGGCCCCTGGCGGTGGTCTCGCTGACCGATCAACGAGCAGGGGTCTAAGGGGGCAATTTTTACAAGTCACAATCTATATTGTGCTATTTTTTTTTTTTTTATTTATCGGAGACTAAGCTCAAATTAAGCCTATCGGAGACTAATCCCATTAGCTCGTCGGAGACTAATTATTAAGCTTGTCGGGGACTAAAGATGACGTCATTAGAGACTAACATTTAGCCTGTCGGGGACTAAAGATGACATCATCAGAGACTAACATTAAGTCTGTCGGGGACTAAAGATGACATCATCGGAGACTAACATTAAGTCTGTCGGGGACTAAAGATGACATCATCGGAGACTAACATTAAGTCTGTCGGGGACTAAAGATGACATCATCGGAGACTAACATTTAGTCTGTCGGAGACTAAAGATGACATCATCGGAGACTAACATTTAGTCTGTCGGAGACTAATGCTGACGTCACCAGAGACTAACATTTAGCCTGTCGGAGACTAATGCTGACGTCACCAGAGACTAACATTTAGCCTGTCGGAGACTAATGCTGACGTCATCAGAGACTAAGAATTCCTTCATCAGAGACTAAGAATTCCTTCATCAGAGACTAAGAATTCTAATATACGAAATTCTGAAACAATTCCAGAATCCTAAACATATCCTATATGTCCAGTATCGTATAACTCATCATCATCTCGACATCCCATCGCCGATCTTACATATCAAATATGCAGAATACCCAATAAGCATGTATCAAATATGATCAGATTACGTAATTCCAGAATATCCATACATGCAGAATATCATATATATTCAACATAAAATTCGGTAAACTTGTATTAACGACATATATCAAATATATCAAATACAATTAAACACATAAATCCATATTAACGTCTCGCATATAGCTCTGATACCACTGTTGGGTTTCATTGGGTCTAAAACGCAACGGAAAAATACGATTTAAAATAAAACAAAACGAAACCCAAACCCGAGGATCTATGCGAAACTATTTAATACAGATAGTTTAAGATTTTACCGATTAATTGTGCGAATCTGAAGCTTTGGTGAAGGTGTTGATCGTCTCCAAATCTTTAACGCAATCCAACAGGACAGCGTCTCTACGGTATCCACATGAACACCCGCGAATCGTCTTACAATTCGAACAAGAAAAGTTACAGTACTAGCTGTATGATCTGTATCTCTCTTTTCTCTCTATATCTCTGAACTCTAGTCTTTCTCTTGTGAGCAACTAGGATTCTTAGAATACGTAAAAAACATTGGATTAGATAGAGAATAGCTGATATATCATATATATAGCCTTTCATAGAGTAATTCCAAAACCTAATCTAATTAGGAGACTTAAAATCCGAATTTTATATTTATTAGATATATATATATATATATATATATATATATATTTAATCAAGTCTC
>CM025780.1:3429541-3478823 GCA_014636745.2 Centella asiatica | reverse complement strand
GAATGTAATAATCTGAGTTGTAATAACTCTTATTTATTATTGCCTTTTATCTAGTATTTTCTTATGAATGGATGTACGGTTATTTTTTCCTTCTCTTGACGAAGCCCTGATCCAGTGAAGGATTTTGGGGTCGTCACACAGTAACTAATGAGTAAAAATTGAAACTTTAAAAATTATTTTGGTATCAAAATCCTTAAAAGTAGAAAATCTGCGAAATAATTTGAATAGTGAATTCCTACTTTACAGGATATACTATTCAAATCTCAATTATCTTTGCTAGTGAACTTTTGATAAAATAGAAATTTTGAAATATATGAAACGTGTAATTTATGATTCTCCAAATACAAAATTTGTTAAAAAATTATGGTGTGAAAACTTAGGATGAATCCCAAATGAAACACTGCTTAATGATCTATTTATTTATACCTTATTCCTTCTGAATTTGTTTGTTTTGTATGGCACGGGTTTGCATTTTTTTCACTCGTTAATTGCATTCAACTAACTTGACAAGGAAAATCATTGCAATAAACCTTCTTACATATATTTGTTACCATTATACTTAAAACAATTTAAGAAGATGGTCACATTGAATACCAAAAAGAATAAGTGACAAAAACTAACACAAAAAAGAAAAAAAAGAAACAAAGAAAGAGAGAAAACTTCGTGCATTCTGACAAATGAACCCAACAAATGTCAAATGGATTAATCTTCTAAATTAAGATCGAAGGAAGACAAGAACTTAATTTATTTGTTAGTGTATTTCTGATTCTATAAAGTATGTTTTTGAAAAAAAATGAGTATTTAGTCATCATTGTATTATATGTTCGTTTTTAAATTAGTTACTTAACTTAATTTTTTTTCAATCGAGTGACTATATCCAAATAATATTATCAATTAATTTTTCTCTGTTACATCCGTTTAAATTATTAACAGGACAAACAAACTTAACAAATGTGAGTGACATGACAAGTCTTGTTGTCAATTTAATTGATGTGTCACGCAACGTGAAACTTTAAAGTTAGAATATATATTAAACTAAAATGCCACATTTACTTGTCATGTCATCTAAAAAAAATTAATTGAAAAGGACATCATAAGTTTGATGATTCAATTAAAAAAAAAATTTCAGTTCAATAACCAAATTAAAAATACGCTATGTATACAATAACCGAATACACATTTTTCCGTATCTTTTTAGAAGGGAAAAAAAGTTAATTATTGATGACTGAGTGTTGTACGGCGCTGATTAGCTAGAAAAATAAAGGGAATGCCGAAACATCGGAGTAATATATTATCCTAATTAGCTAGATATTGCGTCGCTGATTGTTTCTCTCTGTTTTTCTTTTCTCCTTTTTTTAAAAAAAAAATATAAAGATTGCTTTTGTTTTTGGATGCAAGTAATTGGTACGTTTGTTGCTATAGTGGAATCCGAGTTATTCAAAAATATTTATTTTATTATTTTTGTACGAGTAAGATTATATTAATTCACCTTTTTATTTTATTTTACAACATATTTCATATATTATAATTTATTTTAGCTATAATAATTACAATATTAAATCAAATTATTAACTTGTATAATGATTAAATAAACTATTAAGAAACAATTAATGCCAAAATATTTATATATATCCTGATATTAATTCACCTTTTTTTTTTCTTTTTTAAATAAAGATTGCTTTTGTTTTTGGATGCAAGTAATTGGTACGTTTGTTCTTCAACATAAAACACTCTCTCTCTCTCCCTCTAGATCTTTCTCACACTAAAAAAAAACAGCTAGAGAGAAATGGTGAATCCCAAAGGTCTCCTTCTTTCAATATTTCTCTTTGTATTAATGTCGTTTTCCCTAGCACAAGTTATAACATACACTGTAATGGCCTTAGGAGCTAAACCGGATGGAGTAACCAACGCGACCAAGTCTTTTCTTCATGCATGGGCTTCCGCTTCTGGCTCGGTAAAGCCGGCTTCGATTTACTTGCTTCCGAATAATCATTTTGGCGGAGGATGTAAGAGTAACGCTATAATTATTTAAATAGACGGAACGTTAGTCACTCTGTCAGATTATTCAGTTATCGATAATGCCGGTAACTTGTCAGATTATTCGGTTATTGGTAATGCCGGTAACTGGTTCCATTTTGAAGGAGTCAATGGTCTTGCTATTGATGGTGGAGTTCTTGATGGCCAAGGCACTGGCTTGTGGGCATGCAGGTCAGCCGGCAAGAGTTGTCCTAGGAAATAACTATATATACACATATATAGTTATTTCCATACTATATATGTGTATTTGAAATGTAATCTAACTTACGAAATACCCTTTTTTATTAATAATATTTACTATCATAAGAGCCCTCAAGTAGAACCTTTTATTTTCTCTTCATTTAGTAAATCAGGTCTAGAGAGTAACTTCCAGAGTAACAATATAAGGAAAGAATTAGTTATGAATGGTTTATATCAAAGAAACGGTTAACTAATTTGATAGAATGTGAAACAACATAAAAGTTGTAAACTGACCTCATGGTGATCATTTTGATCTCCTAACTATATTCCTTTATGGGAGTAGAGGTGTATTTTCCAACTGATAGTCAAATTGTTTAATTTATTTTGTTATCTCATTTCCATATTCTAATAAAAAATAAATAAATAAACCGTCAATCATCATCCAACATTTTGTCCAAAGGCATTACTCGGTGATATAGTAAAAAAGCCAACTTCCAACATCTTTTTTGGTTGTTTCCGTTATTTTTGTAATTTTGTTCCCAAAGTCTAACTGATCAAACTAATCTTTTAAATTATATATCACTATCTTTTTTCTACCCTTTTTCCCTAAACGAAGAAACAGCACCCATGAGTAAAATTTTTCAGATTAAATTCTTAATAAAAATAAAAAATAACCTTGTACCTGATTAATTATTTCTTTATTGAAAACATCAACGTTCAAAAATTGTTAATTATATGTGTGTGTGTGTGTGTGTGGGTTAACATCACTAAACAGCCAAATGTTCCACATTGTCATCTATGGCTGCCACAATTGATGATACAAGGAGTGAAGGTCATGGCTGCCGGAAAGAGCCGCAACACCGCCGGAATTCACGTGCAATTATTGTCAGGAGTTACCATCTTGTACTCTAAAATTAGCACCAGGGACGATTGTGTTTCCATAGATGCAGGCACAACAAATTTGTGGATTCAAAATGCTGCATGTGGTCCAAGCCATGGCATTAGGTAACTACATAGAAATTTCTTGTTTCCTTTAAGTTGTTTTTTTAGTCAATTTTCAAAATTATTAGGAGATACTAATTATAGATGTCAATGCGATACTGTCTGACGAAATATGAAATAATTTTGGTTTTGTAATATTATGTACTGTGATGTGTTAATATTTGAACATGTATTATAAATTGTGCAGTATTGGAAGTTTGGGCAAGCATTTGAATGAACCAGGTATACAATATGTGACTGTTAAAACGGCTACTTTTACAGGCACACAAAATGGTGCAATGATTAAATCATGGGACAATGTTAAGGGTGTTCTTTTCCAACATATCACCATGGTCAATGTGGAAAATCCCATTGTAATTGACCAAAATTATTGTCCAAATGAAAAAAAAAAAAAAATAATTGCCCCGGTCAGGTATAACAACTCAATAATAATATTTTACACTACTCCTTATAAAACATATTTACCTATCTTTTTGTAAATTTTAAGGGTAAACTCGATATTTCATACAATTTCTTTGTTTATATGGGCTCTACCGATCATCAATTGAGTAATCTATAGTACTCCTCTGTCTCAAATTATATGTCATAATTTGATTTTGAAAGTTAAATTGACCAAACTTTGATTTTAAAATTTGACAAATATATTTATATTTTCATAATTATAAAAATTAAGTATTGTAGTTAATTGTATGAACTTTCATTTAATATAAATATTGTCATCTATATCTTTATAAGATATTAGTAATTGCGATTTTAAAATTTATCAATTTGACTTCCAAAGTCAAATTAAAACGTTTATTATGAGATAAAGAGAGTATTAGTTAGTTCACAAACCTAACTAATTTAAATAAAATGGGGCAAAACCTTTAGAAGAGAACTAAACTCTTTTTACCACTTGAACTACCTAGTCTTAGCAATGAATTTTAAACACCTAATACATGTAGCCAGTGTTTTCACTGGCTAAATGTATTTACATTCTCAGTCCATTATTGATCTTGACATAGACGGATATAACTACTAAAGCTATTGCTTATCTCTACTAATTTCATAACATCAAATGCTATTGCATTACTTGAGCTTCACCTTTAATGAGTTTTTTTTCTTGGTTTCAGAACTCGGGTCTGAAAATTAGCGACGTGACGTATCAAGATATCCATGGAACATCGGCAGATTTGATTGTAGTAAGAAACTTCCGTGCAGTGGAATAAAATTGGACGAAGTAAAGCTCACTTACAAAAATCAACCAGCTGCTGCATATGATATATTATATATAATATAATAATATACGTTTTGTAATATATAATACTATATTATTATTTGTATAATATATGTTTATATATATATATATATATATATATATATACACACACACACACACCATTGTATTATAAAATAAAATAATACAATGTTAATATAAATTAATATATACAGAAGTTGTGACAAATTTTGTTGTAAGTAAAATTGCTGAAAATTAAACACTAATTTAAGAAATGGATCTTATTTAATTATATAAGATATAGCAGTAAAAAATAACTGCCACCAAATGTATGTCAAAATTAGTGGCAAACTAATATGCCAATAATTACATTGTAAAATTTGTGGCCAAAATTGTTGCCACAAAGTTGCCACTATGTATTTCAATATTTAGTCGCAAAATAGTTGGGTCACTGTTAATTGAATTGCTACGTAAGAGAGTTTTAATGGCAAAAAATACTGGCAAATATATTATTTGACGCAATAACTGATACTTTTCAAACATTTTCAACCAAAAATATGTTGCCACTACTTTTGGAATTTTTGGTGAAAACAAATTTGTTGCTTTCATATCTAGAAAAAAGTGGAAGTCATGTGACAAGCAGTGCATTTCCTCCCTGGAAGTCATTTTCATCGTGTATCAGTTGTCGCATATCTACTGCAACCTGATACCGACATTGGGATACTACTCTTCAACTCATCACTTAGTGATTTATTTGGTGAGGTACACAGTGCTCGGATGTTGTCATCAAGACCACAGTAAAGACAGATCCGCCAACAGAACATAGCCCGGATTCTCGTGATTTAACAGAGTCTTCTGCTCCGCTCTCATCCAACCATCCTAGCTTCACTGGCACGTCTGAATAGGCTGGGTTGGGAGTTAGTGGTAACCACTGCAAAGGAAGGCAGATACTTCAGATCTTGGAAGAAACGGAAGCGATGAGATTGAGAAGATATGGAAGAAGATTCAATGATCCTAGCAGGGTCAATCTCATAGGGGAAGTCCACTAGTGCACTTAGCGGCTTGAAAACTACTTTCCTTTATAAAGAAGAAGCTATGGAATGTGGATCAAACGAGATGGATTAGAGCAAGTTCCGTTCTCCTAGGGTGAATCAATAAAGGAAGTTCCGGGAGTTCTGTTTGCCTAGTTGGAATCGAAGGCGAAGGTGAGGGTGGTCTCTTAACACCTTCTTTTTTCTTTCACAAAGACTTGCCATGGTAAGGAAGAAGGGGGGAACAAGCACACTTGGAGCCACTAAAGGCCATTTTTCTTGTAGTGGTTGGTGGAAGATCCATATACTTGTAGTCACCATTTTGGTCCGTTATAGAGGTCAAAATCTAGCATGGACGTTTCCGAAAATTCAAATTTTGTTACAAAGTCAGCCAATACTTGGCCTTTGATGGAACTCCGAGGCTCGTATCAGATATCGAACTTAAACAGTTCAACTGCCCACGCTGCTAGTCTTCCAAAATTGTTTACTTTTTTATCAACAGTCGAATATACAACACAAATGTATCCTTCGTATCATGACCCTTGTCTTCATAGCAGGCATAGTATTTACTTTTGTTTTGTTTCCTGTTTGGGATTCTTTGGGAAGAAAGTTTTTTGTATCCTTCGATTATCTACAATTCTTTTAGAATCTTGGCCCAATTAGTATTATGATGAGTGAATTCTCATTCCAGTCATCTCCGATCATTTTTACCATCCTATGTACTTATATTTGAGCCTTTTGTTCTCTGCTTTTATCTGGATAATTGTTCCTTCCCTAACTTGGAGATTTATCATCTTCTTGAGCGTAAAACAACGATTCCTTTACCTTGATTTGCTTTTGTCCATGCTCATATATGTCTTCCAAGTCGAGATGAGGGTTCTCAATGAAGTATGCCAAAAGCTTCAAAGAATTTACCTTGTGTAGTCTAGTGTGGAGGAACCATATTGTTGGAAAAAACTAACTACAACGTAATAATACTTTTCCCTAAACTTATAAACTTTTAAGAAAATAATTAATTAGAGTAAAAATAAAAAGATAACTTGTAAAACACAAGCCACAAGACACATAAAAATTATACGTGGAAAACCCCCCAAAGACGAAGAGTAAAAACCACGGCTAGTCCACCTAAAAATTCCACTATCACAGATAATTGAGTAATACACCAAATCTTCCCTAGTTAAACTAGAGGCACACAAATTCAGAATATATCGTCACACTTTCAAGAAATATGGAATAAAAACATAGACAAAATCAGAGAATATCACCTAAAACAGGCAACTTGTTCGTACCCCAAAACCGCACACTTCCGGATCCTCAAATTCGATCTCCACTGTTCAGAATCAAGAATCTAGACGTTGCGAAATCGCTATCCAAAATTCAAAATGATCCGACTATCCAAACTCTGGAAAACGCAAAATTAAGACTGTTGTGTCGTGCTGATTGAAAACTACAAATTTCACTTTTTTCGGTTTTATGGTGATTGTTCTCTCCAAAATCTCTATCAAAATATGTGATTTTTTTGTATATCTAGAAGCCTGAAAATCAACATTAGGTGGATCTAATTTGGAATTCCTATTTCATATCTCCTTGTGGAATCCAAAAACAAGGATTAACCATTAAGTATTTTCAATTTCAAATAGGAAAAAAAAATACCCAACAAATCTCCCCTTTTCTAACTATTTGAAAATAGGGTCCGCCATCCCGACAATTGAACAACAAATCTTCAACTTCTCCCTTGTTAGTGCCTTTGTCAACATATCAGAACCATTATCATCAGTGTGAACTTTGTCAAGTTCAAGTTGCTCATCTTCCAGAGCGTCTCTAATCCAATGATATCTCACATTGATATGTTTCGATCTTGAGTGAAGGGTCGAATTCTTAGCAAGGTGGATTGCGTTTTGGTTATCTCACAAAACCACATAACGTTGTTGCTTGAAACCAAGCTCCCGCACAAATCTCTTCAACCACAACAACTCTTTACACGCTTTTGTTGCTGCAATATTATGCCTGCTAGTGCAACACATTTTTATCTTGTCTTCATAGCAGGCATAATATTTACTTTTGTTTTGTTTCCTGTTTGGGATTATTTGGGAAGGAGTTTTTTTATATCCTTCGATCATCTGCAATTCTTTTAGACTCTTGGCCCGATTAGTATTATGATGAGTGTATTCTCACTCTAGTCATCTTCGATCATTTTTAACATCTTATGTACTTCTATCCGAGCCTCTTGTTCCCCGCTTTTATCTGGATCACCATTCCTTCCCTGACTTGGAGATTTATCATCCTCTTGAGCATAAAACAACGATTCCTTTACCTTGATTTACTTTTGTGCATGCTCATATATTTCTTCCAGGTCGAGATGAGGGTTCTCATTGAAGTATGCCAAAAGTTTCAAAGATTTTACCTTGTATAGCCCAATGTGGAGGAATCATATTGTTGGGAAAAACTAACCACAAACAGAATAATAATTTTCCCTAAACTTGTAAATCTTTGAGAAAATGATTAAGTAAAGAAAAAAATAAAAAGATAACTTGTAAAACATAAGCCACAAGACACACAAAAATTATATGTGGAAAACCCCCCAAATACGAGAAGTAAAAACCACAGGACTGTAGTCCACCCAAAAATTTCACTATCATAGATAATTGGGTAATACACCAAGTCTTTCCTAGTTAAACTAGAGGCACACAAATTCAGAATATATCATCACACTTTCTTGGAATAAACGTCAAGAAGTATGGAATAAAAACATAGACAAAATCAGAGAATATCACCTAAAACAGGCAGCCTGTTTGAACCCCAAAATCGCACACTTCTGGATCCTCAAATTTAATCCCCACCGTTCAGAATTAAGAACCAGATGTTGCAAAGCTATTGTCCAAAATTCAGAATGATCTCACCGTCCAAACTCTAGAAAACACAAAATTAAGACATGCGTCATGTTGATGAAAAACTACGAATTTCACTCTTTTTTCAGTTTTATGGTGATTGTTCTCTCCAAAATCTCTCTCAAAATATGTGATTTTTTTGTATATCTACAAGCCTACAAATCAACCTTATTTATAGGCCAAACTATCCATCCTAAGGTAGATTTAATTTAGGATTCCTATTTCATATCTCCTTATGGAATCCAAAAACAAGAGTTAACCATTCAGTATTTCCAATTCCAAATAGGAAAGAAAAATACTGAACAAATCTCCCCCTTTCTGGCTATTTGGAAATAGGGTCCGCCATCCAGGTGATCGAACAACAAATCTTCAATTTCTCCAGTGCTAGTGCCTTTGTCAACATATCAGAACCATTATCATCAGTGTAAACTTTGTCAAGTTAAAGTTGTTCATCTTTTAAAGCGTCTCTAATCCAATGGCATCTCACATTGATATGTTTCGATCTTGAGTGAATAGTAGAATTCTTAGCAAGGTGAATTGTTCTTTGGTTATCACACAAAACCACATAACGCTATTGCTTGAAACCAAGCTCCCACACAAATCTTTTCAACCACAACAACTCTTTGCACGCTTCTATTGATGCGATATGCTCAGCTTCTATTGTAGAAAGTGCAACACATTTTTGCAACCTTAATTGTAATAAGATCGCTCCCCTTGTAAAGGTCATCAAATATCCAAAAGTAGATTTCATATTGACTTTGTTTCCTACCATATCAACATCTAAGTATCCAACAAGCACTGTCTTTCCATTTTCAAATGTAAGTCCCAATTTGGAAGTATCCCTTAGATATCTTATAATCCACTTAACAGCATCGAAATGCCTTCTACATGGGTTTGACAAAAAATGACTAACAACACCTACTAAATGAACTATATCCGGTCTTTTACACACCATGACATACATCAAACTTTCTACTGCTGAGGCATATGGTACTCTATCCATATCTTCCTTCTCTTTCTCTGTAGAAGGATAATCTTTATCAATTAGCTTAAAGTTGGTAGTATTTATTTTTGTTTTGTTTCCTGTTTGGATTCTTTGGGAAGGAATTTTTTTGTATCCTTCAATCATCTGCAATTCTTTTAGAATCTTGGTCCGATTACTATTAAGGTGGGTATATTCTCCCTCTAATCATTTTTACCATCCTATGCACTTCTATCCAAGCCTTTTGTTCCCCGTTTTTATCTAGATCATCGTTCCTTCCCTGACTTCGAGGTTTATCATCCTCTTGAGCGCAAAATAACGATTTTTTTACTTGATTTTCTTTCAATGTAGTATGCCAAAAGCTTCTAAGATTTTACCTTGTGTAGCCCAGTGTGGAGAAATCACATAGCTAGACTATGATCGAGGCTTACGACTTTGGAGGCTACCTTTTGTTATCCGCTAATGTATGCTTTCAAAGATTGTTTCTAACATTTTTCGATGTTAATCAAGGAAGATATATGTTGTTGTATGCTTTGACTCTACAAAATTTGAACTAGAACTGTTGGGATAACTACTTGAAGTTGTTGATGCCTCCCAATTGTAAACCTACTATCCATTTCTCCACTATTCCTTTGACTGTCGTAGTGAATAATTAACATAATATATCTTCGGAGTGACCGTATGTTGTCATAGTAGACTTATAGTTGCGAATGTGATCATATAGGTCAAAGGTCCCATCATATGAGTCTACATACGGGATTTGTTGGCCTTTATCAAGGTGGACAGAGGTGATGGAATCCACAAGGTGAGGAACCAGAAGCAACTGTGTTTGTTGGTGTGATCCTTAAGCGTTGCTCAATGGCAAGTAAGAGATCCAAGTGGTCTTAACCTCTTTTCTCCATTTTAAACAAGTGATTTAGAGTTCATCTTTTTCTTTATTCATCAGAACAAGTTTCTTCCGAGGTTATTCCTTTTCTCGATCCTCATGACCACTGGATGAATAGTACGTACTCATGTGTATTACGCATTGGCTGTTCATTTCTCTTGCTCGGACAAGTGACTTCCTCATCAGATTCGTCATGGATGGAGTAGTTTGATTTGGTCATAAATGACCTTGACTTTTTCAACAAGAGAGATTATCTGATCTTCTTTTTCTTGAATATTCTCTCTCAATCGAGGCAAAGTTTTCCATGTAATTCAGTGTTAGCCTGACTTTCGTTGATGACTTTGCGTAGATCCTTATCATTGTGTCATTTTGCGTGATGAGATGATGCTCAAGATTTATTATTGCATTGTTCTATTGAGACATCTTCTCCAGTGTTTTGTCTATAAAACAATAGGTCATAGGATTTGGAGGTTTATGCACTCCTTTTAACACCAATGTTCAAGCATGGAATCGTTGTACTATGATTGTGATGAGGATGGCTAGAGTTGGATATGCAAATAACAAAAAAAAAATACTGGAAGACGGGGGCGGGTGTCACCAATAAACTCTCTGATGTGAGAATAAGTATTTTTAAGTAAAATAAAGATAATAATGCTCAAACTGAGTAATTGAGAACATGCCTTTCTTAGATTGCATGAGTCATTTATATAGGGCTATAATTACTATTATGGTAGGTTCCTATATTGACGGAGACAATTAAATCCAATTACAATTGCAATTAGAATTCTCAATCAATGTTACATGTAACTACCACGACGATATACATTGTCAATTTCAGATTACACTAGCGTTAAGCCTATGATTGGTGGGATATTCATAGATAGGCTTACCCTAGGTATCTCGATCCAACACCAACATTTATCTACAGTCACATGATCGTTTAGGTTCATATTTTTCATGAAAAGAAGAACAATCAATATACTAACTCGCCCATGCACAACACAGGTGGTTGTTGTGGTAATTATATATAATTGTTTTCTCTGAATGTTTACATTTAAGATTTTACACTTTTTTTTAGTTTGGATTTGGATTTTACACTTTTTTTAGTTTGGATTTGTGTATTTTGTATATTTCTTTTAAAAAAAAACTTTGTCGTGTTTTTACTATTATTAAATATTTTCTTTTAACATTTTCCAATTGTGGTTTTGCTAATTTAGTTTTATTAATGCATGTGTATCAATTTGAAATTTATAATTTTATTATTTTTTTAGTAAATTATTTAGGTAGTAGTGATTCTTATATTTCTTCTACAAAGAGTAATAAAGTATTATTCAAGTTCTTGTTTGTCTATATATATCATACACATACACACACAAAAACTTGTCCATATGTTTTGTTTTGACTCCTATGTTCTTCTACATTCAATTCTATGAGAAATATTATGAGAAATTATTTAAAATATACTAAGAGACAGAAATAAATTCCAATGATACAAAAACAATTGTACATATATACCAAGAGACAAAAATAAATTCCAATGATATTTAATTCTCATTAAATGTTTTAAATCATCCTAACTCCTTCACTCCTAATACTTGGAGCTCAAAACAACAAAAGAATTTTAAAAAAATTATATAAGGGAAATAAAAAAGTCAAGCCAAAAAATCACAAAACTCGTTCAAGATATGGAGTCGACTAAGTAGGTTACAAACAAAAAGTGAACCCCTAAAACCCAATTTCTATATTAATGTACAAAATATTGATCGGCAAGATATGATAAGGAAATGATATTATTAAACAACATTTGTTAAGGCAATTTGATATTTTGTGACATTTTATAGCTTGTGCCAAAAAACATTATCATTGTATTTATTGTTTTGTCAACATAATTTATACTCTAATAATATTATCTCTCACACATTTTTAACTAGAAAAATGTAGTATGGCAACTGTTTTAAGGATGGATCCCAAAATAAGACGTTATATATGATCTATTTAATCATCTTTAAAATTAGTTTAGGGTTTGTCCGAATGCAACATTAATTAAAATTAACTTGTCAAGGAATCATTCACATATAAACTTCTATTACAGTATGTTTGAACCAATTTGAAATGGTAGTAACATTCGGACAAATGAACATGATAAAATGGACAAACGATCTATATTTTACTTGCTCTACATATCTTTCCGATAAGCAAGGGAGAAAGTTATTTCGTTGAAGAATAAGTGACCAGCAACCTTATACATTCTAATTCTTGAAAGTTTCTCATTCATTCATAATTATT
This sequence comes from Centella asiatica, assembly GCA_014636745.2. NCBI lineage: Eukaryota > Viridiplantae > Streptophyta > Magnoliopsida > Apiales > Apiaceae > Centella > Centella asiatica. The sequence continues at coordinate 3,466,315 of CM025780.1, read as the reverse complement.
GATATATTTCTCTTTTAATAAAATATTTTCTTCATTCCACAAAAAGAAAAACATTTAAAATTTTGGCAAATGTTAATTTGCATGTTTAACTAAGAATTGAATGTATTTTCTCAAGAAAATTGTTAGGAATTTTTAATTAAAAATAAGATTAGAATATTATAATTATGACAAATTTAAAAAAATACAGAATTATAATGAAAAATATGCAAATATTGCTATTTTTGAAAAACAAATTTTATTACCAAATGTCGCTCTTTTTTCGGAAGGGATGGAGTATTATTTTTACTTATAGTTTTATTAGTAATAAGAATTTATAAAAGTACAAAAGTTTGCGTTTAGGAGTAATTTTCATATTTTTCATGATATTTTACTTTAACATTATCAAAAGTAAATTTTCATTTCAGTTTTAAATTAGAACACTTCAGAAATTTTATTTTTTTTATGAATTGTTTTATATCTCTAATTTTAAAATAAAAGAAGTACAAATTTAATATCGAAAGAATTGAAATTCAGTACAAGAAGAGAAAAGCTAGAATGACCTTTTTTTTCTTTTCTCCAAACATATAACAAACCTAATAATTAAAAAAAAGTTACTCCCTCCATTCCACAAGAAGAGTTATATTTGGAAGGAAAAAAAATTAGTCTAGAAAAGAGTTACATTTAAAAATTTTCTTTGTTATTTTGCTATAAATTAAAAAACTTTTAATTGTAAACTTATAGATCTTACCATAACTTAAAAATTCATAACAAATTTCATGAGATAAACTTATTATTTGTACATTTAATTTTTGGTCAAAGATGCAAGATTAATAATCGTAAAAAATTTAAATGTTGATTTTTTTTTTGAAACAGAGCGAGTATATATTATGAAACGAATTTGGAGTAATGGGGGCCATAGAAGTAGAGATGAGGCATTAATCTTGTGCCTAAAGCAACAAAAGAGCCAGCAACAAAAGAGCCATACTGAAAAAATCCCAGAAATTAAGCAAAGATGTTTGCTTGTCACGCCAATATGTTAGCTCTTCTTTTTCTACATGTACGTTTCTTTGGTAGTTAATTAGTTGTTTATCTACGTGACATCTTCTGAAAACTCCCCTGTGCATATCCTAAAAGTTGACATATCTCTTTATATGTAGTTATTAAATTGTTTTCTACATGTGTTAGAAATATTTTGAAGAAGTTTCATTTCATACACTATTATGTAGGGAAAAAAAATATTTTGAACAGCTTCCATTTATTAAGGAATGAAAACAGAAAAACAAAATGTGTGGCATGTTCCTTCCTTAAAAATTACTTAATTTGACATCTTATTTTTTTATTTTAGTTTATTTTTGTTCGCGTCTAAGTAATTTACTCACGAACCTCCATTTCTTTTTTAATGTATTCTTAAGTTTTTACCACGAACCTGCCTTATTAAAAATAATATATTTTATTTTATTTTAGTAATTAATGATAATGTAGAATGATTTAATTACGGCTTAAAAATCGTTAGAAACTGAATATATTATTGGTCATGTACTTAATTATTGCAATCTAGATGAATTGGTCATGAATATTTTAGGGATGGATCCCAAATGAAACACTACTTAATGATCAATTTATTTATACTTTATTCCTTTTAAATTTGTTTTCATATGGAATGGTTTTCACACGTTAATTACTTTTAACTAACTTGACAAGGATAATCATTACAATATAAACCATTTTAGAGTATGTTTCATACAATTATACTTAAAACAACTTAAGAAGATTTTCACGTTGAATCCCAAAACAAAATAATAAGAAATGCTCACATTTGGACAAATGAACCTAACAGATGGGAGTATGAGATTAATCTTCTATATTAAGATCGAAGGAAGACAAGAACCTACTTTTATTTTTGTATATTTTCAATTCTATCAAGTATCTTTTTAGAAGTGCAAAAGAAAAAGTTATTTATTGACGATTGAGTATTGAGTACAAGAAGAATAAAGAGAAAGCAGAATTGAAACATCATATATCCTTTTTTGATAGATATTACGGCGCTGATTGCTTTTATATTTTTTTTTCTTTTTTTCTTTTTAGATTGCTTCTCTTTTTAGATGTATGTAATTGGTACGTTTGTTGTACATCATAAAAAGCATGCACCTAAATGCATTATAAATACCCTCCTTCAACCCTTCAACTCCTCACTTTCAAATTTACCTCCCACTCTCTCTCTAGATCTTTCTCACACTAAAAACTCTATCTAGGAACCCAAAAAGAAAAAAACAAGGTAGAGAGAAAAATGGTGAATCCCAAAGGTCTCCTTCTTTCGGCATTTCTCTTTGTATTAATATCTTTGTCCCTAGCACAAGTTATAACATACAATGTGGTGGCCTTAGGAGCCAGACCAGATGGAGTAACGGACGCGACCAAGTCATTTCTTAGTGCATGGGCTTCCGCTTGTGGCTCGGTGAAGCCGGCTTCGATTTACGTGCCTCCCGGAAAATATTTGCTTCGGAATGTTCATTTTGGTGGAGGATGTAAGAATAACGTTATATTTTTTAAGATAGACGGAACGTTGGTCGCTCCGTCAGATTATTCAGTTATCGGCAATGCCGGTAACTGGCTCCATTTTGAAGGAGTTAATGGTCTTACTATTAGTGGTGGAGTTCTTGATGGCCAAGGCGCAGGCTTGTGGGCATGCAAGTTAAGTGGCAAGAGATGTCCCAGCGGAGCCACGGTACGTGCATAAAAGATATGCATATCTAATTTTCATATCCATAGTATATATGTATATTTCAAATGTAATCTATCAAAAATATTTATCATCATAAGAGCCCTCAAAATAGACCTTTATTTCCCTCTTAATTTAGTGCATCAGGCCTAGATAGAAATTTCAGTGACAATATAAAAAATGATAAATTATGAAAAAACATAAAAGTTGTAAGCTGACCTAATGGTGATCATTTTGATCTCCTAACTATATTACTTTATAAAGGTAGAAATGTATTTTTTTTCCACCTGAGAGTCAAACTGTCTAATTTATTTTTGTTATCTCATTTCCATGTTCTAAGGAAAAATAAATAAAAGAAAAAAACGTCAATCATGCAACATCTTGTCCAAAAACATTACTCCGTGATATGGTAAGAAAGCCAATTTCCAACATCTTTTTGCGTTCTTTTCATTAAATTTTGTGATTTGTTCCAAAAGCCTAACCGATCAAACTAATGTTTTAAATTATATATCACTACCTTTTTTCTCCCCTTTTTCCTAAAGAAACCATACCCATGACTAATTCTAGTTTTCAGATTAAATTATATAGAAACTTGTACATGATCAATTATCTCTTTATCAGAAACATTAACGTTAAAAATTAAAATGTTAATTGTATATGTACTATTGTGTTTACAGACACTAGGATTTACAAAATCGAGCAATATAGTGATAAATGGGTTAACATCACTGAACAGCCAAATGTTCCACATTGTCATCAATGGCTGCCACAATGTGATGATGCAAGGAGTGAAGGTCATGGCCGCCGGAAAGAGCCCCAACACCGACGGAATTCACGTGCAATTATCGTCAGGAGTTACCATCTTGAATTCTAAAATTAGCACCGGAGATGATTGTGTTTCCATAGGCGCAGGCACAACAAATTTGTGGATTCAAAATGTTGCATGTGGTCCAGGCCATGGCATTAGGTAAGTTTCATTTTTTTTAAATTTTCTAGTCAATTTTCAAAAACATTGGACGATAATATAGATGTCGCTGCAACACTAACCGACCAATCATGAAATATTTTTTGATTTTGTAATATTATTTACTACGATGTGTTACTAATATTGAACATGTATCATGAATTGTGTAGCATTGGAAGTCTGGGCAAAGATTTGAATGAACCAGGTGTGCAAAATGTCACCGTTAAAACGGCTACTTTTACGGGCACACAAAATGGTGCAAGGATTAAATCATGGGGAAGACCTAGCTCTGGTTTTGTTAAGGGCGTTCTCTTCCAACATATTACCATGGTCAATGTGGAAAATCCCATTGTAATTGACCAAAATTACTGTCCAAATGAAAAAAATTGTCCTGGCCAGGTACACTTTTCAAGAATCATATTTTAGACAGCTTCCATATGAAAAAAATTCCACGACACCAAATGCTATTTATATTCTTGAGCTTTGCCTTTGATTTTTCAAGTATTGATTTCTTGTTACATGTTTTTAGAACTCAGGCGTGAAAATTAGCGACGTGACATATCAAGATATTCATGGAATATCGGCAACAAAAATTGCTGTGAGATTTGATTGTAGTAAGAAAGTTCCATGCAGTGGCATAAAATTGGACGGAGTAAAGCTCACTTACAAAAATCAACCAGCTGCTGCATCTTGTGAGAACGCCGCCGGGACGACTTCCGGCATGGTTCAACCAGCAAGCTGTTTGTAGTGTAAAATCTTGCTGCATTTTATTTATTTGAGGGAAGGGAAAGCATCATTTTTCCCTCTAATACTATGCGTATCAATGAAATGGTGAAAAGGTAGTAGTATTTAATGTATAGGGAATTTTCACCCTCATTTTTTGTATTTTCTATACATAAGTACAATCTTTAATAGGCATGATCAATAAGTATGACTCGTGTATAGAAATAACAAAAATCAGTGAGGAAAAAATTTCAATTAATGTGGATTCTATAATGAATATTATTGCTTGATTTAAAGCCCATTTAGGTTATCCCTGCCCTGCAACAATGGTTTGCCTTTTTGTGGCCCATTACGTGTTACTTGATGTTAGGTCTTGCGGACCTAAAAATCACAAAAATATAATGGATAATGGCAAGTTGGTGCATTGTATAGATTAACATTTTCAAACAGTTACCATATTTTTTAACTCTTCCGAATAAGTGTTATATTACTTCCCCATTTCAGCCCATTGTAACCTAAGGTTTTTCACAATTATTAAGGAAAAAGTGAATCTTTTATAAAAATATCTTTTAGAGCTAGTGGTAAAAAATGAATTAGTTTGAAATTAGTAAAGGTAGTAAGAAAGTAAGTGATTGAAGTAGAGTAATGTGATATAAAATAGATCTTTACGGATAATATGAATAAATTAAAAGATAGAACTTTTCATAAAGGATATTATTACAAATGAATGATACATACCAAAAAAAAAGTATTATAAATGAGTCGAATATAGAAAGTATTATTTATTACCAAAGATATCCACAATACTTCTCAAACTTCTACCCACCTTCATCTTCACATCCATTGTGTTTCTTTGCAATCTTTACCACCAACCAACATCACCATTCCCACCACACCACCACCATTATTATGATCATACTACTATCATCACCCCTCTGATTTAAAGAAAATATTTAAATCTAAACTTATTTTTTTCAGATCTAAACTTGCATCTTTTAAATCTGACTTGCAAACTACGTATCTGAGCTCCCTCCACCATTATCGTGTTCATTTGTCGATAACGGCATCTTTAGTTATCGGCATCGATATCCTCCATTGCCCGACTGTCCTCGCCAACATTCTACGTCGTCGCCAACAGCATCCTTCAGTGACTACTTCTCTTCTATTTCCAACAGTTGCATCTTACATTCACATCTTTCTTTTTTCTTTTTATTTCTTCTGCTTTAAATTTTTTTGATTTAATTAATTTATTTCTTTCTTTCTTTCAAGTTTCAAAAAATGTCATCCATGAACGACTCCTCTATAATTGATAACCATAACTTTACCTGTTGGACAATTTTATGTATTTGTTCACTGTTTTATTTCATCTTTCTAAGTAAAAATGTTATTATTTATGTCGACTTTGTTACTATTGAGATCTTTTCTGAATCATTCTTTTTTTTTTTGTTAGTGAAAATTATGTTTCATTTGTAAAATATAATATTTTGGTCGAGTATTTGAATCAAACAAATGTGATTTTTCAAAATAGTAACATGAAAAGTAAGTAAATAGTAACATATATAACAGTACCGACTAATATGAACAGTGCTACTATTAATTTTAGTCTTTTATATTTTCTTATTCTTCTATTTTATTTGTACGAAGTATTCTGATATATTTTATATTAACTGGATGTGATTATTTGAAATAGTAACTCTGGAAAAAACAGTAACATAAAAACAATAACTTTTGATACAAATAATAACATAGTCAATACTAATATATGGACATTATAAATATTTTAATGATAAAAAACATTGCTAGGGAAGAATTAGAAGGTACCCACATTTTTAAAGAATTTTAAACTTTGCATTAGACCGGCTTTCGATTTTTCCAATATATAATCTATGTTAATATGTTGTCAAAGAGTGCTTATTTTGTGCTTTGACTTTTTTATATGCATACATATATCAATGGTTTGCGACTAAATCGATAAATATCATTGAATTCTATACAAATTGAAATAATTCAACTGTTGAAATATATATAAAAGGGCTAACAACAAAATTGTCCTCGTATGTCAACAAAATTTTCAATTTATCCCCCAAATTTTTTATCAACAATTAACCCCTTTTAACATTTTTAAAAAGCAATACTCTTCCTTTTGGCTTACTTTGACCAATACACCAATTTTTAATCAAAAATACATTTTCACTTACTTTGACCTTGTAAGTGTGATATTAATACTTGTTTGAAAATAAAATTTATTAATACATGTAATAGTTAATATCTGTTTTGAACTAAACTAAAATAGATTTTAAAAAAATTATAACATCAACAAAAGTAATTTTCATTAAATTTATAGTTAAGAAACTATTTTACAATTTGCATAAAGTTCTCGCTGACTTAAGAAACTAAAATCATATTTAAAAAGATATTAAAAGATTAATAGATTTTAAAAAAGAAAACCGCTTCTTTTCTTTTTTTTTTTTTGGATCTTGGATAAGATAAAGCTAGTCCCAAATAAAATCAATATTTGGGGTTTGAAGTGAATGGAGGGTTGGCTCTTCACTTGAAACTAAGAAAGTAATATTAAACTAATAAACTAAATATTTTTTGAAGTAAAAGAATTATAGAGAGAAGTACAATACTCAATTTTAGTGTCGTTTGGTCGTAAGAAGTCCTAGGTACTTATAGAAGAATTCCTAAGGTTTTTAGTTGAATAAAATGTTGAATTAAAATAGGAATTACATGCAAAAAATAATTTTAAAAAAAAAAAAAACCAATGTTAGCGTTTAGGGAAGTTTCTCGAGTTGGATCGGGTCGGATTAGACCGGTTGAACCAGCCCATTTTTATTTTGAAATCGGGCGTCCGAAACAGCGTCGTTTTGGATGCGCGGGCTGTGTTGCTTGGAAAATAATATTTCTTCGCTGCTGCAATGGTGGATTGAACCTGAAACAACTGAGCCGTGTCCCTTTGTTAGGTTTAAATTGCACTTCAGTTATATATATTTCAAGTCTGCATCATGTAATTGCTTACATTACTATTATTAACTATATTAATAATATTATTTACATTATATAATTACTATTAAATATGAATAGACTATAATAATGCAGTTTGATAATATTTCTTTTCTTTTTTTTTTCGTAAATGCAATAATTAATATAATAAATATAATAATTTGATATTTTCTCCAATAAATACTAGAAAATGCAATAAAATTTGTAAAACAAAATATTTTAAAATACTAAAGAGGATGCAAATGTATGTCGATCTTAAAAATGACATTTATGGGAAATTTTATATTTTTTATAAATAGAAAATGTGTTTAACAATTACTAAAAAATACTACAAAATTGAAATTAAATGTTCTAAAATGCCTAAAAATACTAGAAATGTTAGAAAAATATTTTCAAATTATGAAATGACTTTAAATAATTAAAATTAAATATTTAAAAATGTTATGCGAGATTAATTAAATGCTAGAAATAACTAGAAACTTATAAAATAAATCTAATAAAGGCCTAAAATGACATAAATGCATCTAATAAATGCGAGATAACCTAGAAAATTAATAATGATGAAACTAAAAATAGAAAATGATGAGAAAATTACTAAAATGTCATTTAACTCAACTTTTGCTCGATTTTGTTGAAAAACCTTAGTATTGATACTTCGAAAATATTGTAACATGCTTTACTTTTATTTAAAGAATTAAGTGACAATAATAAATGATAAATGGACAATCTTAGGGCACATAATTGATTTCTAACCCTATGGTTTTGAAATTTTTAGGTGTTTACAGTGACCTTTATTTATGTCCATTTTAACATTTGAAAGTCTTCTTTTTATTAATTCAGAAGTGTTCCATCTGATCTTTTCCTAATATGTATTTTTATATCTCCATCCACAATATCAAATATAACAATATAAGTCTGAAATCTTTGCTCGCAATTTTTAGTTTGAAAGAGTCGAATTCAAAAGACTCAGTTGATTTATTGAAAATTCATTTAAACTTTACAATTTAAACATCACTTGTCCTAAGTATCGTCTGATCTAATTCACTTTCCATCATGGCTTCAATCATTTTAGAATATTGGGTTTCTTTTAAACATTTCTATGTATACAGAAGTGAAACGATTTGATTTCTTGAATTCGTCCATTATTCAAACATATTTGATTGATAATGTCTAACCTAGAACCTTTCTTCATCTGCTTCGAAGATATGAACAAAATACAAAATCTAGGTAATGACCACAAACAATTTGGAGGTTTATATGTAAGAGACCGTTATGTTCATGAATATAAGTAGGTGATATGAACAAATATTACTATAGTTTTAAACTTGAAGGATACCAGAATTTGCTTTAAAATCTTCTATACATAAAAATTAAAAATTCCAAGTATGTACAAGAAATTAGCTTCCTACATCTTTTCATTGTCTTCTAGAAAATTATCGTGATAACTTTTATATGATATATGCAACTTTTTGATTTTCTGATCTTTTCCTTTTCATGTAAGTTTAATTAAATCTGGACAACTATAATATGGTGTATGCAATTCTTGTAGCTAGTACGATCTATTATTTATCAGATGATTAGTGAAATTTATGTTCTTTTACTTTGCTAATATTTTGTTGGATATAACTGGGTTACAAATAGTATTAGAAACGGCTAAGTAAAACTGGGAAAAATTTGAAGCACGTGTGAACACGTTTTCCTTAAAATAGTTTAGTCCCCTCACTAGGGTGCTTTAGAGGATCTTTGAACTACTGTTTCCCAAGATACAACGGATTACAGAGATCGGACTTGGCACAAAATCTGTTTACTGACGAACAAGAATAAGAAATTGTAATGAGCACTTTGGGATTAGGGATGAAAGACAAAAACTTCTATCTTTCAAACTGATGGATTAAGCCTCTATTTATAAACTCAAAATAGGAAATAAACTCAAAATATTTCAGATACATTATCAAAGAAAATCAAAAGCAAACAGAAACAACTATTTCTCCAAAATTTACAACCAGAATCTATGAATGATAGAATAAAAGTTGATAAATTTAGCTACAAGTCCAATAGAACAAAAGAACGAAGAAGAAAGTGCAATCGCAAAACCGTCACAGTTTAGTAAACAACCCATAGAGTGAAAAAAAAATTCCATTTTTCATCAATGTTGGGGAGACCAGGGAACCAAAAAACATCCAATATACAATGTGAAATGACCCAAAAGTTTAAGTTAATAGGTCTAAAGCACAACTTTATATATTAAAAATTCATATTCACACTTTGCAATCAATGTGACATGGAAGAGACCCATATGTGAACCTCAACATTCTTCCCTTTCACATGTACATTCGATAATGGTCCATTGCTTCCCCTAAAGAGTGAATTTTGTTGGAAAATAAACTCACAAAGAGAACTTTGGAAGAAGAAGATAATACTTATATTTCACTCACTTGATTACAAAATGACTTGATACAAGGGTTTATATAGGACTCATAAGAAAGTTCTACACACATATATTAATTACCTCTAAACTCTAAAAGACTCTCTTGGATGATTCTAGAGATAGGATGCATCTAGATATACAATTAATCTAAAATTACTAATACATGCATCATGATTAATCTAGAAGTACTCACATACATGTACTATAATAATTATAGTCAAAATTATTTTTTTTATTTTCTTCACCCCCCCCCCCCCCCCCCCTAATTTTGACTACTCCAAGTAGAGTTCGAAATTTGTTAAAGACGTCACTTTTGAGAGGCTTCGTAAAAATGTAACTAATTTGGTCTTGGGACTTCACATATTTGAGCTCCACTTCGTTCTTTTCAATGCATTCTCGGATAAAATGAAACCTTGTGTCTATATGCTTGCTCCTTTCATGAAACACCAGATTTTTTGCTAAAGCCATCGCCGACTTATTATCAATTAAAATTTCTGTAGAGTCCTTTTGTGGCATGTAAATCTCTTCCAACACTCTCCTTAGCCAAATGGCTTGACAAACACAAGATGAGGCAGCCACATATTCTTCTTCACAAGTAGACAAAGTAACAATAGGTTGCTTCTTTGAACTCCATGAAAATGATGTATCACCTATAAAGAAAACATATCTGATCGTGCTCTTTCTATCATCAATGTCACTGGCCCAATCACTATCACAATAACCCACAAGTTTGAACTCATTAGAACGATGATAAAACAATCCAAAATTTAAAGTACCTTTTAGATAGCGGAGAATTCTCTTTGCCACCTTCAAGTGACTTGTTGTTGGAGCCTCCATATATCGACTGACAAGTCCAACACTATAGAGTATGTCGAGCCTTGTGTAAGTCAAGTATCTTAAACTTCCAACAAGACTTTTGAAATAAGTGGGATCCACTTTTCCACCTTCTTCCAATTTTGATAACTTTGTTCCACATTCAATGGGGGTGCTAACAGATTGACAATCTTCCATCTTGAACTTTTTTAAAATCTCTCTTGCATAACCTTCTTGAGAGATCATTATGCCCTCATCCATTTGCTTTACCTCAATCCCAAGATAATATGACATAAAACCAATATCGGTCATTTCAAATTCTCGAGCCATGTCTTGCTTAAAATTCTCAAACATTCTTGGACTATTACTCGTAAAAATTAAATCATCAACATATAGGCATGCAAGAAGAAATTCTCCATTTTTACTCACCTTAGCATAAAGAGCATGTTCATGAGGACACTTGTAAAATTCTTTACCTTGAAAATATTTGTCAAGTCTACTGTTCCAAGCTCTTGGCGCTTGCTTTAAGCCGTATAAAGCCTTTTTTAACTTTAATACTTTGTCTTCTTCTCCTTTAATGGTGTAGCCCAATGGTTGCTCTATATATACCTCTTCTTCAAGGACTCCATTCAAAAAAGCAGATTTTACATCCATTTGGTGAATTTTCCACCCATTTTGAGCTGCCAAAGCCACAATGAGTCTTATAGTCTCCAATCTTGCAACCGGTGCAAACACTTCATCATAATCAACTCCATGTCTTTGATTGTACCCTTTAGCTACTAATCTTGCTTTATATTTTTCAACCAAGCCTTTTTCATTCTTCTTCACCTTGTATACCCATTTTACACCAATAGCTTTTTGTCCTTTTGGAAGGGTTGTTAACTCCCACGTGTCATTCCTTTTTATGGACTTGATCTTTTCATCCATAGCTTCCACTAGTACAAAACTGATCATATGCGTCGGTTAATTAACATATTTTGCGTCGGTTACGAGGAGACGCATATGGAGGAGACGCAAAAACTTACATATTTTGCGTCGGTTAAACACACGACGCAAAAACGAAGACTTTGCGTTGTACCTTTATAACACCGACACAAATAATAGCATCATTTGCGTCGGTTCATTTAAAACAACCGACGCAAATGAATGTTTAATAAAAATTTATTTTAAAAATAATTTAATAAATTTGCGTCGGTTCATTTAAAAAAACCGATGCAAATGATTGTTTAATAAAAATTTATTTTAAAAATAATTTAAGTATTTGCGTCGGTTCATTTAAAACAACCGACGCAAATAATTGTTTAATAAAAATTTATTTTAAAAATAATTTAATCTATTTGCGTCGGTTCATTTGAAACAACCGATGCAAATGATTATTTAATAAAAATTTATTTTAAAAATAATTTAAGCTATTTGCATGGGTTGTTTTAAATGAACCGACGCAAATTATTATTTTTTTAAAAAAAAAATTTTAACTATTTGCGTCGATTCTTTTAAAATAACCGACGCAAATTATTGTTTTTTTTTTTAAATTTTCTTTTTAAAAATAAAATATCTAACCTGTACATAAAAAAGGATACTCGATATGCCACAACAAGCCAAAATATATAGTACAAAACTCAACCATTTCAATATTTGCAAAACAGGAATATATACAAATCCAAATTTACTAACAGTTCAAAACAGACATATTTACAAACTGTTCAAATTACATGTCCAAATTTACAAACTGTCCAAATATATTTAGGTCACATACAATAACTCATAAAAAAATCTGCATACAGGTCTCTAATTTCATCAAGATCAGACTGAGTATACGACTCTTATGCACTCAAACCCTGGAGAAAATTATAAAAAAGAAACAATGTTGCATATAATTAAAACCAATATACAAGGTTAATAGATTGAAATAATCAATTGCATGCATATAATTAAAAACAATATACCTCAGTCCATTTTGTAAAGGGAGCCCGTTGATGCAACTTGACGATGTCATACATGTACCTCATGACATAGTAGCCACATTCAATACTTCCTTTTTGTTGAGGACACTATATAAATAGTCAAGTTGATTAAAATTTTAATAAGAAATATTAAGAACCAACAAAATCAACTTTGTTTGGATAAGTTAGCAAGTATTTTATACCTTAACCTCTTTCGTACACCATTGCAACTTATTTTTTTTGTGCTTGCCACCTTGAGCAACATATGATTTAAATGCCCTACAAAATTATATATAATTAATATGAGTAAATAAATATGTTAAAAGAGTTTTACACGTTTAGCTTATATTAAAAACTTAGGAACTAAAATATTATTTACTTACACTGCCATTACGTTCTTTATCGGCATATTCCTTTCCTTCTTCAATGAGTTGTACACATATATTGTGCTTTGCTCACAAGATATGAGAAACAACAACCAATGCTCACTACATTTTTACAAATTAAATAACAATGTTAAATTATATCAATGAACAAGTTAGCTACAATAAGTTAATCCCACCATTTTTATGTTCTTACTTTTGGAAGTACGGCGCGAAGATGAATTTGGCTCCCAGGCAACCTAGAAAAATTGACGCAATGTATCGAGCAGACACATCTGGATTATTTTTTGCATTTGCCAGTGCTTGAGGACACAGGAATCCAAATGCATTAGATCCCGACGTCATCTCGTTTAAGTACCTTAAATATAATATACAAATTACTCATTAGTTACTTTATAAAATAAACCTGTATATCAGCTAAAAAAAAAAAGATAAATGAGAATGTATGAAAATTATAGTCTCACCTTATCCAAATTTGTACAACACTTATATTCAACCATTCCATTCTACAGAATTGGATGATATCTTCGCACGCAATGTATATGAGTTGTTCATCTTCCTTCTCAATGCAGTTGTCATAATCCAATGGCACTGAAATTAAGTCCTAGGAAGGCAATCCCATAATCATTTGTGCTAAATATTTACTTTTTTTGCTCAAGCTCGAATCAACATCAATAGCTGACCCTTTGCTACGAACTTCATTATTTTTGGCGGGGGGCATGCAGGCTCTTTACTCTTACCCGGTAAGATGGGATCCTAATTAGATATAAAGTGTTAAACAATAACATTTACATGAATTTAATGAATTAACAACAATCATTTATAATTAATAATGTTAATTTGAAATTTGTTACCTGCCCCAATAGTACAAGTTGTTTAGGCCACTAAACAAAGCTACCTAATGTGTCACCTACTCTTGTATGTTCATACGTAGGCACAGGAAGAGGAGCTTGTTGAAATTCAGGGCGAACATCATCAATGGATACTCTTACATTGTTGACCTCCATTTGAGTACCATGAACAACGTCGCCCGACACATTCGATGCAAAAACAGTCCCAAAAGCCACAATATTTTTGCCGGTCTCAGGAAGGATGACACAGAGACGACATGGAGTCGGCTTCTATGTTAATTATATAAAAAAAAATTCAGTTAGGATCATATAGGGCACTTATATGATAACTTATGATTGAAAGACATAGAAAAGAGTAAAAATAAGTATACCTTTATTTGAAAGAATGGATCCATCGAGTGGGAGCTACTGTGAATCACGTCGGTTGTTGGAGTTGTTGGAGTTTGTTGGGGAATAGGCATTCCCATCTGGCTCATTACATTGAATACGTTCGCAAGCTGACTTTGCAGTGTACCAATCTGGTCTTTGTATTTCATATCCATTTCATTCATTTGAGATTGGTACTGCTGCGCAAGTCGATTGACCACTTTTGTTTCAATTTCTTGAGTTATCGTAGACAACTCATCCATTGATATTACGGCTTTACGGGACTTGCCTCTGTCCATGCCGAATACATCCTTCATGCGAACTGTTCCTCTAACCCCTCTGACACGCCCGCCGTGCTCCTTCTTTCCAAGTGCACGTGACAATATGTCATCATGCCCATGAGGAGTCCACGAACCTTCGGAGGCTTTGTCTTTCCATTCCAACTGTTTCAAAATCAATTTAACGATTAATATTTTAAGCATAACTGTAAATATAAAAATTTTTAAATGAACAAAATACTAGTACCATTTTTTGAACAGCATCCCTAGTCTCGTCCTTGGGAAAATAATAACCTTCACCTTCATCCCTCTTCCTAACTCTCGCCCGAATCCAATCGTAACTACAATCAGCTCGATCGGTTGATACAATTTCTGAATTAACTGATTCGGATAAAGGTAGAGAATCAAGAGGGTCATCAACCATCCACTTCGATTTTTTTGCTGCATATCCATGTCTTCCCAAATAATGTGGATACTCATTAAACTTCTGGTTTTGACGTGCCTTGTCACTTTTAGTCTGTTAGAAAATAAAACAATAATATGAGTAAATAGTCCCTGTTCAACATAATATTATCTGAAAACCAATAATAATATAAATATGAAAAGAATATACCTGAAATTCTTCACTTTAATGATCATAAGTGAATTTATCTCATTGCTCTCGACTTATGAAGTCATATTTCTCGCAAGGGTCCTTGTCTACACGCAAGTATCGGCAGACTAACCTTGACTTGAAATCCCTCCAAATTTTCCCAGCAGATTTTAATATGTCCTTCCGTCTCGCATCATCCATTATATTCCACTCTGTCTAAAATACTCAAATCATGCATATCAGTAACTTGTAATAAAATTTGAACGGCAATATATGTTAAAACAACTAATTATTCTTTTCAATTCATACCTTAATATCTTCCCAAATCGTATCCTTTAGTCCATCACTGACTTCTTGCCAACTCTGAATATTTATGTCAACCTGAACTCTAACTAGTACTCCAATGTACGACTTGAATGCAGCAGCATATGTTCCAATGGGAACACCGAGATCATCAAACTCAATCACTTTCTGCAATTGTTTATTTGCGTACTTTTCTTTCAATGTTTTGCAAGATGTTGGACCTCTTGTTTTTTTAGTAGGTTTGTCACTCGAACTTGGGTGGTCCATGATAATTGTAAACTACAAAGTACATCAAAAAATGTCAAAAAAATCACATTTCAAAATAAACTACAGAGTTAGAGTTAGGCAACAAGCAACTTAGGCGAAAAAAAAGTTCCAACTAACAGTAGATTGTTCAATCATAGGCGAAAATGAGAAGGTACCAATTTGAAAGACGACATAAAAAAATGCAAAACTATTGCCAAAAATTACAGTGCATCCCAACAACAAAAACAAAAGACACACAACCAAAACACATAGTATATCGCAGTGTTTCCATTCAAAAGACACACAACCAAAACACATAGTATATCGTAGTGCTTCCATTCAAAAGAAACACAAATAGAACACATAGAAACACAAATAGAACACATATATCACAAGACACACTTTGGGGTTTTAAACAAATGTTGTATTAAAACTGAAAACAGAAAAAGAATGTAAACAGTTCAGTTGAAAAAAAATTATGTACCTCTTTCACTTGTAACAAATCCGAAGCCGATTACAGTGTATTCGCCAGAAACTGAAAAGGAAATGTATATTTATCGATTAAGAACTTGAAATGGAAATGTATGCAACTCGTATGCAGCTTCTGAAGATTTAGGGCAAAGCAAATGTTATGCCGCGCAAAGGATATAAATAGGCGATAAAAAGAGGGGCAAATGAAAAATATGCCGCGAAATGAAATACTAATATAAAAATTAAAAAATTATTCACATTTGTGTCGGTTATTTTAAAACACCGACGCATAAACTCCACATTTTCGTCGGGTCTTTAGAAAACCGACGCAAACAATTTTTTTTTTAGTCGGTTATTTGCGTCTATTCTTTTAAAGCACCGACGCATAAACCCAACATATGCGTCGGTGCTTTCGGAGAACTGACGCAAATACCCGATTAATTTTTAACACATTTTTTTTAAATATACAATTTATATTAATATACTACATAATAATCTAAAAGGAAATTAATATTATGCTCATATTGAAATTCATTAATACCAAAGATTATAGTGATTAATTCAAAAATGTGATATATATATATATATATATATATATAGCTAGATATGATAATTATCATATATATATTATATATGCTATAAACTATAACATAAAACCATAGAACAATATACAATACATTCACTACAAAAAAAATGGCCTTTAGTGACGAAAATTTTAGTGACGAACAAAATTCTGGTCACCAAAAGTAGCCTTTTGTGACTTAATTTTTTTTTGGTCAATGAATGTTAGTGAACAAATAATTTAGTGACCAAAACAAGAAAGTGGTCAATAAATTTCCTTTAGTGACCGAATTTGGTGACCACATCTTTGTATCGTCAATAAATTTTTCTTTAGTGACTAGAGATGTTGGTCACTAAATTTTTTGGTGAAAAATTACATTTTCACTATATATAATTTTATGATATAATAATGTATAGCAATTTTGTTTACTTTATAATAACATATAACTTTATGATATATTATTTTTTTGTTGTGTAATATTAGTGATAACATTTTTATAAAAAAAAAAAGGTACTATTTTTTTTTTACTATAACTCTCCATATTAAGCAATTTATTATCATTTTTGTTTTAACTTTATATTTATAATTTATATTATCATTTTCTTTTTTTACTTTATATTTTTTTACTATTTTTTTGATTTATATTATTTTTACTTTATATTTTTTTTTACTATTTTTTTTCCATTAAAGCTTTAAAGAGATATACATACTGCTCTTTTATTTTTACATTTATTATCATTTTTGTTTATACCATTGTGTAGATCATAATTTTCAGTATCATTTTCATATATAACACACGTTTATAGCATTTATGGTTTGAGAGTTATTGATTTTTAAAGTTTAATCAAAAAAAAATCAAGAAAAAAAACATAGAACCCTATAACCCGACTTACAAATTTTGCGATTCAGGTTCAAATTGATTACATAACCTTGTTTTTGCACTTATAACCGACATTTTACCTCAATCAATTTCAAAAATGGCAAACTATAGCTCGTTTTAGGAACTCAGTCGAAACTTTTAAAACCCGAATGTTCTTCTTGATTTTTCTTACGATTTAGTTGTTAAAACTTGAAATTGATTGCATGAATGAGTTCCTGGAAGTCTCCAGATTCATTTCTATACTTGATTCGTCAAAAATGGTTGCGTTTTTGAGGTTTGGGAGCTTGCCGTCAATGGCGTTCTCAGCAACGGCGAGAGCTTGTCGGCGGTGAGCTTCGAGTGGGTATTCCAGTGATTTTCAGGCGATGGCGTGAGGGGAAACGGGGCAATCACCTATGGTGATTGTCACGTCGGTGCCTCTACCTCGTTTCGTTGTGTATGTGTGTGTGAATCGGACTGCTGAAGTTGCGGCCGGCCGGAAATGGCGCCGGCCGCCAGCGACATGCTGCAGAAATGTGTTGAAGAAGACGGGTCGGTCCGACCCGGATCCGACCCGGATTTGACCCACTGTTGACTCAATACTTTTAATGACCAACTTTTCTTGGAGCAACTTAGTGACCACCTTCAAAATCGTGGTCACCAAAGCCTTTAGTGACTGAGCTTTAATGACGAGCAGGTGACCAACCATTTTCTGGTCACCAAAGGTCTTTAGTGACCAAATTTGGTCACCAAAAGTCCTTTGAGTGACCAAAAATCGATCGTCACTGAATGCCATTTTTTTTGTAGTGATTGAAAGGCAAATTAATGTTTCTATGTTAATGTAAAAAATACATGATCACACGTGGTAAGATAATCATTATTGTATTTTATAAGTACTATATTATTATAAATTAAATATAAATTTCTTAACAATTTTTTTTTTAGTCGGGTAATTGCGTCGATTCTTTTAAAGCACCGACGCATAAACCCAACATATGCGTCGGTGCTTTCGGAGAACCGACGTAAATACCCGATTAATTTTTAACACATTTTTTTTAAATATACGATTTATATTAATATACTACATAATAATCTAAAAGGAAATTAATATTATGCTCATATTGAAATTCATTAATACCAAATATTATAGTGATTAATTCAAAAAATGTGATATATATACATATAACTTATATATATAGCTAGATATGATAATTATCATATATATATTATATATGCTATAAACTATAACATAAAACCATAGAACAATATACAATACATTGAAAGGCAAATTAATGTTTCTATGTTAATGTAAAAAATACATGATCACACGTGGTAAGATAATCATTATTGTATTTTATAAGTACTATATTATTATAAATTAAATATAAATGTCTTAATAATTTTTTTTTAGTCGGGTATTTACGTCGGTTCTTTTAAAGCACCGACGCATAAACCCAACATATGCGTCGGTGCTTTCGGAGAACCGGCGTAAATACCCGATTAATTTTTTTAACATATTTTTTTTAAAAAATATAAGATTTATATTAATATACTACATAATAATCTAAAAGGAAATTAATATTATGCTCATATTGAAATTCATTAATACCAAAGATTATAGTGATTAATTCAAAAATGTGAGATATAATATATATATATATATATATATATATATATATATATATATATATATATATATATCATATATCATATTAATATATATATGCTATACTATAAGCTATCAGAGACTAATAGTCTCTGATGAAGAAAATGATTGTCGGAGAGTAGTTAGTCTCTGATGAACAAAATAACAGTCGGAGACTAGTTAGTCTCTGATGAACAAAATACATGAGTTAGTCTCTGATGACGTCAGCGCTAGTCTCGCATGAACAAATTTACCGGCTAGATGACATCATTAGTCTCCGATGCCCTTTTTCCCTCGGCTAATGTTTTTTAAATCGGTTATTTGCGTCAGTTGCTATAAAAGAACCGACGCATAAACCTAATATATACGTCGGTTCTTTAGGAGCATCGACGCAAATAACCGATTATTATTTTTTTAAATATACGATTTATATTAATATATTACATAATAATCCAACAGAAAATTAATATTTTACTCGTATTGAAATTCATTAATGCCATATATTATAGTGATTAATTCAAAAATGTGATATATATATATATATATATATATATATATATATTTAGATAATGATAATATATCATATATCATATATATATATTATATATGTTATACTATAAACTATAACATAAACCAATATATAATACATTAAAAGGCAAATTAATGTTTTTATTTTAATGTAAACAGTAGATTGATCATACGTGGTAAGCTAATCATTATTGTATTATATAAGTACTATACTATATTATTATTAACAATTAAATAAAAATGTGTTAATAATTTATAAACTTAGTTGGTTATTTGCGTCGATTCTTTTAAAGCACCGACGCATAAACCCAACATATGCGTCGGTGCTTTAAGAGCACCGACGCAAATACCCGATTATTTTTTTTTTAAAATTATACGATTTATATTAATATATTACATAATAATCTAACAGAAAATTAATATTTTACTCATACTATAAGCTATCGGAGACTAATAGTCTCTGATGAACAAAAATGACTGTCGGAGACTAGTTAGTCTCTGATGAACAAAATAAC
Organism: Centella asiatica; assembly: GCA_014636745.2. Taxonomy (NCBI): domain Eukaryota; kingdom Viridiplantae; phylum Streptophyta; class Magnoliopsida; order Apiales; family Apiaceae; genus Centella; species Centella asiatica. Next base: position 3,446,144 of record CM025780.1, on the reverse strand, counting down.
TGTCGGAGACTAGTTAGTCTCTGAAGACGTCTGCACTAGTCTCGCATGAACAAATTTACCCGCTGATGACGTCACTAGTCTCCGATGCCCTTTTTCCCTCGGGTAATGTCTGAAATTACCCAACTTATTATAAATATGTTAATAATTTATTTTTTAAATCGGGTATTTGCGTCGGTTCTTTTAAAAAAACCAACGCATAAACCAATATTTGCGTCGTTTCTTTAAGGGGACCGACGCAAATTCTCAATTAAGGGGGATGACTTAAATACTCAAAAATAGGTGATGACTTAAGTACTCAAAAACAAGGGACAGCTGTAAGGTGTGCCCACACCTTATGAAATATTATAAGCTGACATGTGGTTTTATTTATATATAGACCACTTTAATTGTTGTATGATTGTTGCCAAGAACTACTTCCCATACTTAACCAGAAATATATAAAATTGACTTTAGTAAACAATCAGCTACAACTATTGGAATAAAAATAAATTAAAATTTACAATTATTGGAATAAAAAAAATTTAAAATATACAATTAACAATTATTTACAATTTACAAATAAATTAAAATTTTACAACAATTGGAATAAAACAAATTAAAACCTTCAAGTCTTGCACTTATTTTCCATGATCAATCCATAACCCTTCACCATGGTCATTACATAGGTAGTTTGTTTCTCCATTATCATCACCATATGGGGTAGGTAGACCCATAGAGAAAGGAGGATTCTCATCAAATTGGTTATACTCCTCTTCGTTAACAACATCATCAATGCCAAGAATATTTCTCTTGCCTAGAACAACAATTGAAAACTTAGGATCGGCGAGGTCTTGGATATAAAATACTTGTTTCACTTGCGTTGCGAGTATAAATGGGTCGTCCACGTGACCCCACTGACTGAAATCTACCAAAGTAAATCCTAAGTCATCCTTTCGAACACCATGACGTATATCAATCCACTTACAACGAAAGAGACCAACCTTGAATTCTCTATACTCAAGCTCCCTAATATCTTCAATCACCCCATAATATGAATTTTTTACATCTTTCGATCTTGAAGATTTGCCTCTGAAAAATTCTGTTGATGAAGCTTCCACGGTAACTCCACTATTTTGCATAGTGCTCTTTCCATCTTGACGCTGGGTGTAAAACATATATCCATTAACATCATAACCTTCATAAGATCGAACAAGCGTGTTGGGGCCATATGCTAACCATTTTTTCGTATTAGAAACGACATTTGGTGTATTTGACAACTGACACATTACACGGTCTTTAAACCATCCAACAAATGAGCGATTATGTTCAGTTGTAACCCAAATGCCACTTTTTGAAGGATTCTGCCTCCTAATCAAACTGACATGACAATCTAAGTAAGGATGAACTTCAGTCATGTGTTGCAGGACAAAGAGATGCGCTTTATCGCGCAGTTCACACCCAGGAGAGATCCATTTGGATCCCAATGTACCCTGCCTATGAAGTCTTCCCTCGTGATGAGATTTGGGAATTCCAATAGGATTGACAGCTGCTAAATACTCCGTGCAAAATTCAATAGCCTCCTCAACTGAATATCCTTCAACTATACTAGCTTCCGGCCGATATCGGTTCCTCACATATCCTTTCAATATACCCATGAATCTCTCAAAAGGATACATATACCGCAAATATACAGGGCCACATAACTTAATCTCTCTAACCAAATGAATAACCAAATGTACCATAATGTCAAAAAATGAAGGTGAAAAATACATTTCAAATTGACATAGTGTGACAACAATATCAGCTTGTAATTTATCCAACGTGATGGGTTCAATCACCTTGCTGCAGATGGCATTGAAGAAAAAACAAAGCTTCATCACAACAAGTCTCACGTGATTCGGCAATATCCCTCGAATTGCAATTGGAAGTAGCTGTTGCATTAACACATGACAATCGTGTGACTTCATACCCACGAGTTTCAATTCCTTCATCGACACAAACCTTTTGATGTTTGAAGAATATCCATATGAAACTTTCACACCAAACAAACACTGACAAAATGCAATTTTCTCTTTTTTACACAAAGTATAACAAGCTGGAGGTAGATATGTACGCTTCTCCAATTCTTGCGGTGCTAACTCTAGTCGTATACCCATTTCTTTCATATCTTTTCTGACTTTGATCTCGTCCTTTGTCTTTCCCGGTATATTCAACAATGTCCCAACAATACTGTCACAGACATTTTTCTCAATATGCATAAAATCAAGACAATGTCTAACTTGTATGTGTTCCCAATACGGCAAATCCCAAAATATGGATCTCTTCTTCCACAGATTCTTTGGCTTCGAAGGTTGATACAGCTTTCCAAATACAACATCAATATCCTTAACCCGCTCAAAGACTTCTTTCCCAATTAAAGGCAAACAGGCTTCTCGAGTCTCAATATGCCCATCAAAAGCCTTCTTCATCTTACGATAAGGGTGATCACGGGGAAGAAATGTTCGGTGACTCATAAAGACATTTTTGTTGCAATTATTTAGACGATGGTCAATAGTAGGATCTTCACAAATTGGACATGCTTTAGCTCCTTTGACAGTGTACCCTGACAAGTTTCCATAAGCCGAAAAATCATTTATGGTGCAAAATAACATCGCACGTAATGTGAAATCCATTTAAGTATTTGCATCGAACACCGTCACACCTTCATCCCACAAAAGTTTTAAATCTTCAACAAGCGGCTCAAGATAAACATCTATGTTATTCCCTGGTTGTTTAGGCCCTGAGATTAACAACAACATAATATACTTGCGCTTCATACACAACCACGGAGGCAAATTATAAATCACCAAAAGAACTGGCCATGTGCTATGTTGACAACTTAAAGTGCCATAAGGATTCATCTCATCCGTACAAAGTCCAAGTCGTAGATTCCTAACTTCTCCACCAAATTCAGGAAACTTATAATCAATGGTTCTCCATTGTGGAGAGTCACTCGGGTGTCTAAGCATCCCATCTAATTTCCTCCCTTCCGCATGCCACCTCAAATGTTTTGCATCTTTTGGATTTGCAAATAGGCGTTTGAATCGTTGCAGTATGGGTAAATACCAAACCGCCTTACTAGGAACCCTTTTTTTATCATCCTTAGAAGAATCATTATCCTCCCGCTTGTACCGAGATGCTCCATACTTAGGACATGTGTGTAAATGTTCATTCTCATTTCGAAACAACACACAGTCATTTGGACATGCATGTATCTTCTTCACGTCCATACCTATAGGACACAACATCTTCTTTGCCTCGTACGTGGAAGTGGGAAGCTCGTTATTCACTGGAAGTATTTCTCGTAACAGTTTTAACAATTTTGTAAAACTCTTGTCACTCCATCCATTCTTGACTTTCAACTTGCACAACTTCAAAGTTGTTGACAACCTTGTCAAGTCGTCACTGCACCCGGGATACAAAAATTTCTTAGAATCGCGGACCAAACTCTCAAATATATCCGGTTGTGGCATCATATGGTCTTGGAGATCTTGTATCATATCTTCCACCCTATCAATGTCCACATCATCTTCGTCATTATCGACCGAATTATCGCACTCGGTTGCATAATTCGACCTTGAGCTACCAGTCATATCAGACTTTATTCCCTCGCCGTGCCAAATCCACTTCGTATAACCCTTCTTAAAACCCCGACGAAATAAATGTTCACGCACTGTCTCTGTGCTCGAATATTTTTTTTTAAATTACCACAAAGGCGGCACGGGCACACAATCATGTCTTCTTTTCCATGTTCCTTTTTGATTTTTTGGTGTTGAACCGCACATATAATAAACTCGTTAACCCCTCTCATATATGCGTCATCGTTACGCAATATATTGTACATCCATGTTTGACGATCCATGTTTAACTAAATAACCACAACGTTTAACTAAATAACCACAACAATTAACTAAGTAAGCACAGCGATTGTACAGTTATCATAAATAAGATGCGGACAAACAACAGTTCAAGCAAACATACTGCTATTTTAAATAATGCCTGTGATGAATGTATTATTTTAATCAACAATTACTTACACAACAAAGCTGAGCTCTCGGACGGAGACACTAAAGAAAGAAACCTGCAAATTCTCTGTCAAGTTTCCCGCCAAAGACGATCTCGCTCTCTCTCCTTTCTTACAAACCAGGCCAAAATAGAAAAAGTTTTAACCTAAATACACTTTTTAATATTATTAAAGCACATGCATCGGACAAAGAATAAAACCGACACAAATACCATAACCATTTGCGACAGATATTTAAATCAACCAACACAAATGTTTGAATAATTTATTTTTAAAAATTTTAAAGCATTTGCGTCGGTTCTTTAACCGACGTGACACAAATTTGTTTTTTTTTTTAATTATTTCTCATCTTTGGCGTCGGTTTTACTAAAAAACCGACGCAAATGTCCCAAACCATTTGCGTCGGTTCTTGAAAAAAACCGTCACAAATTCTTTTTAATTTATTTAAACAATTTTTGCGTCGGTTATTTAAAAAAACCGACGCAAATAATCAAAACTATTTGTGTCAGTTTTTTATACTAAGCGACGCAAATGGTGAACTAATTTATTTTTTAAATATTTTCAGAGAATTTGCGTCGGTTATGTAAAAAAACCGACGCAAATAGTTTTTATTTTTTTTACGACAATGCCACCGCACTACTATATGTGACAGTTCTATTAAAAAACCGACGCAAATAAAGTGACGCATAAGACAGTTTTTGTACTTGTGTTCCATCCACTTTGCATTTTCAACAGCTTCTTTAAAAGTTGTTGGCTCGGTTTCTGCCAAAAGACAAAAAAGTGTTAAGTTGTATATTGGCGATATCTCTTTTGTTTCATCATATATGTCTTGAAGTCTTCTTGTGGGCCTTAGTGGTGACTCAATTGATGAAGAATGAGGAGTTGCTTGACCATCATTTGTTACCAATGGTGTTGTAGGGGGAGACATTGCTTGACCATCATTTGTTACCAATGGTGTTGTAGGGGAAGAAATAGATTGCTCAATCTCTTCATCTCCTTCATCAACAAATGGAAAGAAATTATAATCTTCTTGTGGATTGCTCCAATCCCACAGTCTTTCATCATTGAATTCAACATCTCGACTAATTATCAATTTTCCATTGCTTGGATTATAAAGCTTGTACCCCTTTGATCTTGCATCATAGCCAACAAATACAAACTTTTCACTTTTGTCATCTAACTTGGTTCTTAACTCATCGGCAACATGTGTCTTAGCTATACTTCCAAAAACACGCAAGGGAGAGATAGCTGGCTTTGTTCCATTCCATGCTTCTTGGGGTGTCATATCTTTGACACTTTTTGTGGGACATTGATTGGACAAGTACACGACGCAATCCACTGCTTCGGCCTAAAATTCTTTAGGCATTCTTTTGCTTTTAAGCATGCTTCGGGCCATGTTGAGGATACTTCTATTTTTTCTCTCCGCGACACCGTTTTGTTGAGGTGACCTTGGAACCATCGCGGGACGTCGAATCCCATTATCTTCACAAAAATTCATGAACTCTTTAGAATTAAATTCGCCACCTCTATCTGAACGAATGGCTTTAATTTTATAGTCACTCTCTTTTTCAACTTGAACTTTAAACTTCTTGAAACAATCAAAAACTTGAGATTTTTCTTTAAGAAAGTATACCCAAGTCTTGTGGCTAAAATCATCAATGAAGAGTAAGAAATACCGATTCTTACTAAAAGATGGTGGCTTGATTGGTCCACACACATCCGAGTGAATAAGCTGCAGTGGCTCCCTTGCTCTTGTCATAGACTCCTTTGGAAAACTTTTCCTTGATTGCTTACCGAAGAGACATTCTTCACAAAGTTGATTTGCATGATCAATGGAAGGCAAACCCTTCACCATATGCTTCTTTGAAAGCAAATTCAGCCCTCCAAAATTTAAGTGGCCAAATCTAAGATGCCACAACCAAGAAAAATATCTAACACAAGCCTTTAAGCATTTAGCCACATCATTTTGAACTTTAAGCAAAAACATGCGATTCTTGGTCATTTGCACCTTAGCAATTAAATTATGAAATGAGTCTCTCAGATTTAGAAATCCATCCTTCATGACAATAGTGTAACCTTTCTCCATAAGCTGGCCCAAACTCAAAATATTGCTCTTCATACTTGGAACATAATAAACACTTGAAATGAAATTATGATCTCCATTTTTCAAGCGAATTAAGATGTTACCTTTGCCTTTCACCGGTACTCCGGAAGAGTCTCCAAATGTGACTTTACCATTCACCTTCTCATCAAGATCCACGAACAATTCTTTGTTTCCACACATGTGGTTGCTAGCACTACTATCAAGATACCACATATTATCTTCACAATTTTCTTCACTTTTAAATGCTAGAAGCAAAGTGGGCTCGTCAACATTATTCTTCTCCTCCACAAGGTTAGCTCTCTCATTAATATTTTTTGGTGAAGAGCGGCATTCGGAAGCATAGTGGTCATACTTGCGACAATTGTAGCATTTGATATTAGATTTATCATACCTTGAAACATGTCTTCCTCTTCCACGTCCTCTTGAATAGCTGGAATCATGGGATCTTTCTTCCTTATGATTTTTATCTCGTTCTTGACCGCATCTTCGTCCTCGTCCACGTCCATATCCTCGTCCACAACCTCATCCATGACCCCTTTGGTTTCTCACATATTTTTCATCATTGTCTTTTAAAAATAATTTTGCTTGTAAGATTTGTTCAACCGGCTCCTTCTTTGACAATCTCTCTTCATGGGCTTGTAATGAACCCATGAGTTGATCAATAGTCATAGTATCCAAATCTTTGGACTCTTCGATTGCCACAACTATGTAATCGAATTTGGAGTCAAGTGAACGAAGAATTTTTTCTATAATACGAATATCACTTACTTCTTCTCCATTGCTTTTCATTTGGTTGACAACCGCCAATATTCTTGAAAAATAGTCCGAAACGGATTCGGATTCCTTCATTCGCAAAACCTCAAACTTGTCATGAAGTGTTTGAAGCCGAACTCGCTTCACTTTATCAACTCCACTAAAGGAAGTTTTGAGGATATCCCAAACTTGTTTCGAAGTTGTTGCGGTAGCCACCTTTTGTAACATAGCATCATCCAAACATTGATGGATGATCATGATAGCCTTTTGATCTTTTTTTCTTTGACTTTGAAGATTCTCCTTTTGGGCTTGATTCAAGGTTGCTTCATTTTCAGGTACCATAAAGCCTTTCTCCACAACTTCCCATGCATCATTTGCACCAAGAATTGCCTTCATTCGGATGCACCAACTTTCGTAGTTGTCTTTGTTGAATTTTGGCATTTGAAATTGAGACATTCCGCTAGCCATCATCTCCTTCTTGTGGAATGAATAAGACTACACAAGTCTTTTTCTTTTAGTAGAACCTTTGGCTCTAATACCACTTTGTTGGAAAATAAACTCACAAAGAGAACTTTGGAAGAAGAAGATAATACTTGTATTTCACTCACTTGATTTCACTTGATTACAAAATGACTTGATACAAGGGTTTATATAGGTCTCATAAGAAAGTTCTACACACATATATTAATTACCTCTAAACTCTAAAAGACTCTCTTGGATGATTCTAGAGATAGGATGCATCTAGATATACAATTAATCTAAAATTACTAATACATGCATCAAGATTAATCTAAAAGTACCGACATACATGTACTATAATAATTATAGTCAAAATTATTTTTAATATTTTCAACAAATTTCAACTCTCATTATGCATTTGGACTTGCGATTTTTCATGAGAGTGGAACAGGGACTGCGAACCGTAGAGTCTGATACCAAATGTTAAGGAGACCGAAGAACTAAAAGACATCAAATATACGGTGTCAAACTCATCTTTAAATTAAAAACTTAAACTATTAGGTGCATGTCACAACTTTATATATAAAGCATTTTTATTCACACTCTGCAACCAATGTGAGGGGAGAGAGGCACGTGTGAATCTCAACAATCCATATTAGAGAAGAAAGCAATAAAAAAAAAACCTCAGAGTATAAATAACAATTGAAGGAGGAGAAAAAATGAAATCAAATATGAATTGCCACCTACTATACTTGTGAAATATTCATATTCAATTTTGCAACCGATGTGAGATGGGAGAGATGCACATATAAACCTCAACAATCCAGAGTAGAGAAGAAAGTTAATAAAAAAAATAAAAACTCCTCAGATTACAAATAACAATAGAAGGAGGAGAAAAAATGAAATCAAAAATGAATTGTCACCAACTATACTTGTGAAGGTATAAAATTGATACAATTATAACATCAATTAGAAGATTATTAAAATATAACTCTTTAACAAGTTAAAATAAAAATATATATACTTTCTTTAATGTTATAAAATTAAGAAAAAATATAATATAAAATTATAATATATCTAAAACAAATACTTATAAAAAAGGTCACGTCACAGGCTATCTCCCTATTTAATATATAGATTTTGAGTTAATTTAAGTAGTAAAAATATTTTCTTATAATCTAAAGGTACGTAAATAGGAGATTTTAAAAATTGAATTATTAGTAAAAGAGATTTCACATATTAATAAAAAAAAAAAAGGAGTAAATACAACTTTCTTTCCATTCTTTGTACGTCCCGAGGAGAGACGAGCGACACTTGGAACGTAGATTTGTCACATTAGTAAAAATAGCAGCCGAAATCGATAACAATGAAAAGAATAAATCTAAGTACACGTACCATTACACTCATTAACTCCGGTGAACAATCGTTATGTTAATTTGATCCACTCAAATTTACTCCTCTCAATTAAGGGTTTAGATTGTAGGCTATAAAACGATTATTTTCATTTGTAAGATAAATATGTATAATCTTCAATGTATAAGTACATATGTCCGGAAAGAAAAGGGAACAATAAAGATCGATGTTAGTTGGCATTTTAAAATTACTCTATAATTGTTGATTAATGTTCGTGGTTAGGGGCAATTTCAAGCAAGACCCTGCCCCTCGAAACTTTGTTTGCCCTATAATTATATATACTAGTATGTAAATAAGTCGAGTCGAGCTAAGGTTAATTGAACATATTTATAAATGAGTTGAATCGAGTCGAACTAAAATTCTTTAGCGAACGAAAAATCGTGCTCAAGATCGACTTATTTTTTAATATAAACTTATATTACAAATAAAATTATACGATTTCAAAAATGTATATTAAATGGGAAATGTATCTAAAATTATTTCTTTCATTTCAAACTAAAGATACGTTTTACTTCATACTAATTAGGTTTGTGAAATCTTATAATCTAAAATTTAAGTAAAATCTTTCAATTTAAATTATTTTGAAGTGAAATATCATGAAATAAATAAAAGTTAATCTTTGAAACAAACTTTTCTTTGTTTATTTATTCTTTTTATATATTGACTTGACAAATAAGATTATAAGATTTGAAAATAATACTATATTAAAAGTTTATCTTTATTTTGAAGCAGAGAGAATATAATTTATTAAGCTTATTTTACATATCTCAGATATAAAATAAAGTAATAAACGGAAAGAAACTATTGGCTAAATATGTAATCTTCCCTGGATATATTAATAAGATTCTATAACATAAAAGTGGATCCCAATTTCATTTTTATAAGAAAGAAAAATATTACGGGTCCCTTCAAATACGTATAACGCAAACATCTGTAGGAGCTTTTTCTCAAAGCAAAAGGTACGGAGTAATTGTAAAGGAACAGAAATGATCCAATATAATTAATTTACGTTACTTGCATTTAAATGATATTTGCCGGATATTGTGATATTGTTTCTATAAAGATCAGAATCGTAGTTCGGACCGTGACGAATTAGAGAGCGATTTAAAAAAAATTGACTCGTTAAAAGACTAGTCTGGTCTTGGAGTGGTTCGTAAAATTTTAAAAGTCCACAATATTAAGGTAAAAGATTTGTCTGTCTTGACCAGTACGTGATAATAAAAAGACTAGCCCGAGATTGGGACTGGACTAGCACCAGGATTGGACTTGTTAAAATTTTTATATATTATACTCACAACTTATTGATTTTTTTCTCAATTTATTATTACTTTCTCAATAATTCAAATGTATTTTAAGTGTTTATATAAAGTTGAAAATTGTATAGTAATATAATAAAATTATAAAGTTATTATAAATTTTTAGTTTTTTATTTAAAATTTATACATTTTCAATAGAAAATTAGTTTGTAATAACTATAATTGTACAATTTGATCAAAAATTAGAAAAGTTAGATTTTAATATTTTATTTTCAAAAATAAGTTAAATTTATATTTAAAAAAAAAGAAAAAGATTTGAATTGGAACCAGCCTAATATCAGTCCAGGACCAGCCTAACATGAAGTCTCGATAGTCCTCATTTTATTAAAGGGGCACTTTCAAACTGATACGCTTGAAATTCATAAATTCCCTAATTAGTGTCAAGAAAATTAAAGTCTTCCCTAGTGGTTAATTTTCAGGGTAAAATACATATTCTATCCTTCCTTCATTGATGTCGTCTTTCCTTTAGAGCTTCAACTTTCAAATCATATTGCTATATTGATTTACAATCGAAACTATGGATTGCATCCTTAGCTACGTATTATACACTGCTACGATCAATCAAACTTTTTTCAAACTCCAATTGAAATTTACTGATTTTCTGTCAAAGTATCGATCAATCTAAGCTATGTTCCAATCTAAAATATGTTGCTCTTATAGAATCTGGTAATTTCTATATTCTAAATTACAAATCTGGTAATATGTTGCTCAATGCTATTAAATCGACATTATCTTAAGAAAATTGTATTCAATTTCGAAATTCTTAGCTTCTAATTCAAGTTTCACATACTAAAACTTTGAACATTAGCAATGCTGTTAAATCGACAAATACTGTTTCTCCTCGCATTCATGTTACTATTTCTTCATCACAGAGATCTCATGTTACTATTTGTTATTAGTGAGATTATTATTTTTTATTGCATTGATGTTACTAATTCTTAATGAGATGTGAAACGATAATTACTATTTCTATACTGCTGTTACTGTTACTCTTTCCTAAAGCAACACTATTTCTTTATGTTACTATTTCTTATTAACATGTTACGAATTTTTTGATTTGATGTTAATGTTACTATTTGTTATTCATGATACTTGCATATTCATATTACTATTTTGTATTGATGAGATTATTATTTTTTTATTGCATTGATGTTACTAATTCTCATCAATGTACATGTTTAAGTGTAAACATGTTACTATTTCTACTTCTGTTATTGTTACTGTTTCCTAAAGCAACAGTGCTTCTTCATGTTACTATTTCTTATTAACATATCACTCTTTCTTCATGTAACGATTTTTTTGATTTTGTTGTTATTGTTACTATTTGTTACTCATGATACTAGCCTATTCACGTTACTAGTTTTTATACCTGCAGTTTCCTTTCCTGAAATCTACAGCACTTACTCGTGGATAATGCATATTTACTTCTTTATGAGTTTGGAATTGAGACAATGGTTATTAAATTTGACAAAGATACTTTATACTCAAACTTAGTTGATAAAATTTGTAAGAATTGAAAAAGTATAAACACAATCAATGTCTCTATTTCATATTCTATTCCTGGACATTCTCGAGTTCTTTTGAGGAATCAAGATGAATTAGAACTTATGCTCTTTCTGGCCAATCAAAATGGTTTGAAAACCATTGAAACTGATGTTGATCAATGGAATGTTCTACATTCTTACACTGATGTTACTCTTGTTACAACTAATACTACTGATCATGGAGAAAACATTCATGTCGTACCTTTGCCCTTCAACAAGGTATCTAATGATGTTACTGTTGCACAAACTAGACATCTTTTTGATATTACTTTTGGAATTCCAATAAATAAAGGTTCAACGCCAACTTCTTCTATTGTACCTATTGAATGTGATTTAGAAGATAATCATTCTTCTATTCCTGCTCATAGAGTACTACTTTCTTCTACTTTGGCTGAATTAATTAAAGATATTGGTCAATGCTTTGAGGGTGGCGCAACAGAGTTTCGGACTGCTCCTATGTCTGTTTTCAATAGATTTGGGGTTTGACTTTGTATATCGAAGAAATACAGAAATTAGTGTTCTTGTTGTTTGTTCTTGTAAAGAAAGCCATGGTTGTAAGTGGCGTATAATGGCTTCACGCTCTCAGGTGAATCATTTCTTTTATATCAAAAAGTTTGTTAAAGAACATACTTGTGGAGTTTTTTTGTCAAAAGATAATTCAAATAGGCTTAACTGCCAATATATTGCTACATTGGCTATTTACCAATTGAAAGCAAAGCCTTCTTTAAGTGTTACTAAGTCGAGGGATTACTTCAGAACAAATTATGATTTGCACTTTTCATATAAGAAAGTTGGAAAGGGCTAAATCCATAACATTTGGTGGTCAAGAAGAATCTTATAAGAATGTCTCGGTATGTTCAAGCTGCCTTACAAGTTAACCCATTCAGTCGTATAGTTTTAGAGGTTGATCAAACATCTAACAGGTTCTCCAAGATATTTGTCTCATTCCATGCATCTATTATTGGATTTCAACTTTGTCGGTCTACGCTATTCTTGGGTGGAACTTTTATCAAAGGACTATACAAAGGAATAATCTTATCTGCCACTGCAAAAGATGGAAATCAAGGTGTTGTCATGTTACTATTATTCATATCTACTAAAAGTATTCTATAGTTACTGTTTCTCTATGTACTAACTTATATATTTTCATGTCATTTGTTAATTTTGTTTTCCCCATGTTTATTTCCATTGGCATTCTCAGTTGTTGATTCTGAAAACTTTGATAACTGGTATTGGTTTTTAACTCAGCTAAAGAAAGTCGTATAAAAGGATCGAGTTATTGTCGTTATCTCTAACAAAAATGCAGGCTTATTGGAGGCTTTGCCTAAAGTATTTGAAAATTCTTTTCATTATTTTTGCTTGTAACATTTGAAGAACAACTTGAGAGATAAACTGAGTGGGAGTAGGTTCACTGGACCAGTTAGGGAGCACTTTCTTTGTCTGTTGGTAGATTGTGCTTCGGCACCAAATGAAACTTGTTTTCAGAAGAAAGTTACTGTATTACAAAAGAAAGGAGGTGTTGTTGTTGACAGGTTTCTTAAGGACTTGCCTTTGGAGAAGTGGACTAACGCTTATGGCAAACTTGTTGATATGGTGAATTATACTCTAATGCAGCAAAGTCTTTCAATAATTGGATTGGCGATACAAGAACCTTAATTATAACCAATATGCTAGATCTTATAAGAACAAACTTGATGAGTTCGTTTTCTGAGCGCCGCATGAAAGCTAGCAAATGAGAAAGCTTCTTATGTCCAAAGATGGAAAAAATATTGAAGTTACTTCTTTTGGAGAGCAAGATATGGTCAGTTAAGAAGTGTTCAAATAATATTTTTGAGGTCTTATCACAACCAACTGCCACAGTTGATCTCGCCAAACGTGAATGCACTTGTCAAAAATGGCAACTCGATGCATTTCCATGTGTACATGCCAGCAGCGTTATTTCCATATCAGGTTTCAAATTTGAGGATTGTGTGGATCCATTTTTCTACAAAAGCACTTACATGAAAGTATATGAAGAGTGGATTCATCTTATTCCTACTACTGGTATGCCTGATGTTTCAACAGCAGAAAATGAATCAATTGTACCTCCTCTTTCGAAAAGACAGCCTGGGAACCAAAGAAAAAAAGATTTAGATCTAAATCTTTATTTAAATAAGTTGATAGTATTCATTGTGTAAGTAAGAAATATGGAACGCATAACAGGAAAAGTTGTAAAGAAGCATTGCATTAGTGCTTTTTCTAGTTTATATTTGACAAACTCTTATAGTTTGTATTGTTCTTGGATAAAACTTCAATTAATGTTCAATTTTTGGCAGTTACTTATTTCTATAATATCAATTATTATTTACAAATAATCATGTTACTGATTACATCTTTAGTGTTTGAATTACTTGGATTGTTACTGTATAGATTCCAATCAGTATTTTTATTCTTTGCTTTGTTGTTTGATATACAAAAATAGAAAAAAAAAAACCTTTCAACTGATGATTACTATTTGTTCTCACATGTTTTTTATGATGTTACTATTTCATGTTACTAATTCTTATATTACCTTATTGTGAATGTTACTATTTAGTAAAACTATTCCAAGAGTACAACACTCTTCCAAACAGCTGCTTCCACTCAACACAACTATCCAAAACACAAACATCCAAAACACAAACAGTAAGTCAAATATTTACTCAATATAACACTAGCCTTATAACTAACAATATGGCACCAAACTTTTATAACTTTTATATATTCAACTCAACCACTTTCAAAGTATTGATATAGCAGTCACTAGATTACACAAATCAAGAACAAGTTCACAAACCAATCTACCACAACAACACTTATCTGCTCATACTTACACATAACAAGTTCACAAAATTCAAAAGACAAAATATTACTATTACAACCAACACATCCAAAAGACAAACATCTGCTCCAGAAGAGTCTTTCGAACTAATCATCCTCAGTATAAACTCTAGAAAAGTCTTTATCAAATTCGTCTTGTATCGCTTCACATCTGCTCCACTTAGTGCTTCTTCAATTTCCTTATTTTTGCACAATTTCTCCATTAGATATGTTGGAAAATTATGGCATTAGAAGAGAAATGTAATAGGAGTTTATTATATGAATATTGTTGCTGTAATGATTCTCTAAAGCTTAATTTCCACTCTTTGATACATATGACTGTAAAGTCTATTTATAGACTCACTATGTCGGTTAACTACTCAAAACCAACTTCTATACTTATTGTAAAAGTCAAGGAATTCGGCAGTTGGAGGAGAAACAGAAGAAAACAATTACGGAAGCATTCACAATTTGTAGCAGCCTTATTTGACTTTCTTTTACACCATGTGGTATTTTTTCTTTCTTTCAAACTATCTGGTGCTTTTCATTGAAAGGCTCAAGCTGTCCCACATACATAACTACTCTTTTTCACATTTGAGTTTGCGAATCATGTTTTAACACTCCTCCTTGATGCGCATTCACAAATTCCAAGCTTGCTTCGTAGGAACTCAGATTTTACTTTGGGTAGTGCCTTAGTAAAAATATCTGCAATTTGCTCGTCAGTGCTGCAGTGAATGAGACAGATTTCACCTTCATACACAGCTTCCCTAAGCAAATGATATTTTATTTTAATGTGCTTCGTCTCCAGTGTTGCACTGGATTTTTCGCAATATCAATTGCTGATTTGCTATCACAAAAAATTGTAGTTGGCCTTTTCTGAATTTCTCCCAAATCTGAGAAAATTCTTCTAATCCAAATAGCTTGATTTTTTGCTTCACAAGCTGCTATGTATTCTGCCTCTGCGGTAGATTGTGCCACTGTATCTTGCTTGTGTGACAACAACGAAAATACACCATTGCCATATGAAAACATATAACCTGATGTACTTTTCATGTCATCATGTGAACCAGCCCAGTCATTGTCTAAGTAACCTACCAATTCTGGATTTTTTGTTAGTTTGTACCAGATGCCAAAATCAGTAGTACCTTTGACATATCTTAGTATTCTTTTGGCAGCAATGAGATGAATTTGAGTTGGTTTCTGCATGTACCTGGATAACAGACTTGTCGCGTACATGATATCGGGTCGAGTCGCTGTTAAATACAGTAGACTGCCAATGATGCTTCTGTACATCTTCTCATCAGCTTTTGGTGAACCATCTTCTTTTACCAATTTTTCAAATGAGACCAACAGTGTCGTCATTGGTTTGCAATCTTCCATTTTGAAATTTTGCAGTAAATTCTTGGCGTACTTTTTCTGGCAGATGAAAGTTCCTTCGCTGCTTTGGCTGATTTCCATGCCCAGAAAATAGTTCATCAGTCCAAGATCTGTCATTTCAAATTCATTTTTCATATCTTTTTTGAATGTCGAGATCATCTTGGAATTGTTACCCGTGACAATAAGATCATCAACATATAAAGAGATCATTAGTATATCAGGTCCTTGAGCTTTCACATATAGTGTATGCTCGTTTGGACTCCTCCTAAAGCCGAGATCAGTGAAATAGGAATCAATCCTTTTGTTAGGTTTTAGAACATTTGATGATGATTATCTTTAGATTACTTAGAATACAAATGTATAGAAAGTGTTAATTAGTAACACTAAAGTTTTGTAGCCAGTAGTTATCTCTTTGATTGTAATTCATTTATTCTTTGTAAAGAGATACGATTCTTTCTTATTTGTAATTAACTGCTGGAATTGAGTATCGAAACTTCAGAAAGTCAAGATGTGTATTTGATCCGTTGGAGTTTACAAAAAGGCTTGCCGAAGACTAGGGAAACTGGTCAGAAACTAAAGATGTTTTATCTATCGGAGACTAGTTTTACTTATCGGAGACTAAGACTTACGTCATCAGAGACTAAGTCTAAAGGAGTCGGAGACTAAAGCTTACGTCATCAGAGATTAAAGATAAAAGCATCAGAGACTAAGCTGACGTCATCGGAGACTAAGCCTTAAAGCGTCAGAGACTAAATAA
>CM025780.1:3329584-3428911 GCA_014636745.2 Centella asiatica | reverse complement strand
CCCCCCCCCCCCCCCCCCCCCCCCCCCCTTCTACAAGTTATCGGCATCTCACTGGGAAAATAATTGGTATCAGAGCCTGTAATTGAATTTATTCAATTAATACGTTCCAAGAGATGGCCAATGAAGAAGCAAGTCGAGATGGTGGTACCAGGATTCCAATTCTTAAAAGAGAAGAATATCCGATGTGGAAGCAAAAGATGTATATGCACTTGAGAGCAACAGATCCAGATTATATTGATAGGATTGAGAGGGGTCCCTATCTACCCAGGAAATTTATTCCTGCTAAAACAGCTAATGGATCTGTTGTGGTAGAACACTTTGAACTTGCTCCTGAATGTGATTATACAAACGAAGACAAGTTGCAAGTGTTAAAGGATGCTAAGGTGATGAACATACTTTATAATGGAATTGATAAAAATATGTTCACAAGCATCATAAATTGCACTACATCAAAGCAAATTTAGGACACCATCAAAGTCCTGTGTGAAGGGACTGACCAAGTCCGAAAGAACAAAAGATCATTGTTGACACAACAATATGAGTTCTTTCAAGCAAAGCCTGGTGAACCAATAACGTCAGTATATGACAGGTTCAACACTTTGCTCAACGACTTGAAAATACTTGGGAAGTCTTATGATAATGAGGACGTAAACACCAAGTTCATGAGATCTCTCCCACCAAGTTGGGATCCAAAGACTACGACAATAAGAGAGACTCATGACTTGGATATCCTTACACTGGACAGGCTCTACGGGAATTTAAAAACCTATGAACTTGAGGTCGAGCAACGACAACGCATGCATGGCAAGGATAGAGGAGCTGTATTGATGGTTGAGACAAGCAAGTCTCAAGAGAAGCTTGATGAGGAATCTTCTGATGCTAGCTCGACTGATCAAGAAGATGAACTGGATACTGATGATGACATGGAGGAATTCATGGCATTCATGGTCAAACAGTTTAAGAAATTTAGGGCTAGCAGAAAAGGAAGAAAATCATCAAGGAAGCCTAACCCAAAACGAGAAGGTCAAAAAGTTACCTTTGACTTAAAGAAGATACGATGCTACAATTGTGATGGGTTAGGGCACTTTGCCAATGAGTGCAGGAAGCCTAGATCTAGTGATAGATCTAAGGATGAAAAATCAAGGAAAGACTTTGCTGACAAAAAAGCTAAATCAAAGAGCAAAGCCTTGATTACTGAGGGAAAAGATTGGATTGACAGCGACTCTGATGAAGAAGTTGTCAACTTTGCCCTAATGGCTCGTAGTGACGAGTCAAGTGATTCTACAAAGGTATGTGATGCAAATCAGAATTTTAATGTGCTTAATTTACTTGATACATCTAGCATTGAAAGCATACAAAAAGATATGTCTGATTTGTATGTCAGTTTTAGGTCTTTAACTATAAAACATACCAAAGTAAAAGAATCACGTGACATTCTCTTAAAAAGAAACAAGTTTCTTGAAGAGAGATTGGCACAGTTTGATACCATCAAGTTTGACTTAAACAAAGCTCATCATATGATTGATGCTTTGAAAAAGAGGGAATATTACTTAGTAGAGCAACTTGAAATTGCTCAAGCTAAAATTAAACAATGGAATACTTCCTCTAAAAAGTTAACTGACTTGGTAGAGTGTCAAACAATAGGTCAAAAATCTGGACTAGGTTATGATGAAAATTTAGATAAAAGTTCAGATTTAGATGATCTATTCGAAGCTGCAAACTCCTCAACCAGTAAGCCAAATTTTAAAAGAATTAATTTTGTCTCTCCTGTTATTGAACCTAAATTCATTAACACTCAAGATCAACAAACCACTGCAAAAACAGAAATTGATCAAAAGACAGTGAATGTTATTGATAAGAGTGAGACTAAAAGATTAAATATTGGGTTCATGAAAAAGACACAATTAAATAAAAAACTGGAAAATCTTCCAGATAAAAAGGCTGAAAAATTAGAGGAGTTAAGCAGAAAGAAGAAAAATAGGAATGGAAAGATAGGCATTAATAAACATACAAACTATGCTAGAATGCCTGATACTCCTAGAAAAACATGTCATGTATGTGGTAACCCCAACCACATAGCAGTAAACTGTAGGAGCAAAAATAAAATTCCTATATTTGAGACTGCACCTTCAAAGAGAATAAAAGATAAATCACCAGTAAAAAGGTTAGATCATCTTTGCATTGAAAATGAAAATTCTAAGCTTGACAGTCTCTCACAAAGAAGTAGCAAGACTAATGATTGTCCTATTAAAGTTAAAACTGTTAAAAGACAATCAACTCAATCTGAGTCAAGTCTTGACTCTACAACTAGTGAGAAAGGACCCAAGAAAATCTGGGTCCCAAAAATCTCAAACTAGTTACTCTTAACTGTGCAGGGCAAAAAGAAGAAATCATGGTACTTGGACAGTGGTTGTTCAAGGCACATGACTGGAGATAAGACCCTGCTAAAACAGTTTGAAGAGAAAAGTGGCCCAAAAGTCACTTTTGGAGATGACAGCAAAGGCCATACAAGGGGATATGGAAATGTTGAACATGGAGATGTCATCTTCACAGAAGTAGCACTGGTTGACGGCTTAAAGCACAATTTGCTTAGTGTGAGTCAACTATGTAATAAAGGATTTCATGTCACCTTTAAAGAAGACCTATGCCAGGTGTGTGACAAGGAATCTAGGAATGTGATTTTGACTGGAAAAAGAAAAGGAAATTTGTATGTTGCAAATCTTATTTCTTTTACTGATCAAATCACATGTCTCTATAGCAAAGCTTCAACTGAGGAAAGTTGGCTTTGGCACAAGAAGGTTTCTCATTTGAATTTTAAGAATATCAACAAGCTTGTGAGGAAAGAATTAGTAGCTGGCATTCCACATTTGGAATTTACACAAGATGGATTATGTGATGCATTCCAGAAAGGGAAACAAAAGAGTGTATCATTCAAGAGCAAACCAGCAACATCAATCACTGACCCACTACAATTGTTACACATGGATTTGTTTGGTCAAGTGAATGTGATGTCTATCTTAAGAAATAGATATGCATTGGTTATTGTGGATGATCACACGAGATATACTTGGGTAAAATATCTCTTTACAAAAGATGAAGCTGCTCAGTTAATAATTGATCATATCAAGAAAATAGAAACTGAGTCAGGAAAAACAGTAAGGGTTATAAGAAGCGATAGAGGAACAGAATTCAAGATATTCCCAAGTGCTTGAATTATGCACTGAAAAAGGAATAACTCATCAATTCTCAGCTCCAAGAACCCCTCAACAAAATGGAGTTGTTGAGAGGAAAAATAGAACCCTTATTGAAGCAGCAAGGACTATGTTACAAGAGGCTAAGCTTCCCACATATTTTTGGGAGGAAGCTATAAGCACTGCTTGCTTTACACAGAATAGATCCTTGATAAACAAAGAATGCAACAAAAACACCTTACGAGTTAATGACTGGGAGAAAACCAACTCTCAAGTTCTTACATGTGTTTGGTTGTAAATGCTTTGTACTGAGAGATTCGTCAGAGTCAAGAGGAAAGTTTAACAATAAATCTGATGAAGCAATCTTCTTAGGTTATTCTCTGTCAAGTAAAGCATACAGAGTATATAATCTAAGGACAAAGGTTATTGTGGAATCAATACAAGTCGTGTTTGATGATAAAAAGATTCCAGGAATGATTGGACAAGGATTGCATGAACCTCTCAGTTTTGAGAATGAATTGGATGCATAGGAATATCCATCAGAGACTACTGAACAACCCCAAGATAACAATGATCCCTACATAATTGAGGGGGAGTTAACTGTTGTGCATAAAGTGTCAAGATCTAATACTCTATCAGATACTAAAATATTAGAAGAAACTCAAGAGACTGGTGACATTAGTATTACATCGGAGACTAATGGTTCACCAGAGACTAGAGTCACTGATGCACAATCAGAAACTATATTGACACCAGAGACTATAGAAATAAATAACTCAGGGGGAGCTAATAATGAAGGAGTCAATGGTTTAGGGGGAGCACTCTCTGATCATGAAGCTAGAATGGAAAACACCAATCTAGACAATGAAGCCTCAACTTCAAGGTCAAATCTGCCACGTGCAATTCCATGGTTGAGAGACCACACACCAGATTTGATAATTGGAAGTCTAGAGGATGGAGTCAAGACTAGAAGTGCAACTCAAAATGAATGTTTATATCTCAGTTTTCTCTCAAAGATTGAGCCAAAGAAAATTGAGGAAGCACTTCAAAATCCTGACTGGATAATTGCCATGCAAGAGGAGTTAAACCAATTCACTCGAAACAAAGTTTGGAGACTGGTACCCAAACCAAGGAATAGATCAATTATTGGTGCCAAATGGGACTTCAGAAACAAATTGGATGAAGCTGGTACAATTACAAGGAACAAAGCAAGACTGGTTGCAAAAGGATATTCTCAAGAAGAAGGAATAGACTATGATGAAACTTTTGCACCAGTAGCAAGACTTGAAGCAATACGAATCTTTTTGGCATATGCAGCCTACAAGAACTTCAAGGTGTACCAGATGGATGTCAAAAGTGCTTTCTTGAATGGAAAATTGGAAGAGGAAGTCTATGTTTACCAACCCCCAGGTTTTGTGGACTCCAAATTTCCAAATCATGTCTATAGATTAGACAAATCACTTTATGGCTTAAAATAAGCACCAAGAGCCTGGTATGATACTCTATCTCAATTTTTACTTGAAAATAAATTTGTTAGAGGTATCATAGATAAAACATTATTTTATATAAAGCAAGGCTCTGACATTATATTGGTGCAAATATATGTAGATGATATTATATTTGGGTCTACAAATGAAAATCTTTGTAAAAAATTCTCAAAACTTATGCAGTCTAGATATGAAATGAGTATGATGGGAGATTTAACATTCTTTTTAGGTTTGCAGATTAAACAATCACCTGATGGAATATTTATCAGTCAGTCTAAATACATCAAAGACTTATTGAGAAAATATGATTTAGTTGATTGTGCACCTGCAAAAACACCCATGCCTACTTCCACTAAACTAGATAAGGATTTAAAAGGAAAGAAAATTGATATTACTAGTTATAGAGGAATAATAGGCTCTCTTTTATATCTAACTGCAAGTAGACTTGATATAATGTTTGCTACATGCTTGTGTGCTAGATTTCAAGCTGACCCTAGAGAGTCACATTTGATTGCTGTAAAAAGAATACTCAGATATCTAAAGGGTGCCCCAAACCTTGGGTTATGGTATCCCAAAGAATCTGATTTTAAACTAATTGGTTATTCAAATGCTGATTATGCAGGGTGTAAGCTTGACAGGAAAAGCACAAGTGGAAGCTGTCAACTTCTTGGGGGCAGACTTGTTTCTTGGTTCAGCAAGAAACAAAATTCAGTTTCTACTTCAACAGCAGAAGTTGAATACATCGCAGCTGGGAGTTGTTGTGCTCAAATCTTATGGATTAAGAATCAACTCCTAGACTATGGTATGTCATTATCAAAAATTCCTATTTATTGTGATTATACTAGTGCCATAGCAATAACAGAAAATCCAATGCAACATTCAAGAACAAAACATATTGATATTAGATATCACTTCATAAGAGAGCATGTAAGTGAAGGTAATATCGAATTACACTGGGTTACAACTGATAAACAACTTGCAGACATTTTCACAAAACCTTTAGATGAATCTACATTTAATAAATTAGTCTATGAGTTAGGAATGTTGAATTATGTCTCTAAAAACTGATTAAGATCTTAGAAAACAAGTTGTTTAGTTGTGAGAAGTTAGAATTAAGTTTCTAGATTGCAGCTGTTCTTGTGAACAGAATTTGAGAAGCTAGAATTAAGTTTCTAGATTGCAGTTGTTCTTGTGAACAGAATTTTAGAAACTAGAATTAAGTTTCTAGATTGCAGCTGTTTTTTTAATTAAACAGATTTTTAGAAGCTAGAATTTTAATTCTGGAAAATATATGAAGAAATGAATAATCAAAAGTTTGATTATTGGATAATATGAGCCAGAGTGTGTAAGAGACTATTTTAGTCCCTGTTAGTTGTTTTTTATTAGTCTCCGACTAAATAAAAAATTGAACTATCGGAGACTAACTAGTCCCCGATAGTTAATACTATCAGAGACTACCTTAATCCCTGATAGTTATCACTATCAGAGACTAATTAGTCCCCGATAGTTAATACTATCACAGACTACCTTAGTCCCCGATAGTTATCACTATCAGAGACTAACTAGTCCCCGATAGTTAATACTATCAGAGACTACCTTAGTCCCCGATAATTAACACTATCAGAGACTAATTAGTCCCCGATAGTTAATACTATCAGAGACTACCTTAGTCCCCGATAGTTAACCCTATCGGAGACTAATCTTCTTTTAGTCTCTTACAAGTGAACATACCAGAGATTAGGGCAATCTCCGATCGAGGGTAAACTGGTAGTTACCCATACCCACGATCAAAAACCGTTCACTATCCGTAAGAATTGCAAACGTTTCAAACAATTTGATAAAACAAATTTCAAACATCTTTGTAATCACAAACACTCAAAGCTCTGAAATTATTTTCTCTCTGCAAATACTCTGCAATTTAACCCTCTTTCAAGTTTCTTCCAAAGTTCACAGATCTCTTACAATGGCCGTTAAAACTGTTGTGTTCAAGTTTGGAGATTTTGATATCATCAAGACCAACCATGCAGGGGTGGCTGATAAGCATGTCTTTGCAGCCCAATACCACCCTTTTGTGGATTTCCTTCAAACCTCAAATCTCTCATACGTCATTTACGAAGCCCCCATTCAAGCCGCTGAGGTACTCACGGCTGTCTGGTCCACTGCTACCATCCAGGGTGAAAAGACTGAGTCCCTTGTGGTAAGTTTCAGGTATGCAAACACTACTTACAATATCGATCATATTGTTGTAAATAATGCTTTACATTTACCAGTTTATGAAAACTATAACTCTCTTACTTCTGATGAAGAACTTATTTCAATGTTTAACAATTTAAATTATTCTGCTGAAATTAGTTCTGTTGGGTCTATAAAACGACCCCATCTTAGGCAAGAGTGGTCACTATTTTTTGATATTATAACAAAAGCATTTTCTACAAAATGCAGTGGCTATGATGCTATCACTACACTCACACAACAAATCTCTTTTAGTGTGTTGTATGATAGACATCTTAACATTGGGCTTTTAATTCTGCAAAACTTGTTGATAAAACTTAAAACCAGTAAAACTAAAATTTATTATTCTAGGTTTTTGATGATGATTGCTAATTATCTAATCCCTAACCTTGATATTACTGTCATGCAAGTTCTACCAACTGTTTTGCAGAGTAAAAGAATATTTACTGATGTGAAGCATAAATCTGCAAAGGTAAACGTTCCTTTTTTTTTCCCTCCTATCATGAGATCTACTCTCATTGATAGGCTTCCCAACCTTTATTCTTTGCAATTTTTTGAGGATTCTGAGCCACCTATCCCTGAAAATCCTCAAACCACTTCACAACAACAACCAATAGCCCCCTCCACAGTCTCTCAAAAGACTGTGGTTGTAAAAACAAAGACAATCACAAAACTCCCAATTAAAAGAAAAATAATTGAAGGAGCAAGTAAGGATGAGGGAGAACCAGAAGCTGAAGTTCCACTTCAGAGAAAGAAGAGGATTATAACCCTTAGCGAAGCCCAATCCAGTGCTTCTCAAAAAGCATTGGAGGTTATAAGGACAAACAGTGAACTGTCACCATCCTCCCAAAAGGATCTTGACATTGAAGAAAGTTCCCAACCAGGAACATCCTGTACAGAGTCAGCACAAACTCTTGGTCACAACCAAGAGGAACCAACAAGAGAGACAATAAAAGACACGAGTGACACAAGGAGTGCACACACAGAGTCATCATTTAATGTTCCTCAATTTTCAATATCTGAGGAACAACCAACACTCCCCACTGTACATTCTTCTCCTTTTTCTCCCACTATTGATTCTTTTGATACAACTATGATTGATTCTCTTGATTTTTCCCAAGAGGAGCCAATAATCGAGACAAGCTCTCACATAGATTCCATGGATAGATCCCTAGCCCAAGATAAACAAAGGGAACCCCTTATCCATGCTGTCACCAGCATTTCTCAAACCCCCCATTTCTATAGGACAAAGTGCACCCATCCAAATGAGTGAGGCTGTGAGAAAAAATAGTGAGAGTCAGGCTCCTGACCTGGAAAAAGGAGAGCAAACAAATATACAAGAGAGTTAAGCTTTAGATAGCTTGGAAAAAGGAGAGCTCGAGAAGCTGGGTGCCCAACCCCAGGCAAAAGGAGAGAGTGTGAGCAAGGATGAGATCCTTGAAGAAAATAAAAGAGAGAAATTCTCAGCAGGTGATTTTTTGAAACCTGTTGAGACATCTACCACACATGAAGCCCCACTTTCCTCTGCTCCACAATCAACACCAACAGAGGACATTAGGGGAAGCTCCAGGACAGGGGATGCCACATTACAAGTAATATCTGAAATGTCAAATGCAGACTTCGAGGCACTCTATGGCTTACAACAGTCTCAAGATCACATCTCTGCATTAAAGACATCTCTGGCAAATGAACCTGTTCCTGGAGAACCTGAAGAAGCTCCAGAGCATAATGTTGATGAATGGCTTGATGCCTCTTATGCCAACACTCTGGAGGAAGCAGTCGCCCAATTGAGGCAGGATTTTGTAACTAACATCGGGTCCACTGCAGCTGCACCATCCATTAAAGATGTACTTGAAGAGGTAACCAAGGTGGACAAGAAATATACAAAGTTTCACCATTTCTTGGTTACTGGCATAAATGGTGCAATCCAGCAAATAAAGGAAAGGATGGAGTTGGAGACAGACAAGATTAGAAAGTGCTATGAAGGACACTTGCCAAGGAGGACTGTCACTGCAATTGATTCCTTAGTCAAAGATAAGTCCAAGACTGACAGTCGACTTCAAGCCCTCGAAACAAACATCCAACTCCTGATCCAAAAGCAAGAGAGACTGGCGCAACTTTTGCTGCAGGCAATTCCCACACTGGCCACCTCCTCTAAACCCCAAGATGCTGATATCAAAAAGGGGGAAAGTGGTCAATTCAAAACTGCTCCTGTACATATACAAAAGACGGGTCCTGTCCTTGATGATGAGTTACAAGCAATGCTGGACAGGATCCTAAAGAAGCATTCTGATCTTACAGCAGCAGCAGCAACAGCAACAGCAACAACAACAACAACAACAACAACAACAACAACAACACTTCCAATAACAACAACAACAACAGCTTTTCCTTCTTCCTCTGCACAAGCCCCAAAATCAAAAGATAAAAGCAAAGGAGTCATGGTTGAGGAACCAAAGAAACAGATTTCAACTCAACCAGGACAACCCAAGCTATTAGAGGATGCCATGAAGACTGCTCACTTTCCTACTCCTATTGAAATTGAAGTGGAAGGGAAAGTTGAGTTAGTCAATCCTCGTGATCAAAGATTGATAGACTCTGATGCATTGTTAGCTCAGAAACTTCAGGAAGAAGAGGACATGGCAACAGCAAGGGAGGAGGAGGAGGCAAAGAAGAAGAAGAAAACTTCAACAAGAAGATCAAGTGCACAGAAGGCAGCCGCTACCAAAAAGAAAAATAAAGAGATGGAAGAGGCAGAGAGAAAGTCAAGGAGGAAACCTTTGGTCCAGAAATCTGCAAAGAAACCTGTGATCAAGGCAACCATTAAGAAGCCTACCTCTCAAGATCCTCCAAGGTCAACCGAGACTGTCTTGGTGGCTATAAGTGGACCAACAAAACCACGAACAGTTTCATCAAGGAAGTCCTATAAGGTTGAAATGGCTAGCACTGAAGAAATCATCAAGGCCCTGAAGAAAAGTACAAAGAAGATTGATCTTATCAAGGGTAAAAACAACAAAGAGCTTCTCCATGTCCTTTTAAAAGATGGAGAGACTCTGAAGTTCGAAAAGCCAGCCTTGGAGGGACAGAATAAAGAAGATCTGGAGTGGTTGCTGACTGTTGTGCTTGAGACTTCTGATCTCAACATGAAACTTCGAAGCCAAATTCAGAAGGTGATGAAGGTGGAGCATAAGGTGGATTCAGTACCGGAAGCTAAGCCTAAGCCTTTGGGATTGTGGTATGAGACTTTTCATGGAGAGAAGGTTTTCTTTGACTACAACAGAGACATCAACAAAGTAAGTGAAAATCATATTGAAGGATTTCTTACTCTTCTCAAGGATGCTGAAGAAAAGATTGAGCTTGTATTGAAAAATCTGTTGAAGAATAGGCTGGAGTTACTGAGGAAAAACAGAAAAGAACGAATGGAGTTGTTGAAGAAAAAATAAGGTAAACTTGTTGTGTTGAAGTTGTTTGTTGAAATAAGCTGTAATTTATTTTTTTTTATTTTTGAAGCCAGACTTATAGGATTTAAACCTGAGTCTTGGTGGAAGCGGAACAACAGATCAAAAATCTTAGTTCAGAATACATTTGTAGTTATCAATTCTTTATTTTTTTTCTAAGTAATTGTAATGTTGAGTTTTGACATCATCATCAACCTTGAATTATGCTTATCATTCTGATATTCATAATTAGGGGGAGATTGTTAGGGTTTAGAACATTTGATGATGATTGTCTTTAGATTACTTAGAATACAAATGTATAGAAAGTGTTAATTAGTAACACTAAAGTTTTGTAGCCAGTAGTTATCTCTTTGATTGTAATTCATTTATTCTTTGTAAAGAGATACGATTCTTTCTTATTTGTAATTAACTGCTGGAATTGAGTATCGAAGCTTCAGAAAGTCAAGATGTGTATTTGATCCGTTGGAGTTTACAAAAAGGCTTGTCGGAGACTAGGGAAACTGGTCAGAGACTAAAGATGTTTTATCTATCGGATACTAGTTTTACCTATCGGAGACTAAGACTTACGTCATCAGAGACTAAGTCTAAAGGAGTCGGAGACTAAAGCTTACGTCATCAGAGATTAAAGATAAAAGCATCAGAGACTAAGCTGACGTCATCGGAGACTAAGCCTTAAAGCGTCAGAGACTAAATAACACTATCGAAGACTACACAAGCTAACGTCATCAGGGACTAAAGTCACTAGAGACTAAAAGAAGCATCAGGGACTAAAGTCACCAGAGACTAAAAGAAGCATCAGGGACTGATCGTGATTTAATTCCTGAGAGATACAAAGTTCGAATTAAAAAGGAATGTCTTCCACGTAGTTCAAGATATTATTGAAGACGTAGCTGGTAAGGAAACTAACCAGATATCTTTTCCTAATAAAAAAAAGGAAAGATTGTATTTGATTCGAATAAGGAAGCTGAATCAATATTGATTTAGTATAGGAAAACTTAGAGTTAAGTTTTTTTATTAGAGAAGTTGTAATTAGATTTACAGAGTTGTAATTCGAAGTTGTATAGGTTTTTCATAGTTAACATCTTTTCCTATATAGAATAGAAAAGAAGCTGACGATCACATTGTTGTGATTGTTAGAATTTGTATTCAGTTGTGAAATCGATAAAGCAATTGTTTATAAATTGATTTGTGTTCTTGTTCTTTATATTCCGCAAGAAAAGTTAATTTCTTAAAGAACAAGTAATCAAAAAGATTTTAAAAGAACTTGTATTCAACCTCCCCTTCTACAAGTTCTCGGCATCTCACTGGGAAAACACCTTTGTACCAAGCTCATGGAGCTTGTTTTAGGCTGTACAAAGCCTTTTTGAGCTTTAGGGCTTTTTCTTCTTCGCCTTTCACCATAAATCCTGGTGGTTGCTCAATGTAAATTTCTTCCTCGAGGTAACCATTGAGGAATACTGATTTTACATCAAGCTGGTAAATTTTTCATCCTTTTTGCGCTGCTAGGGCTAGAATGGTTCTGACTATGTCTTGTCTTGATACGGGGGCAAAGGTCTCGTTGTGGTCAATGCCAA
This sequence comes from Centella asiatica, assembly GCA_014636745.2. Taxonomy (NCBI): domain Eukaryota; kingdom Viridiplantae; phylum Streptophyta; class Magnoliopsida; order Apiales; family Apiaceae; genus Centella; species Centella asiatica. The sequence continues at coordinate 3,416,969 of CM025780.1, read as the reverse complement.
ATTGTTGTGAGTATCCTTTTGCCACCAATCTTGCCTTGTGCTTTTGATTTGAGTCATCTGGATTTACTTTGGTCTTGTAAATCCATTTAACTCCCACGACATTTTTGTGAGGTAGTTTTTTAACCAACTCCCATGTCTGATTTTTCTCGATCATCTTTATCTTCTCCTTCATTGCATGTCTCCATTCTTCATATTGAGATGCTTCATCATAATTGTTGGGTTCTTGTACAACAAAGTTGCATGACTCAAATATTTGTGGAGTATCTCGATACACGCTTGACAGACGTCGTGTACGCTGTGGTGGAGATTCAGATGACGAGTATTCACTTCTTCTTGGGGAATTTGTCGGTGTTGATTCAAAATTGCCAGATTCTAAATCATAACCATAATATTCTTGAGCTGGAGAATCGTGAGCATGCGGTGCAGTTGATTCCTCAGTTTGACTAAAAATGGGAATCATCGTTAATTCGTGATTGTCAGAATTTTGCTCCCAATTCCAAAAAGCTTCTTCATCAAAAGTTACATCTCTGCTCACCACTATTTTTTGAGTTTGCAGATTGTAAATTCGATAGCCTTTAGATTGAGAACTATATCCCACAAAAATTCCTTTTTCTGCTTTTGCTTCCAGTTTGTGCCTTTTTTGAGCTAGAGTATGCAACTAGCAGATGCAACCAAATACCTTCAAGTGTCTGACTGATGGTTTGTGTCCAGACCACGCTTCTAGCGGTGTCATGTCAAGAACAGCTTTGGTAGTACACCTATTCTGAAGATATACCGCAGTATAAACTGCTTCAGCCCAAAACTTGTTTGGTAACATTTTATCACCCATCATGGATCTTTCCATATCCATGATTGTTCTATTCTTTCTTTCTGAAACAATGTTCTGTTGCGGCGTGTATTTAACGGTCAGTTGATGATGTACACCTTCTTCTTCACAGAATTTATTAAATTCGGAAGAAGTGTACTCGGTGTCGGTGTCGCTGCGGAGAGTCTGGATTTGGATGCCATCTTGATTTTCAACCATCTTCTTGAACTTCTGGAATGTCTCAAACACCTCAGATTTATTTTTGAGAAAATAGACCCAAGTCATTCGGGAAAAATCGTCAATGATTAGGATGAAATATTTGTTGTTATCCAATGATGGAGTTCTCATTGGACCGCAAACATCAGTGTGCACCAATTGAAGTTTCTGTGAGGCGCACCATGCCTCACCTGTGGGAAACAGTTTTCGGTGCATCTTCCCAAGTTGACATCCTTCACAAACTCCGTTGAGATCACTAATGGTGGGTAAATCTTTCACCATGACTTTTTGAGAGAGCAGCTTGAGACTTTGAATACTGCAATGCCCAAATCTTTTATGCCAAAGTGAACTATCTACTCCAGCTTTTGTTATGAGTGACTTTTCAATGGCGTAGTTCCACTGAATCGGGAATGTCTTGTTCTCCATTTTGACACTTGCAATCTCTTTCTTCTTTTGGTCAAAAATTGCACAAGATTTACCTTCAAATAATAGCGAGTAACCGTTTGTTATCATTTGAGGCACACTTAGCAAATTTTGATCCAAGTTGGGAACGTAAAGAACATTGTCAATGAACCTTGTACCCTTCAATGTTTGAACTGCAACAGTGCCTTTGCCTTTGGATTCAACCAAGGCTCCATTACGCATTCTTACTGGTACTTTTGTCATAGAATCGATGTTGATGAAATAATGTTGGTTTTTTGACATGTGGTTTGTGCAACCACTATCAATTAACCATACATCACTTTTCTTTTCCGTGGCAGCTTGGCACGCATAGAACATGCGTTCTTTTTCTTCAATTTCAAAAACACCAGCTTGTTGATTTTGCTTGAATCTGCAGGTTTTGTCGGTATGACCGAACTTTTTACAGTTAAAGCACTGGGGTTTTCCTTTGTGCCAACAATCTTTTTCAAGATGTGTAGGCTTTTTGCAGATACCACAAGGAAGGAATTTTACCTTCTTTTCTCCTTCCCTGGGGTTGCTGAAGTTGCCTTTGTTGTTGCCGCCGCGTTGGTTTTGATTCTTTCTACCTTTTTGAAATTTATTTTTGTGCCTTGACTGGAAAGCACCTTCGGAGGAAGCTTCGTTCCGCCAGGAAATTCTTTGTTTGTGAGCTTTGTAGGGAACCAACAAGCTCGGTAATAGAAAGTTTTGAGAGGTCTCTAGACTCCTCAATGATGCTCACCATGGAATCATATTTTTCGGTGAGAGAAATCAGTATTTTTTCTACAACCCTTTGATCCGTAATGTTGTCACCGTAGGCCTTTTATTGACTAACGATTTCAGACACTCTAGAAGAAAATTCTTTGATATTTTCTCCTTCTTTCATTCAAAGATTTTCAAAGTCTCTTCTAAGAGTTTGAAGTCGTATCGCCCGAACTTTGACGGTACCATGGAATTCGTCTCGCAATGTTTCCTATGCTTCCTTTGCTGAAGTAGAATTCATGATCCTTGGAAATATTGTGTCGGTGACAGCTAGATGAATTTTGGCTAATGCATCAGCATCTTTCTTTTGCCATTCTTTCATCGAGCTAGTCGTCGACAGTGAGCCTTCGGAAGTTGTGGTTGTGGTTGTAGTGGAGGTGGTTTCAGTAGTTATCTCTTCTTTTTTAGACGACTCTACGGGCTTTGGAATACCATTTTCCACTACATCCCACAAATCATAGGCTCGTAGGATGGTTTTGAATTTGATGCTCCAAAAATCATAGTTCTCTCCGTTGAAAACGGGAACAAGTTGGTGCGAGGTCGAAGTAGAGGTTGCCATGGTGACAGATACAGAATTTTAATTGTTGTGGAAGTTGTGCTATGGTGGTGCCGGAATTGTGCTAGGCTAGTGCGGAGATAGTGTTGTCGTTGATCGACTTGTGCTCTACATACCAATTGTTGAAAAATTATGGCATTAGAAGAGAAATGTAATATGAGTTTATTATATGAATATTGTTGTTGTAATGATTCTCTAAAGCTTAATTTCCACTCTTTGATACATATGACTGTAAAGTCTATTTATAGACTCACTATGTCGGTTAACTACTCAAAACCAACTTCTATACTTATTGTAAAAGTCAAGGAATTCGGCAACTGGAGGAGAAACAGAAGAAAACAATTACGGAAGCATTCACAATTTGCAGCAGCCTTATTTGACTTTCTTTTACACCATGTGGTGTTTTTTTTTTTCTTTCAAACTATCTGGTGTTTTTCATTGAAAGGCTCAAGTTGTCCCACATACATAACTACTCTTTTTCACATTTGAGTTTGCGAATCATGTTTTAACATGAAAGAGTAGTTATGTATGTGAGACAGCTTGAGCCTTTCAATGAAAAGCACCAGATAATTTGAAAGAAAGAAAAAACACCACATGGTGTAAAAGAAAGTCAAATAAGGCTGCTGCAAATTGTGAATGCTTCCGTAATTGTTTCTTCTGTTTCTCCTCCAGCTGCCTAATTCCTTGACTTTTACAATAAGTATAGAAGTTGATTTTGAGTAATTAACCAACATAGTGAGTCTATAAATAGACTTTACAGTCATATGTATCAAAGTGTGGAAATTAAGTTTTAGAGAATCATTACAGCAACAATATTCATATAATAAACTCCTATTACATTTCTCTTCTAATGCCATATTAACAAACATGCATTGTGCAGTCATCACTGAATACATCATGTATTCAGTGATGCATCACTTTCTCGATGCATCACTGAATTCAATTTCATATATGAATTCACTATCATTATGCTCTACCCCCTTGGACAATGGAGACTGCAAAATATTTTCCTTCATCTTCACTTCAACATAATTTATACCAAAAAAAAAAAAAAAACATATAAACTTCAGTGTTAATTAAAGTTGGCCATAATTTATCCAAACCATATCTAATACCTAAGTTCATATAATAACAAAATATGTGTAATTTTACTTCAGAAAATTAATCATATCATGAAACGACTTACAATCTTCAATGCATTGAGAAAGAAACAATCATCACTGTCATTTTTTGGTCTCAGTGAATTGTGATACTTCCACATATGCTTCTCATTGTCCAAAACAAGCATCGTCCAGTAATAAGGCTTTGCATCGAAATTTGAGTTCATTGAAAATATTATCAATTCAGGCATAGCATTTTGGCCCTCAATAAGCACTTTGTCCACAACATATGAACGATAACTAAGGTTTTGCAGCAAGCATATATATGACTGACATTTTAGAAAATACAATAATGTGTTAGAAAAGAAGTAACATCACTATAAAATTGTTATTTATATTCGTACCCAACATAACGAATTAACAACCACAACTCGTTTACTGAACACATCATTTGTTCTCAAATTGCAATACGACTTCAGACATTCCGCGTGTGCATTGATTACCTATTAATTAAACAAATAAGTAAAAACCAAACTTTCATCAGTTACAAAGAACTACACATTATCTAAAGTTCAATGCTGACGTTGTTCGATAATGGTTTCCCAATCATTATGTGTACCAAGTCTCTTTTTCGGATTGCAATCTCCATATTGTAAGCACCACAAACAATTTTACTGTTAAATATCTCTTAAATTAGTAACTTGAAACATTATCAGTAACCGAAACATTTATAGTAACATCAAACCTACAAACAATAGTTTTCCTTAATATATATGATTTACTGATACTTTACTTACACATATTTAAAACTATGTCACAATAATTTAAGTACTACTAAATTAAACCAAATGTGATTAACTAAATATTAAAACACTAAGTTGGTAACATATAGTTATACAATTATTATAATAATTATAAAATAGTAACTTACTTTGTACTAATATAGTAACAAATTATAATTCTAGTATCAAACAAACGATAATAACAAAGGAATTGATTATACCGACTTAATCCATACTTTCATCTTTCTTGGTCCTAGTTACATCTAGGTACTCGTAAATCATCTTTTCAACAAAGAATGATGTTGGACTTTTGTTTTCGTCGACAACTTTTTTCCCCTTACCCTTCTTTTCTTTTTTCTTCTCAACTTCTTTTTCTTCTTCACTTTTTTCTTTTCCTTATCATGTTTTTTGTTGAATTTCTACATTTTTTACTACTGCTTCATCTTCCAACTCAGCCTTCTTTTTCTTCTCATACCCTGGATCAGTGAAATCCTCCATCTTTTTTATAATTCTCCCCATCTTCTGGATATCCCTTATCATTTGACTTTGGTTCTTTTTCAATTTTCTTATCTTCAGCCCCTGCACTAACTTCGCCTCCCGCATTATCCTTTGAGCACAAGCTTTCATTTGTTCCTTCCGAACTTGCAATGTTGCATTCCAACTCCTCCACCTTCTGTTGCAGAACTTTTTCCCTTTCAACTTAAGCCTTTATTTCTTCATCCTTTCCATTATTATTTTCTGAAAGTCTCCCGAATCCTTTAACAGCCGAATCTCTTCCTCCAAAATATTCTCTCTTTCTTTTGAAACCTTCAACTCCTTTTCCAAATTCCTAACTTTTGCTTCAGCTTCTGTAGTTTGACAACAAAACTCAACTTTTGCTAGTGTCTCAGAGCTTAGTTCATCTATAATGTTACATTCATTCACAATAGGCTTTGATGCCAATTCCTCGTCCGGTGTGAAAAGTAGACTAAATCTAGGCATGAATTCATCTCTCTCATCTATTGGTGACTTCTCCAATTCATACACTCGCGCAATCTCACACACAGTATCCTCACATTCTCCGCATATCATTGAGTCAATATTATCAAGATGAACTGTATCACTACTTGGAATAAATTCATCTCCACAACATCCTTTTCTTGATTCTTTCTCTGTAACTTTTCTAACTTCTTCCCCAAACCATCCTGTAACATTTCATTACAACTTTCACCAAATAAACAAGAATACATACAATATTAAAAGACTACTATTCACATTAAGACTTTTTTCACGACTTTAGCAATATAAATTACTATATCTTATTAATATCTATCAAATTACCTTCTAAAGCAACTCCCTCAACAATTCACCTTTAACTTCACTTTCAACTCCTTCTCCAATCACATTTCCATCATCATCTGCTGCTCCAATCTCATTGTCGGTTTCATTAGTTTGTTTGATAAAGCCACAGAGACATTTAAGATAGGTGGGAAATATTTGGAACTAACTGCGAATGACATAAAGTGAACGTTGAAAAAGATGTCATTCCAAACACAAACTTTATGTCATTCGCAGTTAGTTCCAAATATTTCCCACCTATCTTAAATGTCTCTGTGGCTTTGTCAAACAAACTAATGATATCCTCAAGATCTTGACCACCCCTTCTAGTCCATCTTATAGGAATTTTCTTATTAGCTAAAACATCAAGCAAATATGAAAAATGTGTTTTTCTTAAGATATGCTTATGTGTGTCACTAAATCCTAAACCATCAATCTTTTTCATTAAACCATACAAATTTGATCAATATTGTGGCTTTGTCCTCACATCAATTTCTTCATCACCTGATAAAATAAACAAATAAGTTATGTTACTGTTTCTTAAACATTTAAAAATAGCTACACAACATCAAGTTACTATTTCAAAATATCACAAAAAATCAAATAATTACAATAATTGTTACTATTTCAAGTTACTACACAACATCAAGTTGCTATTTTAAGTTACTACACAACATCAAGTTACTATTTTCATTTACATAACTGTTTAGTTACTATTTTATTCAAACCAAATCAACACATTAGACAAATTTTATGTAAACAATTTACATAATATAAATGTCATCCTCTTTTTCATCATTTGTACACATTAGTGCATCCTTGCTCATGTGCCTGAAATAAACAAGGAATTTCATATATAATACAACAAAATATTTAACATAACATAAATTTCTATATAGTAACTTGTTATACTTTTGATCATTCAAATATTACAAAAATCTTATAGTAACTTATATATAGTAACTTGCTAACTTGTTATATAATTATCATCATTATTTAACATCAATCTTACTTGAATGAGTACATCTCCCTTCTGTCACTTGTGATGATGTTCCAACTTCTCCTCTTGTTCTACCCATACCTTCAAAATCATTAGAACCCTAAATATTATAAATAGTTACATCGAATATATTTTAAGCAAAACTACTACAAAATCACGATTACAATTTCAAAAAAAACATTAATCATACATCTATGTATACATATATCATCATATTTTGTTCATCATGATAACACCGAAAAAATACATAACAAATAGTTAAAAAATCATACAATAGTTTCAATAGTAACAATCGTTCAACAATGTATAAGCAAAACAAGTTCAGAAATGAAACGAAGATTGTCAGCGGAAATAACCAAAAATAGCATAAAAAAGTAGAAATCTGGTAATGAACATTAAATTACTAAACAATCAGCAATCAAGCAAAAATAGTAACTTATCAACAGTAACAGAAGAAAAGGAGGGACAAACGAAATCAATTGATGAAATCATCACTGATAAACTCATAGAATGATGAAATCGAAAGCGATGAACTAGATTAAGAAACCAAAACACAAACAATAATTTATCAAACAGAAGAAAAACATGAAATCGTCAAACAAACCTCGATATCCAAGATGAAATCGTCGACCGATACAAATCTTCAAGTGATGAAGTCGTCCAGTGATTACTTGTACACATGATGAAATCGTGTAGTGATTGATGGAAGAGTAAAGTGAATTCAACAAACTTCGATCACAGCAGCTAACAAGTTATTGCACTAGTGGTGGTTGTCGAAATTAAAACAAATTAAATTTTAAGAATTCAAAAAAAAACGCCAATACTACTACAGAAAGAAAAGGAGTAACTTTGGTATTTCAACTACAAAAAATACTCTAAGGGAAGACATGAACTTTGGGCTGAGCCTTTTGGGAAATATGGGCTCCAACAAGTACCGGCCTGGAATTGTCTCTTTATTTGAACTAGGATTAGCTTGATCCGGCCTAATCAACTCAGAACCGGTCCACGACTAAACTAGTTGATGCATGCCTGTTCAAAGATCGGCCTGGCCTACACCGGTCAATCTGTTTATTTATCTATATTTCCTCCTTTGTTGGTGATATTGTTTCCTCCCTTGCTACAAATATTTTCCGGAATGAACCATCAAATTATCCCATTTTTTTTCTATTTTTATATATACTAATCAGGTCTCACGCGCTACGTGCGTGGACTTCTTTAATTTCTTTAATTTGAAAATTTGTTACATAATTGATATCTTTAATTTTAATAAATACTTTTTGATTTCATAATTTATTTTGTTGTATATATTGATATTTAAGTGTGAACATATTTATATTATACAGCAATATGATTTCATTAAATTATACCATGACTAAAATAAAATGGGCCAACATCATATTTTAGAATTTGTAATAGTTTCTTTTAAAAATAAAATTTAATTGTGAAATCAAGTATACAGGTTATACATATATGTGTAAGATATGGAATTAAAAAAATGAGTACAACTTTTCAATTTTAAATTAAGTATTTCTTTCTTTAATATAATAATAAAAGAAATTAGAATTAGATAACTCATTTTTGTGAATAAATAAAATTGTGAAAAAGCATTAAAAAAACTAAAAAGCTCATTAAAGTTTAAAATATAAAATACATTGTGATCAATATTTAATGTTAGATCACACAATATTATATCTCTTTTCAACATATAATATAAATCATATATAAAATTATATTTCTTAACAAATATTTAATAACAATAACATGAGTCAAAATAAAAGTGTTTTAAGAAAGAAATCACTAATATATTATTATTACTATATTTGAAAACTAATAATAATAATAATAATTGATGCAATTATACCCGGGAGACTGTCAAAAAATTATTTTCTTATTTTGTAGAATTATTAATTGATGGTAAAATTCATTTAATTAGTTATTTAGTAGTTATTTTATATTTATTTATTCTTATTTTATATTAGTAGGTCCAATGGGTTTAGGGTTTTCATGGATTTGTTCTCCTTATAAATAAAGTTGTAAGGCAACCGAAATCAATAGATTTCATTAGACGATTATTATTAATTATTGAAAATTATTATAAAAACAGTAATAATATAATATAAACTTAAGATGAGAAGAAAGAAAAATAGAGTAGAGAATTGTTATCACTTGATTTATATATTTTCAACTCATATACATGCCTATTTATAGGTTAGGAGATACATGAAATACAATTAATGTGATAGGTATTTGAAAAGGCAAAAGTTCTATACATTAATGAAAAAATATACTAGAGGTTTTTGGAACTTGGAAATGAAGAGACATCCATCTTATTCATGAACTTGGAAATGAATAGACATCCATCTTATTCATATCACTCCCCCTTGGATGTCCATTTTCAAGAAATTGTGGCTCGTTAAAACCTTTCTAGGAAAAAACTCAGTGGAAAAAAATCCTAATAAAGGAAAAAAAGTACACAACCTCTGAAAAGAATCTATCTAGCATCATATCAAATCTTTAAATCAACGCATTTCAATCCTATGTACCAGTTTTTCAAAAGTTATAATGGGTAGTGCCTTCGTAAATAAGTCCGCAAGATTATCGCTTGAACGAATCTGTTGAACATCAATTTTATCTTTCTTTTGAAGCTCATGAGTGAAAAAGAATTTTGGTGATATATACTTTGTTCTGTCTCCTTTGATAAAACCTTCTTTCAGCTGTGATATGCATGTTGTATTATTTTCAAATAACATTGTTGGGCTTTCTTTATCATTGTTCATACCATATGCTCCTCGGATATGCTGACAGACTGACCTTAACCAAACACATTCTCGACTGGCCCCATGAATCGTAAGTATCTCTGCATGATTAGAGGAAGTCACAACCAAAGTCTATTTTGTAGATTTTTCACAAAATGGCGGTGTCCCCATATATGAACACATAACCTGTTTGAGATTGAGTTTTATGTTGATCAGATAAATACCCTGCATCTACATAGCCAATTAATTGTGCCTTTGATTCATTTGAATAAAATAAACCCAAGTCAATTGTTCCTCAAAGATAATGAAGTATATGTTTAACTTCATACCAGTGCTTACGAGTTGGAGATGAACTATATCTTGCCAATAAATTTATTGAAAATGCTATATCAGGTCATGTATTATTTGCAAGATACATTAGTGCACCAATAGCACTTAGATATGATACTTCGGGACCAAGGATTTCTTCGTCATCTTGTCGAGATTTGAAAACATCCTTTTGGGATCGAGTGATCGAACAACCATTAGAGAACTTAATGGATGCGCTTTATCCATGTAAAATCGCTTTAAAATCTTTTCTGTGTAAGTTAACTGATGGACAAAACTTCACTCGGTAAATGCTCAATTTGTAGTCCAAGACACATATTTGTTTTCCCGAGATCTTTCATCTCAAATTCATTTTTTAAGTAATCTACTGATTTTTGGAGCTCGTCGAGAGTTCCAATTATGTTTATGTCGTCAACATACGCAACAATTATGGCAAATGATGATCCCGATTTCTTTATAAAAACACATGGACAAATATAATCATTTTTGTATTGCTCCCTCAACAAATATTGGCTCAGATGATTATATCACATGCGTCTGGATTGCTTTAATCCATACAAGGACCTTTGTAATTTGATTAAATAAATTGCTCGAGCCGATTTATATGCTTTAGGCATCTAAAATCCTTTAGGAATTTGCATATAAGTGTCGTTATCAAGGGAACCATACAAATATGTTGTAACAACATCCATTAATCGCATTTCTAATTTTTTAATTGCTGCGAGACCGATAAGAAATTGAAATGTTATTGCATCCATGATAAGAGAATGTGTTTCTTCGCAATCAATGCCTGGTCTCTACGAAAAGCCTTGTGCGACAAGACGCATTTTATATCTTACAACTTCATTTTTTTCGTTTCTTTTTCGCACAAATACCCATTTGTATCCAATAGGCTTTGTCCCTTCAGGAGTTCGAACTACCGGTTCAAAAACTTTATGTTTTTCAAGTGAGCTCAATTCTTTTTTGATTGCTTCTTTCCATTTTAGCCAATCATTCCTACGTCGACATTCATCGACAAATTATTGTTCAAGATCCTCAATTTCCTCCATAATGTCTAGCGCTACATTATAGGCAAAAATATCATCAACGATTGTAGTTTGTCAATTCCACCTTCACCCTGTGACAACATAATTTATCGAGATCTCTTCATTTTTAGTATTTTCAGTATTTTTAATATTTTCAAGTACTTGAATCTCTCCTGGAGTTCTTTGAACTATATCACAGGGCTCTTCTAGAGTATTTATTTCCATCATTTGGGCATCATCTTTCTTAGCTCATTTTCTTTTCTGTGGATTGTTATCTTTGAAACTGATTAGTCTACACACTTTTGGCATGACATAGACTCATTTGTTTTCATTGATTGTCCAACTAGAACTTCAATTCTTATCAGACCATTTGCAGCTAGTACGTGTGATTTAGTCACTCTATTAGTATCAATGAATGCATCAGGTAACGGATTTGCAACCTCTTGCAAATAAATTATTATTTGAAATTCTTGTTCACGTTGATTTGTACGAGGATCAAGATAATTTAAAGATGATGCATTTCATATGAGTTTGGAATCTAGCCTTTTATTCTCTCCCCGTGATCTTGGGAATATTTTATTGTCTCCCCCTAATTTTGGAAATTTTGTTTCATAAAATGGCTTAAGGTATTTTATGATGGAGGAAGACTTAAAACCAACATATATTCTTAATTTTCTTTGAGGACCCATCTTAGTACGATGTGGTGGGTCAATTGGCACATATACTGCACATCCAAAAATTCTAAGATAGGAGATATCTAGAGGTTAGTTGTATATGAGAGAATTTATGATAGCTTATTGGTTTAATGCGTATAAGTGTTGCTACATGTAAGATAACATCTTCCCAAACTGTAACAGGGAGATTCATTCTCATAATCATTGGCCTTACTATCAATTGGAGCCTTTTAATTAAGGATTCTGTCAAACCATTTTGTGTGTGAACATGAGCTACAGGATGTCAACATTTATTCCAATTGATTTGCAATACTATTTAAAGGCATTTGATGTAAATTCTCCAGCATTATCTAGACAAATCGTATCAATTGTATAATTAGAAAACTGTGCTCTTAATCTTATTATTTGAGCTAATAATCTCGCAAACGTCAGGTTGCGAGATAACAACAGACACACATGTGACCATGATGCATCAATTAAAACCATGAAATATTTAAATGGTCCACATGACGGGTGAATTGACCCACATATGTCACCTTGAATACGTTCTAAAAATCTAGTTGATTCAAACCCAACCTTAGCTGGAGATAGTCGAAGAATTAATTTGCCTTTAGAGCAAGCAGCACATGAGAATTCATTTGACTGAAAAATCTTTTGGTTTTTCAATGGATGCCCATGTGAATTCTCAACAATTCGTCGCATCATAATTAATCCTGGATGCCCCAATCGATCATTCCAAATCATAAAATTATCTTTATTGGTAAACTTCTGGTTTACCGTGGCATGTGCCTCTGTGACGGCCCCAAAAATACCATACTGGACTTCGGACACCGTCAAAAATTGACAAAAGAAAAGTATTGACATCCAAGCATGCATAATATTGAATTAGAGAAATAACTAGTAATCTCTATTACAATAACCCAAAATAATTGTCTAACAGCGGAAGTCTATGAGTGGCCCACGCAGGCCTTACAATCTAAACGTTTCTATAACATCCTCACGCTTCACCCTCCCCTGAAAGCCGTCCGCAAGAGGACGATCAGGAAGCGTTCATCAAGCCATTCTTTCCTTGCTTTTAAACGACGGCTCGGCCTTTTCATCATAACCTGTAAAATATTTGATAATAGCAACATGAGCGATTTACGCTCGCAAGTATATAATCAAGTATTGGGTATGATCTGAAAGAGGGGTAAATCATTGGGCTTAAGTGTTTATGAGGTTAGACGGAAAACAATGTCAACACCTCTTAACAGCTTGGAGAAGAAAGATTCTAGGGTCCCCGAGTGATAGCGAGGGATCTGACCCTTTTCTTAAAAGAAAAGAATAATTTCACATGCGCCTTATAACCATGTCCGTTTGGCGCACGTGCCCTTAGGAACTTCATATCAGACGGTATATCAGCTGGCCAGCCTGACCACCGTCTGACTTCATCATAATGACATACGTAGTCAATGCAGAAACCTTTTGTCTGCGAGAGTTCGGTTACCGATGCCTCGGTTTCCGTTCCCTATCATTTCTAGGCCCGGGGTGCTAAGCAAATGCATCCCACTAGCCTTTAGTTACCCACACAGATATACTTTACAAGTATAGGATGAAGAAATGAGTTTTCTACATCTGTATAGTATTTTCTTTGGCGGGTTAGCGAAATTTAAATGACTAACAACCGCCCAAAGATTATTTGATTCAAATACAACATGTTTCACGCACATCGGATCAAGGGATCGTACGTTACTTAACTTTGAAGGAAAATAGATCATGAATATTAGCATGCAAAAATCTTGAATACATTACGTATATGGAAAGAATGATCATACGTATTATTTGAAAAAAAATAGAGTGAGTATATACTTACCTCAAGTCCTTAGTGAGAATTTAACACTTGCGTAGGAAATAATTCTGTAAAACATGCACATGCAATAACATGAGAAATCTCAAATTAATCACATATCAGAATGTACATGCGAAGTGTTCGTGGAATTCTCAAGTTTTGTGATCGACTGATTGAGTTGTCAAACGTTGAATTAGGATCCGGTTGGAACCGAATTTGAGTCCAAGAGATTTGCGGACTTGATAAAACGTTGCTCGCAGACTCTCGATAATTTAAATTTAATTATTGGAGGGCTTAGATTAATTAATAAATATTAATTAATCCCTTTTAGCTTAAATGACTTAATTAGATCATTTAACATTTTTTTAAAAAAATTGTTCCTTAAATTATTATTTAATTGTTTTAATTAAATAATAATCATTTCATAATCACAAAAGGTTTATAGACCTTTTAGCAATTATTAAACATTTATTCTTAAATTATTATTTAATTACTTTGATTAAATAATAATTATCGATCATTGAAGTAATTCATTTCTTAATTACTTTTAAATTAAATGATTTATTGATCATTTAATAATCTTGTAAAATTTATTCGTTAATTATTATTTAATTATTTTAATTAAATAATAATTGGTCTTAATTTCTTAATTTAATTAATCAAGAATTATTCCTCAATTAATCTTAGCTTAAATGATTTATTTAATCATTTGATAAAATTTTAGAGTTTATTCTTTGATTATTATTTAATTATTTTAATTAGATAATAATTATTTATGAATTTATGACTCGTCACTTAATTATGGTAATTAAGAGATTCTAACATCATAAATGAATTCTAAATTTCAAAATATAAAATTTTAATTATGTCAAAAAAATTTATTAACATTTCAAAAAAATTATTCAAAAGTCATTTATTGAATAATTTAAAATATAAAGTATTTTATTATTATTATTATATTTATTTATTTATTTTTATTTTTATTTTTTATTTTTTCGATTGGACCCGATCGAGTCAAACCAGGTCAACAGGGTCGGGTCGGCGGGTCAACAATTGGCCGAACCGGGTCGGGTCGGCGGGTCACGGACCAGGTCGTAACCGGGTCGCGGACCCATCTTCTCTCTGCTTCTGCAGATTAGGGTTTCGGCTGCCGCCGGCGCCGTTACTACCGGACGCCGAGCCGTCACCCATTACCCTACCACGATTCGCACAACCACGCACACCGAACGGCGGTGGAAGCACTTCCATGGCATTTGCCATAGGAAAACATGGCCCCAGCCACCATGCCGCGTCCGGAAACTCCCCAGAACAGCAACTCGAAGTCCCCAGAGGGGGAGCAGCCATTGATGTCGGCGAGAGCTTCGGCTCTTGCCGTTCATGGCCTTTTCGGCGTCGTTTTCGTCGATTCAAGCATGCAAATGATTCCAGAGACTTCCAGGAACTCATTCCAGCAACCAATTTCAGTTTCCAACAACACAGTCGCATGAAAGATCTAGAAAAAAATATTCTGATTTTTTGAAAGAAATTTGTCCGAACAAGAACACATGTTATGCTTGACCATTTCTGAAATTAGTTAAGTCAAAATGATCCTCACAAGTGCAGAAACAATCCTATAAAATCAATTTGAACAAACACTTACGAATCTGGTCGAAAAATCCGTCGGAAAGTTTTTAGGGTTCTTCGGTTTTTGTTCAAGTTCTTGAATTTTCATTTTTCTTTTGAATAAACTTTGAAAATTAATAACTCCCAATTTACAAATGCTATGCACACGTGTGATACATGAAAATGATACTGAAAAAAATAATTTACACAATGGAATAAACATAAATGACAATAAATGCAAAAATAAGAGAGCAGTGGGGTACCTCCTTAAAGTTTTAATGAACAAAATCCAAAAGTTCAATGATTTCTTAAATGCAAAAAAATCAGAATTTTGAGAAATGCTTGCTGGAGAGAAAAATATCAGAGTGGAGGCTAGGGTTTCTGTAATGGTATATTTATATGACATTAAATTTAATTTTGACCTTTGGATGAGTTTAAAAAAAATTTACTTAGATAGGTAAAAAAAATTTCCTTGTTTTTGCCATTTAGGGAAAATCTGAAAATTTGGATTTAATTAGTGTTAAATTTGATTTTTTTTAGCCACTAAATAAATTTAATGATTATGCATTGGTTTAACGCATAAGCCGAAAAGTTTTCCCGCACCGGCGAGGCAAAAAAATGTACACATACGATTATTATAACGATTAACGCTTTAAAAAAAATTAAAATTCATCTCGTTATAATTTTCGTTAGTAAACGTGCGTGCGTCGATTTGCGTGAAATACACGTAAATCTAAACATAAAATTTATCGATCGTTGAACGCAACAAGAATTTCATTATAAAACGAATTTAATAGAATTACATTTTAATGAATTTCCGGTTTCTCACAGCCTCAATTGTACAAATATTTGTATAGTATAATCCAGAAGAAAATGCAGGTAACCTTTCAATAACACATTTAGTACCCGAAATATTGTAATATAAATAAATTCACTTTCATTTAGATTTATTGTTTCAATTTGAAAACCATTACTATGAATATCTTTGAAACTTAGTAAATTTCTTTGGGTCTTAAGGGAGAACAACGCATTATTTATCATTAGTTTTGTTCCTCTCGGCATCACCAAAACGGCTCTTTTGGAGCCTTCGATTAATTTTGTACTTCCGGATATAGTACTAACATTCGCTTCACAGATATTTAAAGAAGAAAAATATTTTTCATTTTTAAGAATTGTGTGGGTAGTTGCACTATCAACCAAACAAATATCTTTCTCTTTGGACCCGTAACGAAAGTGAGTGAGAGCAACATCCATAGTACTAAAGAAAACACATAACAGAAACATAACATTAATATAATTCCCAAAATACATATAGCTTATACACATCACACATAAGTCCATGCTTAAATAAGTTTAAAATAGGAGAGTTCCAAACATAAAACATGATAAGTTTTAAACAAAGAAAGATATATTGTTGGTTTTTATGCGAGATTATCATCACCCTTATTTATGTCACCTTTTTCTCGATATTGTTGCTGCAAGAGTACGTTTAAGGCATGAAAAGTAGAATAAGTTTTTTTCTAACATCTCTGCATCAGTAATTTTCTTTCCACATAATTCTAATTGAGAAGTTATCTTGAAAAGTGTAGAGTTGTATTCGCTTACAATCTTAAAATCTTGTCGCCTCAAATTTAACCAATCATAATGAGCTTTCGGAAGAATGGCGGTCTTTTGGTGGTCATATATATCTTTCAAACTATTCCAAAGTTCAACTGAATCTTTCAGAGTAAAATATTGAGATTTTAATCCTTCGTGGAGATGGTGACGGATAAAAATCATGCCTTTTGCGCGATTTGAAGCTAAATCATTATGTCCTTCATTTTATTGTATCATCAAGACCTTCCTCAGTCAAGTGAATTTCAACATCTAATTTTCAAGCTAAATAGTTTTTTCGATAATGTTAAGGGCCCCGAATTCAAGTTTCATAAGGTTCGACATAATTAGGGTACTAGAAAAGTATATCGTTAGTTAATGGGAGAAAGAAAATTATGCTTCTCAATATTTAATATTAACGAGTTCTTTAAACACATAAGGATTACATAAAACTAATCATCATATAAAAAGTTTTTAAAATATAACAAATATTAGATTAACCATAACCAATCTCTGTGTAGATTTTAATATAGATGGATGCATATATTCATCTTCTATTTATATGGAGCGCACATGACATAAAGTAAAGAGATAAAAGTATAAACACTGAGTGAAAATATATATTATCATCTTATTGTTCTTAACAACAATCATATCAAAAATAGATTGAGAATTACCAGTATATATTTATAAACATAAAACACATATATATTGGAGTAGATCATATATAAGTATGCAAACTAGATATTAATATAGACTGTAAAATCTTTCTCCATTTTATAATTACAGAGAATACATATATGCAGTATATTTATTTTGATATATATACACATTAGTTTTAATATATAGTATACATTAAAAACTCTTGTGAATTCCAACGATTTATCCTTTACTTTATGAAACAATTGTTTTAACTATGTATATAACTTTATCAATCAACCATGTTATTATGTTATTAGGAAGAATGTTCAGATATATATGTCAAAAAATTATTAATCAAGTATATCTATACCCATATATAGAAATAAAGTTCAGATTAATAATATATTAGAACAATATAAGCTCAAGTGTTTGTAGAAGTGGGGGTTGAATACAAACACTACAAACTTTTTGCTCTTTTCAAATACTTTGTTGGCACTAGCTAGAAATAACTACAAGATCAGAAAAACTATAAAAGATGAACACGCAAATTCAAGTTAAAATAGTTATATTAAAACTTGATGTTTTTCTGGAAATCTGATTAATCACAAATGTGATTAAACAGTTACAATTTCTGTAATAAAATTACAGCTTCTATGTCACACACACTAGCTTCTATTATTTTTCAATATTTCTCTCAAGATCTATTACAAAGCTTCTCTCCAGTGATTTGTGTGCTTCAGTGTTTGTTGATCCATTGGATTGATCTCTTCTCACTCTTCTCTTTTTGTGTAATGAGAACTCTTTTGTATATATAGTAGATCAGTGGTTGAACCCACGTGCTTTAGACTTGCTGCTCTTCTCAACTCAGCCTCATATATGTCACATCGTTGTCTTATGTGTCAGACTGCTGCTGCTTTTGTTGCTTCTTTTTCTTCCCTGATCTGCGTGCATTTAATGTTTGAGAGTTGTCATTGGACCAAATAAATTTCAAGAAATATCTTTCCAGTTAATATCTCTTGCTTCTGTAACAAGCTTCATTGATTTAAGTGTAAGTCCTGATGACGGGTGTATGCAATCATAACCATCCACTGACGGCAAGTTCTGATGTGAACTTGAACAGTGCTTCTGGATCCCCTAATGACTAGTCTTGTTAAAGACTGGATCAGTGCTTCAAATTTCACTTGAGTTTACTAAGTACTTCTTGATCTCCCGATGTGACTTACTATATACACTGATGGCTTCCACTTGTACAGTGCTGAACATTCCCCCTGACGGGTTACCCTGACAGTTTAGCCTAACATTGTCATACCCTAATGCCTTACCCTGACAGATTGACATGTCTTGTTCATAACCTGACGCGTTCCCTCTGATGAGTTTGGCTCGCCATTACCATATCCTGACGCGTTCCCCTGACGGGTTGGTCTGCCTTAATCATCCCTTGATGGGTTCCCCTGATGATTCTTAATCATTGAAACTTTGTTTGGAATGTCTGATGTGCGGAATACTTTAATTATTTTCGAGTAACAACAGACATTCCTCTTCACTTATCAAGTCTTTTAGAAATTTCAATTTACGACTTGTCTTGTGAAGTGTTGATCATCCCTTGATGAATAAGTTTGTCATCAGTAGATGCAAAACTTGTGCAGATATTAAGGTTTATAAAATACCTTAAGTATTTACAGATGCACAATCTATTCTCTAAACATCATCATCATTATTTAACTCTAATATTATATTATGAAAAGTCACATATGGCATATAAAACTATTACTTAATTTACTTATCAAGTAGATAAACATGTGCATGTTTATGTAAAGGATATTATACACTTAAAGTTATATATCACATGCAGGTGTCAACATGTATCATATATATTATATATTTACAAATATAAGTTCATCACAATTATGTAAACTATTTACAAGAACAAATAAAGATCCAAGACTAAATTATATTAAATATATAAACGACAAGTCAAAAGCTAGCTAGCATATCATTTAAAGTTACTGATATATATACCAGAAAGATCATATTACCATATATTCATTTTTGCAGATATGGGAGGATCAAGATGATTATACATACCTTTTATTTCTGAAACTAGAGATATTTCTTGCCCAGAAAAATTAACGATCGTGCTAATAACATATTATAAAAACACTAATAATATAATATAATCTTATGATGAGAAGAAAGAAAAATAGAGTAGAGAATTGTTATTACTTGATTTATATATTTTCAACTCATATAAATACCTATTTATAGGTTAAAAGATACATGAAATATAATGAATGTAATGGGTATTTGAGAAACTAAAAATTCTATATATTAAAGGAAAAATATACTAAAAGTTTTTAGAACTTGAAAATCATCAATTTGAAAATGAATAGACATCCATCTTATCGTATCAAAAATTGAATTTTTAACTTATGAGTTTCTCTGTTATCTATCGAAATCCGTAATCCTTCCAATTCTTTGTGCAGCTTTGTGCATTATTTGGTATCAGAGGTTGAAGGTTTTTCATTATCAATGGCGGCCGAAGCAAATCGAGATCGTGGTAGAGATCTTCAAGACATAGAGGTTGAAGAAAATAGAAGGCAAATTGAAAAGTTGGAAAGACAACTTGCAAACTTAAGATTGTGTGGTCCCATTAAGAAGAGGGGATCCGAATTTCAATCCGAAGATGAGTACGGAGACGATAATCCGTTTTGAAATCGTAGACAAAATCAGAAATTTTGACCCGGAGTGTAGTCCTCTAATTTAAATCTTGAGATTGAAATTTAGATTCTTAAAGTTATTGATTTGAGAATTAATTATGAATTTAATGTTCTACCTAAATATTTGGAAGAGCCATATAGTTCAAACGATGAGCAATATGTATTATTTCAAGATTCGAGGACGAATCTTTTCTTAGCAAGAGAGAATGGTGCAATTATACCCGGGGACTATCAAAGAGATTATTTTCTTATTTTGTAGAATCATTAATTGAAGGTAAAATTCATTTAATTAGTTATTTAGTAGTTATTTTATATTTATTTATTCTTATTATATATTAGTAGGCCCAATTAGATTAGGGTTTCCATATATTTGTTTCCGTAAGAGAGAATGGTGCAATTATACCCGGGGGACTACTTTGATTATTTTCTTATTTTGTAGAATCATTAATTGAAGGTAAAATTCATTTAATTAGTCATTTAGTAGTTATTTTATATTTATCTATTCTTATTTTATATTAGTAGGCCCAAATAGTTTAGGGTTTCTATGGATTTATTTCCTTGGTAAATAAAGTTGTAAGGTGTTGGCTATAAGTTGACTTATATTATTATTAATTTTTGAAAATTGAATTTTCTTAAAAAAATTGTGAGTTTCTTATCTACTGAAATTCGTAATCCTTCCGATTCTTTTTGTGGCTTTGTGCATTAATAATAATAATAGTGACAAGTTATTATAGAAAGAAATAGTAAAGTGGCAAGTTGATAATATAAAATCAAACTTGATACCTAATTATAAAATTGATATAAAAAAATAAATAATGACAAGTTAGTAACTATATCAAAATCAATGCCTAATTAGTTATTTTTAGTATTATTGTATTTAGTTATACGAATTGGGTTGATCATAGACTAAGGTATCTATTTAATTTTTTATCCTAAATCAGATCGAGTGCTCATTTACAGACTATCTCTATTTATCTATTTATACTAATATATTAATTAACAATAGCCTTTTATGAATTAAATTTATTGAAGTGAACTTGTTTATACTTATTATGTTAATTTACAACAAGAGAACGATTTAAATAAAAAAATTTAATTTAATTTATTAATATTAATTTATTTAAACATATCAATTGAGTTGATCATATATATACTAATCTATTTAATCTTTCGTCATAAAATTTCACAGACTCATCAATCAGAAATGTAAACGGTAAAGTTTTAATATCATACCAATTAACTTTAAGAAGATGTAATCGACGATGAATTCAATCAATGTTTAGTTTTATTCAAAAGTAATAGATTAAATCTACGTCAAATAAGTCCTGCAAGCAAATATGGATTAGTGGCGTTGAGCCACTAAATAAGACAGCAACCAATTGAGCAACTCGAGTTCAATTCAGTACAAGTGATAAGTTGACCAACTCTATTTCAAATCAAGATGCTTAATTTTTACTCTAGAAACTAATTCTGACTTCTACAAACAATAAAGAACGCTTTAATGTAATTTGAAGTTAATGATTATTAAATAAATTAAGTCTTTTAACCTTCACATTACTTTTTTTTTCTCTCCTTTCCTATCAGCGAGTTCTGACCCTTTTGTTCAAATTTTTTTCGTTCGTACCGAACCGCTTGCAGAATCAAATCCTGTTCCACAAGATCCTATATCAGATATACATCCTTTTTGCATTTATGCCGGAGACGTCGCCAATATTATGAGTTTTGGCTTATGTAGATTAAAAATGTTGTTCTAAACTTATAAATATATATTAAAACAATAATTTTATAGATACTTACGTTTGAGCAATAAATATATTCCTTAAAATAGTTTTAATTACAAGAAAAAGACACTTTAATACTTCCTAAGAGAAAAGAACTTTTTCTAATCAAACAAGTGTTTTATGTTTTTACATTAGTACTTTCGATAATAACTTTAGTATTTCTGATAATAATTTTAGTGTTTTTAATAGTAATTCCATAATAATTTTGACCATAATTTTAATACTAAAGTAAAATCAGTGAAATCCGCTTATTAAAATGATATTTTGTATGTCACTATATACTAAAGTGTCATTGACCATCTAAGTAAATGAATATGATGGATCGTATTTGATATTACCTCTATTTTGCAAAAAGAATAACATTTAGCAAAATAACAAAGAAAAATTTTAAATATAACACTTTTTTGAAATAATTTTTTTTAAATGTAACTTTTTTTTAAAAGAGAGAGAAATATTAATTAGTGGCGATGATAATAATGAAACTACCGGTAATGCTAGGTGATGGTAGTGTAAATTTAGTGCTTCCGCGATTCAAATACGGAGTAGTAGTCTTCGATTAACAAAATATATGTATCAAGGACTATATCTTTTAATGCGATTTATAAACAATTTCTAATAAAAAATCAAAATTATCTAACGAAATGTGTGAGAGAGAACAATAACATGATAAAAATTCATAAGAACAAGTGAAACGAAATGAGCAATTGATAAGGATATTATATATTGTGAATTAAAACAAGATCATGTCTTAATAATCATAAAATGTCTATTATATTAATATCTGAAAAGATATTTAAAAAGTCTATATTTTAAACCAGAAGGGAGTAATACTAAACTACGGGCAATGATAGTTTAGAAAATAAGTCATTAAAATGACTAAACAAAAAATGGAGTGTTCTAGTTCAGTAATTCAGAATAATATCTCCGGTAATGTAAGCAACCTTATATCTCTGGTAACGTAAGCAACCTTATTATATATTTTATATGTTCCCAAAAATAGGAATATTTGAACTTTTAAAAAATTTTAATTTTACATATTAGACTAAAAATTACACGTTGAAAGAGACCATTTTTCTCATTAATTTTTTATGAGTGTCCAATTAAAAATCATATAAAAAGATTATAATAACAAATTTTAAAAAATATGATATTATAATTAAAAAAATTATGCAAATATTACTCTTTTCTTGGAAAAAATTTTATTTTCAAATATTACTTCTTTTTTTTTTTAAACGGATGGAATACAAACTTAATCAAGTCAATATTGTTAAGGGAAGTGGGAGTAATGGCTGCCATATACAGAAGCAAAAGACGAGGCATTGATCTTGTGCCTAAAGCAACAAAAAGGCCATATTATATTAAAAATCTACTTCCTTCGTTCGACTTTCACAAAAAATTACATTTCATTTTATTCATAATAAAAGTGTAAAATTTTAAAATTCAAATTATAGTGTGAGTTTAACAAAATTTCATAGAATAAATATTTTATTTTGTTGCAACTTTTACATGTGGGTTTTGCTAATCATTTTACAATTAAAATTAATAATTTTTTTATCATAAACTTTCATAAATGTACAACAATAAAAATCTTTTTTGAACAGGTGAAATATTTTGTTGACATTTGAGTATTGAGTGAACAAGAATAAAGTGCATCATATATCCTTATTACGGCGCTGGTTGCTTGTCTCTTTAGATTTGAGATTGGTACATTGTAGTACATCACAAAAGCATGTACCTAAATACATTATAAGTACTCCTTCAACCTCTTCAACTAATTTAACTTCCACTCTCGCTACTATACCTTTCTCCAAAAATCATAAATAGAAGAATCAAAATGGTGATTCCCAATAGTCTCCTACTTCTCCCAATATATCTCCTCATATTTATAACTCAATCCATAGCACAAGATGTTATATACAATGTGGAATCCTTGGGAGCTAAACCGGACGGTCTAACCGATTCAACCAAGTCTTTTCTTAGTGCATGGGGTTTGGCTTGTGGTTCAATCAAGCCAGCTTCTATTTATGTACCACCGGGAAGATATTTGCTTCGAAATGCAAAATTTAGCGGAAAATGCAAAAACAATAATATAACTTTTATAATAAATGGAACGTTAATTGCTCCGTCAGATTATTCGGTTTTTGGAAATGGAAATGTCAATAACTGGCTTCGTTTTGATAAAGTTAATGGCGTTACTATTAGTGGCGGAATCCTCGACGGCCGAGGCGCCGGCCTGTGGGCTTGCAAGTTAGCCGGCAGGAGTTGTCCTAGAGGGGCCACGGTACGTAAAGCTGACCATTGTCACTTTTCTCTATATATATGATATATCCAAGTCCTTATGAAGTGTACCACCAAGTCCCCATATGAATTTCATGAATTATGATAAAAATTCTGTTTGTTTTCATTTAAATTTATTTTTCTATTTTTTCCTAAACAAAAGGCAACTAATGACTTAATTCAGTTTGAGATTGAATATAACAAAAATGTGCAACTATGAATATTTTCCATTGATTAGAAAAATTGACGTTGAGAACATGTTTTATGCATATTGTATCTACAGACGTTAGGGTTTACCAGATCAAGCAATATAGTGATAATCGGATTAACTTCTCTAAACAGCCAAATGTTCCACATTGTCATCAATGGATGCGACAGCATAATAATGCAAGGAGTAACAATCATCGCCTCCGGAAATAGTCCCAACACCGACGGAATTCACGTACAATTATCGTCAGAAGTTACCATTTTGAACTCTAAAATCAGTACCGGAGATGATTGTGTTTCCATTGGCGCAGGCACCACAAATGTATGGATCGAAAATGTTGCCTGCGGTCCAGGCCATGGTATTAGGTAAATATTGAGAATGCAATTTCTATGAACTTTCGAAATCTTAAAATCTAACATGATAGTTCAGTTGTTTCATCAAATACAAGTCAATAGTTTTTGTTCACTTCGCAACATTCATCATCATATGACTAGGATGAGAGAATAAGTTGAGAGAGAAAACAAATGGAATAATATATCAATACATTTTTCCAACAATATCCCTCTATAGATCTGTGCAACTGTCGTTTTTCTTCTTCAACTACAACTGTCTAAAATTAATGAGGGGAGTGAGTATTCTTTAGCATATAGACCAGTAACAAAGTGTGAAAAAGTTTACTGTTTTGCTCAACGGATGAAAGCTACTTTGAATTTATGATATATTTGGTATATGCATTGTGACTTCTTGAAATTAGCCATCTTTAACTATGGTTGTGCAGCATTGGAAGTTTGGGCAAGGATTTGGATGAACCAGGTGTGCAAAATGTGACAGTTAAAACGGTTACGTTCACAGGCACACAAAATGGTGTGAGAATCAAATCATGGGGAAGACCAAGCTCTGGTTTTGTTAATGGTATTCTTTTCCAACATATCACCATGGTCAACGTCGGATATCCCATAATCATTGACCAAAACTACTGTCCAGATGATAAGGGTTGCCCCGGGCAGGTATAGATATAGTTGTGCCAAACAAAATTTATACTTATGATATTTCTACGTATGAATCACATATATTAATACATAAAAGACTTGTGTCATAATGCATTGAAGGTTGTACAAATATAGGAACTCACAACGTGAAATATCAAAAACTCGGAAATATCATTTCTCATATTCAAGTATACATTAGGCTATTAGGTGACTCTTTTTGTTAGATGACATTATCTACAACATTCACATAACATTGTAAATATAATTATTACATAGAAAAAAGTACAATGTCTAAAGTTATATACCCTGCTTAGAAATTACCCAAAATAAGTTGTTTTTACAAGTATCGTACAACAATTTGAAGCATTTCTAGACCATTGCTTCTAATTTTGGGCATCAAACATCAAAATATTATTCTATTGACTTGCAAAGTTACTAAAATATACTTGCACTACTAGTTCAATAAGGCCTAAATATTCCGGTAGAAATATGAACAAATTTGTCTACGTAGATTGATTGTACTTTAACAAGTATATACAACTAACATGACTAAAACTATGTAAAAGTATAAAATTAATGTTGCATTTGGTTGGTTGGTTGGAGTACAATGAATAAGGATGGATAGTGACAAAAATCTAATTGGAAGGGAAAGATGAAAAAAAAAAAATTTGAAAACAAAATACCTTGGAATGAAAAAATGATGTAATGCGCATAAATTTTGATTGTACTGGGAAAGATCTAGCTTAGGCAAAACCATAGTATTTTAAAGTACACTTAATTTCGTTGAATAAAATGAAACAAATAATTAGTTTTATATATAAATGACCAAATTAATAGTATAAACATCTATAAAAATCCACTCTAATCAACCAAAGACAATTGTCTAGCTATTATTCCCGTATTATTTAGACGAACTTGTTTAGATAGTATTATTTCCACATACCACCTTGTATTGGCTAACACAGCTCAATTATTATTGATTTATGTTTTACCTTTGATTTTATAATAACAGATTTTTTTTTTCTTGATTCTAGAATTCAGGAGTGAAAATCAGCAACATAACATATCAAGATATACATGGGACATCGACAAAAAAAGTGGCTGTGAAATTAGATTGTAGCAATGAAGTTCCATGCAGTGGTATAAGAATGGAAGGAGTGAAGCTCACCTATAAAAATAAATCAGCTGTTGCATCTTGTGTTAATGCTGCAGGGACATCATCAGGCATGCTTCAGCCAACAAGCTGTCTGTAATGGCAAATCTGCAAATAAAATCAGCATTTATTATGAGGAAAAGAAGGTTTTTCTCCTATGCTACCACTACTGAAATTAAATATGCTTGTTATCGAAATATTAGTTTAAAAGGAATTGTCTTGCTTGTGCCTGTGGCAAATATAAGCCTGTATGGCTTTGCCTGGCCACGAACGATATAACAAGGTATTAAACGCATTACAAAGTGTTGCTTTTAGTTACTAGTCAGTCCCACGCACTACACGCATAGGATTCCTTCGTAGTTTCATTCTCTTTGGTCTTCCATAATATAGATATATAAACTCTTCTGGTATACTCTCTATCTTTGCAGACATGATGAAATATATGTTGAAATATGAAATAAAAAGCTCAGAAAAAATAGTCCAACTATCAAGCATTTGAAAAGGTTCTTTTATGCTCAGTAGTTCGGTATGAAATAACATTTATATGTCAGAGTGTGCATATATTGAAACTTCAGAGACTGAGTGGAAGAATCTGATGGCACAAAAAATATCTTCGCACTAATTTTATGATTGCAAAGAAAAAGTCAAAATCCCTAGAAATCAAAATATTTCTTCAAAGAGATTAGAATACCACCACATAATAAGTTTAGTAGAATAGTAGATGCTAGCAATTTGCATAAGATAAAATGTGTATGAAGAGTAGCAGCATAATCATTTTATCCCTGCATATTGATCAAAAGCTATAGCCTTGTCTCCATTAGATATAGGGCTTGTTGATGCTACAACATTAACCATAAAAATAATGTGCATATGCTTTCTAACCGAAGGTATGCAGCTAATCTCAACTGCTGCGCGAAACAGTACATTAATTAAACAATTACCGCAAGTACCTTATGCCACTTTAATCCTCATTTCTTGTCAGACCAATAACATGCACTTTAGCTTAAACTTGCATCTAGCTCGATCAGCCTGCAAAAGATATATGCAGGGATTAGACAAAAGTTGCCTCAAATCAGTTCTCATCACTTAACAATATCTGTTATTTCTTTCAATTAGGATAAATATATCATACTAATCAAAATGTATAACTACTAAATAATACTCCATACAAAGTACTCCCTCCATTCCAAAATTAGAAATACATAATCCTCTTTTGGTTGTTCCAAGATTAGAAATACATTTCTATTAGACTATAAAAAGCCATGAAATTCCTTAAATGTCATTCCATCATTCCACTACTCCAACTAACTCCAATATGTCCAATTAGCTCCTCTATCTCCGCTATTTAATGGTACTTACAATAACTACCACTACTATTACTTCAAATAACATTATATTATGGATATATTTGGAACATAATTATTATCTTTAAAAACCGTTGTTTTAGAAATGTATTTTTAATTTTGGATCGGAGGGAGTAACTATCAAGGAGCAAAAAAAAAAAATTAATTAAACTCAACAATCAGCCATAAGTGATTCCTAATAAATTGCTCCTCAAGTGCAAATGGATTGATTTTCTCAGCTAAAGTCTATTGGCAATTCATCATTGATTCCTATCCTCTGACATAATTGCTACTACATCTACATTGGAAATCCTTTTGCATGTCAGAATTTAGCTAACGATACCCTGTATTGGTTGATTTGATGGTATAATAGACTCCCATCAGAGAAGAATTTATTCTATCCTCTAGCTAGGGTTCTTGGAGAGAGCATATCACTATTACTGGTATCAAACGAATGTTAGTAAATATATTAAAGACTCATGATTGCAGCTGCACAGGGACCTTCATTGGCCAATTCGCTGGCTGCCTGACCAAATTATCAATTTCTTCCTTCATACCATCACTAGACACTTCATGAGCAAGCTGCAGGTTCAGCATTTCCGCAAGGGCTTGTCACAACTGTGTCAGTATTCTCAAAATGGTCTGATGCCTAACTATATTCAACCACTTAAGACGTACCTTTCTCCAGAACTCTTAATGCATCTCCGGTATACAGTATTTCCCTGCAGTTTCATCCAACGAGGAAATCACCCCACTATGATGTACAATTTCTTCAATTTGATTATCAAGAAATAAGCGTGGTAAACACAGGGCATAGATTACCAAGCATAATTCCGGAAATTTTGTACTCTCTTCATCTTTGCAACTTTGTGGAACTTCTTCTATATACTCCTTATTTAAAAGGACAACTTTCAGTTAAACAACAATGTTTTGTTACCACAGTAAAATATAATATATCATCAAACTGTAACTAGAAATACCATTCTCAACAAAAGTATCCAGATGTTTACGCATGAACGCCAAGTGCATATAAAATATAAATATAGATATTTCAAGCAGGGAGTTTGCTCTCCTAGAAATGTACCCTACTCCATCAAAAACAAATTCTCTCTGATAATATATGAAGGCTCTATTCAAATGGTCAATAATCAACTCCAAGATATTGTCAAGTCTGATCTCCCTTGGCTCGTCCTCAGATTGTATCTCCTGAACCTAACCCACAACGGAACTTTCGATGCCGGAAAATCTTCTTTGAACTATAAGATCACACAGACATGAAACTAGGAACTCATTACTCGCCATGACTAAGAAAAGACCTTTTCTTGCTTTGCTGGAAAAGGGGGGTTTTGACCAATGACAATCGCCTTGCAGTGATGCAGTTAACTAAGAAAAAAAATTTAGGTTCAACTTAAGACAATTCATACACCATGTATAACATCAGAAAATTTAAATGAATAAGAAATAGCTACAGCCCGAATTTACGGAAAACATGGTAGTAAAACTCAAAAATGCCAAATTTTAAATCAAAATACCAAGGAAGGAGGAAGCTAAATTTAAATAGACGGCATTTTGACTATTGAACTTGGCCGGTTTTAAGCTTCACCGCACTAAACTAATAAGAACATAAAGATTCAACTAATCCATTAAGTTTTGCTAAAGGACGTCAACTTTTTGCTCATGTGGCACTGAAAGAGAAAATCAAATATGATGTACTGCTGTTAATTTGAAGATCTGCCAAGTTGCATCCTACTTATTTCGAACTCAATCTGAACCTATATCGGATATTATCAGAATCCAATAAAAATCCAGTAACATATACCAATGTTCCAAATACGATACCTCCAAATCAATCGCAAGTTGCCACCACCAGAAATTTTTCACTATTGCGTCTGTCTTCACTCACTGCCCAATTGGTTTGGGTTTGTGATACACTGATAGTATTAATGGGGATTTTAGGTTTGACTTTTATTTCTTTTTCCTTTGGAAAATTTAACTTAGTTTTTATTGCTATTATTAATTAATATTCCTTTTACCAAGTGATTTTTAAAGTATTTTATTCTTAATTAGATTTGCAGGATTTTCTAGTTGTTTAAGTTCTTATTATGTTTTTTTTTTAACATTTATACCCTTTCAAATACCATCAGTATATATATCACTTGATTCTTACACATCAGCACCTTTTTTAACATGATGTCTGGAAAAAGTTGACATCCATTAGTAAATTTTAACAGAATAGTTGAATCTTGAAATATCTATAAGTTCAACGATGTAATCAAATATTTTTCAAGTTGAGTTGACAAACGCTTAAACTAGCCAAATTCAGTGGCCAAAAATCCAGCTTTACCCTTGTTCAATATCTGCAAGAATGATGCATCAAAAATGCAGAATGCGATGATAGATAGTTTCTTTGGAGAAGAAAGTTGTAGAGGCTTAAATGACGTACGACCAACAATGAAGAACACTAGTTATTTGCTAAAGCCAGACAAATAATGTAAAAGACCATACTTGAAAAAAATCAATAAAATAAAGGTTAAAACCAATCAATCAATAAAAATGTTGCATCTGAATAGATAAAGTTCAGCTGTAGAGATTATTCAAAATAGCTTTATTGTGTTTCATCTTCTCTCTTGTGAGACTTAAAAACAATTTCCTCCATAGAAAGGGGTGATGTTTTTTGGCTTAGACTCTTGCATTGTGAAGTTTAACATGAAATCTTTATGACCATCCCAACTATAAATCGATTATTGCTATTTCTGATGGTGTACAACAAGAGACTAAAAACTACAAAAAATAAAAAACACTCTTTGCCCTCTCCATGGCATGAAAATGTAGCCAACAGTAGAATTTTAAATTCCATGTAGTTAACGTTCATTAAAATTCGTTTTGACAATATTAAGAAAATGCATTTGAATTAAGGAAAGTTAACATTTAGTGAAGTTCGTTAACTTGAGAGCAGAAAATGCATTTGCTTAACACATTTTATTGACGTAACTTTTTTATTTTTTGCCTATGTTACAAGGACTCTTCGTTTTGCCTCAAAGTACCCGTGTCCGACACTCGAACACAAACGAGGATGTAGGTGTGAGACACTCCATTTTAGTGTTAGAATATGATAAAATTTTAGGCATCCACGTGTTGTATTCTTCAACGTACCTTATCCAACCAAACACTCCATCCAAGTTCATGTAACTTAGTTCATGCACAACTTTTTTGTGATAGAAATAAAATTTATCAAGATCAAATTCATAAGACTCTAGCTCCACCAATATGATCAATCCGGCCGTCAGCTTGGAGGCAAAAGGGCAGGAAAACAAAAAGAAAACAATTCAGTTTTCGTAAAGTCCTGGTTTTGATTAAACGTTAAGTTCCATTTAAATTGTTGCATTGTGCATGACAAACAATTGCATCTGTGTAGCCCTTTGCATTTAAAATGTCTCATCTGCAAATGAAACTTTTTGCTATACAAAATGCATCAATTTCAATGAAACATGGTATGTGGTCAAGAGACGAACACTTTCACCGAAACTACCCAGAGTGGACAGTAACTACAGCTCATATACCTCATGTGGAACACCAGTGGTAGTTTATTAACTCAAGTTGTTATTGACATCTAACTTATATAGAGCATTATACTACCCCCCCCCCCCCCAACCCAAAAAAAAAAAAAAAAAGTGAGAAAGCCTGGTGCTTCGGGGGCTCGAAAGTGTTGCTCCCATTCGATTCCGGTGGAATCGTGGGTTG
Source organism: Centella asiatica (assembly GCA_014636745.2). NCBI lineage: Eukaryota > Viridiplantae > Streptophyta > Magnoliopsida > Apiales > Apiaceae > Centella > Centella asiatica. The sequence goes on along the minus strand of CM025780.1, from coordinate 3,385,334 downwards.
TCGGCGGTGCTAGGGCTCAATGCATTGTGCGCGAATGTACCTCTCGATGGCCGGAACTTAAAGGAATTGACGGACGGGCACCACCAACCTGCCGCTTAATTTGACTCAACATGGGGTTGTTCTGCGGTGCAGGTTTCGACAATAATCCTTCTACAAGGTTTGATGTCGTGCCATGGCAGCCCCATGTGATGCCAACCACGTCAGATGGCCTTGCCACTGCATGCCAATGACGTGTTAAGGCAGCCAACTTTAATAATGTCTATAACAAGGGCAGACCTGCAGACATGAAAAAATTTTCATTTTACTAGGAGTATTTCACATATACTTGTCTAGTAGCTCAAGGGTAACCTGTATTTCCTTTGATCTTACGTCCAGCGTTCAAATCAGGGCTGCATTTTTTGTTTCTTGTTTTTTAATCTCTCGCTTGAACTACCTTTGATTTAAACATAAATCTAATACATCAACAGACATCAGACCATGAGACATGCTCGAAGTGTTGAAACTGTCTGCATTTTTGTTTTTGAAACATAATCTGTCTGCACTTGAAAATTTGACCAGAAATGAAAACAATTGCTAGCCAATGGATTTCTTTAAAAAAAAATAAAGAAAAAACTAGGGATAGTGGCAAATAAAAATGCACCCATAAACATAAAATTCTGGGTTCGCCACTGGTCTATAACAAGGTTAAGTGACGTTCTTCAATCAATCACTCCATGCCTCCATCCAAGGACTAAATATCCCATAACTTTCTTCATCTTCAACAGTTCAATTTAAGTATACTGTTCATGACTACTCAATGAATGCAATTTGGCGCCTCTAGATTTCCTTTATCACCACCACCATCAATACAGACACGTGCTTTCAAGGAAAAGTATTAGATCCACATCACCTTTTCTTGAGCTTTTTGGGATAGTATTTTACAAGTCATACATACATAGCTTCGAGGCAAGTCCTACCTTCGAAGATGAAGATTGAGATTCCAAGAGGAAGTCATATTTTATCAGCTCTTCAAAGTGCAATACAAGAACAAAAGGTTATAATTGTAGTTTTATCAACAAAATATGCTAAACAGACATGGTGTTTCAATGAGCTTGAGAGGATCATGTTTCAGAGAACAACAAAATAGTATATTTGATCAGCTCTTCAAAGTTCAATACAAGAACAAATGGTTATAATTGTAGTTTTATCAACAAAATATGTTAAACACACATGGTGTTTCGATGAGCTTGAGAGGATCATGTTTCAGAGAACAACATATCAGTATGTGCTGCCTATACTCAAGTATATTTCTCCATCTAATATGCACTCCAAACAGGGAGCACTTTCAACTTAGCGTTTGCAAGTCATCACCAATATTTTGCAGCTAAGACAAGGAAGTTGAATATGTTATGAGCTGCCCAATCTATAGCAAGTAAGCAACACATTTGTCATGACATGATCTGAAAGCACATAAGTAAACCTTATCTCTTGCTCACTCTCCTTCTCTACCTTTACAGATGCAATTTACAATGTTGTCAAACAAAAGAAAATAAATGAACAACTGAGTTTTACATCCTTTCAGTTTCTTATTTGGTGAGGGCATAAAGATAAGAATAAGATATAGTAATAATTTGGTCATTACCCATTACAAGTTTTACACCTACAATTAGAAATGGGTTTAATCAAAAACCTAGAAAATATAAGTTTAAGCCTATAATCTCTATTTTAGTTCCTTTCTTGTCCCCTTCCTAGTCCTGAACTAGCAAAATATACTCTGTCCAATCCTCTAAAAGAATCCAATTTCACATTGTGTATATAAGCTCTAATTCTATAAGTCAATGCAGGAGCAAAAGCAATTGAAGATTCAATCTTCAATCAATACTTGTTAGGCAAAGTAATCATGCGCACTAGAAAAATTGGAAGTATGCACAACTTGAGACCGTTGAACATCAATAATTTACCCCAGCAAGAAGTTTCTGAATTCTGCTGGTTTTCTTTAATATGAGAGTACAACAAGCTTAGAAATTTTAAAGTAAGCATTCGCAAAATAAGTTCGCTTTATGTCTATACTTGAGTGGTTCATCAAATCTAACTAGATAAACCTTTAGCTATTGGAGGTATTGGCCTTGGGGGATGGAATATCCATCAAATGGTTGACTACTTCCACAAGAAATCCCTCTAATTTACGAGTCTAATCTCTTAAGGGATGTAATAAATATACCGCAACAGCTTAAATTTGCATTCCAGAAATACATTTCGATAAGCTTTCTTCTACCAAATTTTTGTCTATTACTGAACTGCTCGGTTCGGTGTGAACTATTAGTAGTTTGTTACTAGTAAAAACCAGTTGGTTCAGCTCAGTCATGGTACTTTATTTAAGATATTTGATATTTATTGAGCCGGACGAGTTGTAACACTTGGCTGCTTCAACACTTCAATATATGTACTGCACTACTATGTACTAGATCTACCCTTGCATTACCAAGCTTGAAACTGCTCTCTACATTTACCCTCTACAACCTACATTTTCTGATGCTCTCTATCTTCACTCTCCTACTCTTTGATATTTACTGATTTTTTCTCATGGCCTCACCAACAAGCTTCGATCTACTCTCCATTTCCCCCGTAGTCTATTGCTCTTCTTCCTTCCGATGTATACTAAGACATCATGCACAGAAGGATTTGCCAATCTGGTGCAAATATGGAGTCATGTCTATTGAAGCCATGTCTAAATTTGGTAATTGGTACAAGATGACATCTGATCAGCAACTGAAGAGACCTATCAACACTTTGGCTAAGCTTGTTGGTGCATCTAAGAACTACTTTTTGATGTTAAGGTGCATTTAAAAACTTTTTAAATGTTGGGTTGCGACGAAAAACATGTAGAAAAAATTTAGGGTGCAAAATCTACTTCAGTGTCCTTACTATCTTTTCTAAAACATAAGCAGTTAAAGAGTAAAACCCTATGGTCCACAATAATTTGAAGTTAGCGGTGCTTCTCCTTTTTATCATCTCATACAGTGTAGTTCACTAGCTAGCCGTAAAATGTTTCCTTCATTAAACCACTTCAGCTGCATTCATACCATTTCAACTGCATTCATACCTAACATGATTTTTGGAAGTTGGCTCCTAAGAAAGAAGGAAGATCAAGATAGCACTACCGTTAATTTTAAACTCGACCCAGAACAACCTAAAAATTATCAAGTCAGACACTGATTTGTCTGTTAATCACAAAATTGTCTGCTCTAGGAAGGCGAATATCAGTATTTGCTGCAATCCATTAATATGTGGTCTCCTTCATCCTATCACCCCTTAAATATCTCAAATACGTGTATTAGATGCTACTCAATATGTCATTAGCTTAAATAGGTACAATTTGACTTCTTGACAATGTTTTACAACCATTGTTAAACATTTTCCTACAACCATCAAACCTCCACTTATTACTGATGGCATTCCGTTTTTTGAAATTTCAGCAACTATCAAGTTGGTATTATCTTGGGGACCAGAATGTTGGTATTATCTTGGGGACCGACATGTGGAGGAATATAGATAACACACTAAAATTTCAAAAACAATGAAATGTCATTCGAACATGTGAAGGTGAAGGTTTAATGGGCTTAAGAAAATGTTTAATAATGGGGTAAAAAGTTGTCGGGATGACAAATTATATCGATTTAAAAGTAATGACATATTGAATGACATCGAAAACACGTATTTGAGTGGTGATAGCAAGAAGGGGACCGGATATTCATCTGCCCTGGAGCACATGACTTTCCGATTAACTGACAAATCAATCTCTAACCAGATGTGATTTTTTTAGGTGGTTGCAGGTCAAGCTTTAAATTTAACGTTAAATCTATCTTCATCTTTCTTCTCTTCTTTCTGGAAGCCAAATTTCATGGTATAAATGCAGCTGATATGATATGAATGCAGCCGGAGTGGTTTCACAAAGAAAGCATTTTACAGTGAGCAGAACTTCATCGGAGGATAAGAGCTGTGGGCGGACTTTTCAAAATATTGTGAAACCTAGGGTAATACCCTTTAACGACTTGTGTTTTAGAAAAGATAAGTGTCTAACAAGACTGAAGTAGTTGTTGTTAGGTGCACCCTTAACATCAAAGAGTAGTACTTAAAGCTTTTGTGTTATATCTACATCTTTTAATTTCTTCATATTATTTATGTTATTTCATTTGTCTTGCATGATAAGTGCCCAATTTGGGTTTCCACATAATTACATGCAACCTTCTCAATTAAATATTTTTTTTTGACATAGTGTGTCTTGATACAGTAAGGCTAAAAACTATAGGAATAGGAAAATCCCGACTTTGTAGAAGTCTTAAAAATTGCACATAATTCGAAAGAGAATAATGTTCACAACAGCACACTGAAAGCTAGACTTAACGTTTCCAAATAATTGTATTATATCCCGTCTTGATAGTTTCATCTACTTCTTTATCAACTTTAATTTACTTTATATCCTCTTGGACAATTCCAAGAACTTTGAGACAATAATAATACAACTACAGAGCTTAATACAATGATGTTTTGTAGGAAAGCTATTTGTTTCTATCAAAAAAGAATAATTGATCATGACGCCTAATGCCTACTCTGTCCTTCAAAGCTAAACACAAGTTTAGTGCATATTTGGAAAGAAACAAGTTGCCCAGTATATTATTGTAGATACAAACACAGGCTAACATCTAGTAAAGCAGCAGATAACAAGAACACAGCAACATTTAACCTAAATAACCTAGGATTTCATTATTATCAATTACAAAAACGAGAGGGTTGTAATACCTCTTGTCCTCTTCAATTAGAGTTTTCTTATAACAAAACTTTGCCATTCCCCACTCCTATTAATTCCAAACTCACCAATTGATCAATTTCATCAAACGAAACCCTGAATTTCAAGGGGGAAAATAAATAAATAAATGAAACATAACCGTAATGTTAGATTATAGCGTTGCATGAAAATTTATAGATAGAAAAGAGGAGTGAATATAAGCTTTTGTACATTTACCTTGTATCAGTCCCCCACTCCAAAAGTTTGGACATTTGAAGAGGCCGATGGACGAAGACAAGAGAATAAGAACAGATGAAGCAAATATATACACATATTCATGTCAGCTTCAATTGTTGTTAACAACAAAAAGAAACGAAAACAATAATTCGACTTGTGTCGGGGTTTCTTCTTTTCACCATTTCTTTCTCTTTACTTTTAGCCTCTTGGGGTGTGTTTAAATTAGAGAAATGGCATGGCAAAATTTATGATGATGTCCGCGAAAGAAACATTCATTCTTTTCGGGTTTAATTTTATTCATCGAGTAGTGAGGAAAGATTATTTAATCCTTCGTTATTTATCTATTTTCTATTCTTTCCCATATCTGATTCTATCATCAGTTTTTATTAATTTTTTTTAATCTATTTAACCCTCTCATTTTATTATCTTAAATCCCTACCAATTTCATTAACCTATAAACTAAAAACTTTATGAATTCGAAATTTAATTAAACGAGATTAATATATTAGATACCCAGATTTTTTTAGAATTTGATGTTATAATGGTTTTTCTTTGGCATGCGATTCACAAATAATTGAAAAAAATAAGACCATAAATCAAAAATTAACTACATGTGATATACTGTTGGCGTCATGCATGTGTGAATCCATGTATGTGAATTAAAGTAAATAATGAAATTTATCAAACTAAAACTTAAATTGTTTTGACAATCTACAAAATTTCAATAACTGAGAAAAGAAATTACAACTTTTTTAACAACTTATTACATTAATTTAGAAAAATAAATTCTAAGTGAACTGAGAAAATTAAATTACAAAATAAAATATTCAAATAATTTAAATTTTCTAATCATTTAACAAAAACTTAACAATTGAAAAATATGAAAGACGTATGACTAATTAAAAACAATTACTACAAGCATAAAAACAAGCGTCTAATAACTCTAGAATTTTAACATACATAATTATAAATTTAATAAGAAGGAAGAAAATAATTAACAAATATTTGATGTGGGATAGGAAGACTACAAACAAAAAAAAAGGTAAAAATACTGAAGAAAATAAAAAACTAACTTCAAAATACTTGCACAACACAAGTAAATTATAATTGTTATGTTTCACACTCCCACAAATATGTTTATTAACTTGGTAATTGCATGATAAACAAGATTAAGATATTAAACAATTGATCATGTGCAAAACTCATAATGTAATATAATTTTTACTTATCTAAATGTAAAAAACTTTAGACATAATCAAATTTGTTAGATGGATTCAACAAATAAACTAATCAGTAATATTATGTTTGTCAGGTGAATTTAATAGAACATTAGATTTAAAAATAATTCAACTTGTTAAGTGGTTTCAATAATTCACTGGACTCAGCAGAAGATTATCAAAGAATTTCAAGACGGTTCAAATGAAACAACCATTAAAATAACAACATTATTAAAATGAAAACATGAGGACAATGAGTGATGAAGTCAGTACAAGAAAGGAGATACAACAGAATCTAAGGGAATGATCTGCTGAATCATTGAGGACTTGATTGAGTACGATAAACTCAATTTAATTAATCTAAGTCAGTTGCTCATGAGAATTTTATTATCTCTAACACTAATTCTGCTAAACGAAGGACATGCATCAATCAAAGGTCTATAAGCCAGCAGACAAGCATGCAACCACTTATGTTCATCCAGGCTCGGCTCTGGGTACGGGCGACCAGAGCAACCGCCCAAGACCCAATATGAGAGAGGGCCTAATCTGAATTTTTACTCATTAAATTTTTTTTGTTAATAAAAAGTAATTATTTATATGTTAAGATCATAGGGTCCATATTTTCATTTCGACTCAAGACCTCAGAAGTGTCAAAACCGAACCTGTGTTCATCTCAAGACTTAATTTATATTTTTTATTCGGTAAGAAAGATTATAACTTAGTAGAATGCTTCTATCAGCTCAAGATAATCTCTCTAGACAGAGAACTACTCTCAACGTGTGTGGAATGTATGGTGAACTAAAAATGACATTCAGTTCAATGTCTCAATGAATAGTTGGTTGGTCAAACAAGGATCTTAAAACTGTTACAAAAAAATATCTTTCTTAAAGATAAATTTAAGTTGTCACCGTCAAAGAAATAACCTACAAAGATCATGCCAAAAGACCTCAATACTCTCAACAGGAAAAAAGGAAAAGGGCAATCTCAATGAATATTTTTTCGTAAATATTTAGGAAAATCTTGAAACATGTTTTAAAGAGATCACAACTGCTTTCATGAACAATCTCTTGAATCAATGATCCAAATATGACATGATCCTCTAAACTCTTTCATAAAAGAGTTAATATGATGGAACCATCCTTAATTATCAGATGTCTACTTTATGTGTTTGTTGAATATCTTCACTTAGCAAAGAAGTCGAATACATTCATTCAATAAGGAAACTCAAATGAAGAAGAAGAAACCATGCAAAGCTCAAATGAAGTAAATCAATTAGTCAGAAACAACATAAATGTTGACAACAAAGTTTGAACAGAACACATTCAAATTTGAAGCCAACAACCAAGAAAACGCTTAAACTTTATTAATTCACTCATCAAGAAGTATACCAATTGATATTGAAGCTTGAAAAGAATTTATCTACTCAGTCAAATAGTGTTAAAACCGATTCAGAATTTTTTTTATAGATCTTTTTAAACTTAAGAGTCTGATACAAGGAATAGTCAAACCATAGAAAATAGTTCATAAAAGTCTTAACATGATACATCCAACAATAAGAGCACGACGACTTTGTTGTATCTCGATTAATCTATACTCTAAAAATTCAAATTTATACATTTGTGCTTAGTCAACTCCTTCTTATTTTCATTATCAAAAGTATTTATACTTAATATTTATTTGAAATTCATGATTTAATATAGTCATTACTTAAATATGTTGTAAAAGGATTTAGAATAAAATTCAACATGTTAGGTAGCTTTTAGTAGAATAGTTTAAGCAATAAACTTTTTAGCAAAATGGATCATCAGCAAGACTTCATCAACAAGTAAGGATGTGTCAGAATAAAAAATGGCTAAGTAATTTCAACAAGACCAAACGTCTGCTGAGTAGGTCTGCCTATGGACAATTTAAGTAAGAGTACTTTCAAGCAAGGATCTTCACTAAAATACCCTGCTTAAGCAGACCTCAAAGATAAGTAAGGTTAAAGAAATTAAGTAAGAGACTTTTTAAGCAAGGTTCCATGTTGACTTCTTTTCTAAGTGAGTTACCTAGTGAATCTCTTAAGTAAGGATTTCTTAAGTAATATATTTTTTAAGCAAGGCTTAAGAAAAGTGTCGTTGAAGTTAGTTTACTTTTTAGAAGACAAAAATGTAATTTTTGGACACTTTTTTAAGACAACCGTTAACCTTTTAGATGATCGCTACAAGACAAAAAAATGGCTAATAAAAACAAATTTTCAAGAGCTTTAAAAGTACAAATTTTCAATAGCTAGAAAGTACAACTCTCCAATAGTTCTATTTTCAAATTAGCAACAATCATATTTTTGAGGAGCTATAAATATCAGTCATAAATTTCATAATTTCATTTATAACTAATGAAATACCAAGAAATTATTCTAACAATATGACATCCTAAACTTTTAGCAAGGCACAAACTTTTACAAGTTTGAACATACTACTAGCTATCTACTTAAGAATGAATCATGCTTTAAGTGAGCAAACAAAATTTCTACATCTTTTAGAAAATATAAGTGACTTAAAAAGTCTGTGTGACTTAAATAAGATCTAGGCGACCTATTGTAAATTGGACTAATTGTTCTTGTATAACTAGTCATGTGTGAACTTTTTAGCGATTGCTTTCTCTTAGTATGAAGAGATGAAGAGTAAAGTAAGCGTTGTTGAATCACTATAAAAATATTGTTTATCATCTCTTACTTATTTTTATTTCATGTTTATTTGTTATCTTCCTTAAATATTGTTTGCTTAATCTCTTATACTTAAAATAGATTTCTTATTTTGTTGCCTTCATAAACTTTTTTCAAACCTTACTTAAACAAGGAATGCATTTTCAGTAATAAAATTTTATGCAAAAATAAAATTTTGAAAATCCTATTCAACTAATTTCTAGTATTTTTTCTTTTAGGACCTAACAACTTGAAATTGTTTTTAAATCCTATACAATACTTCAAATAGAACATGTTTTACATCATCCATTCTTACCATAATAAAATAAATAAATAAGGACACCAAAAATAAAACAGAATTGTCAACAATCAAAGTGTAAAACAAAAAAATTCTTATATACAAGAATTACTCAATATATGTATATTGAAATTCTTATACACAATAAATACCCAAGAATTCATGATATTCTCTCATAATGCTCATGATACTTTCTTATAATGTTGTATTTAAATTGAGAAAATGTAATAAAAATGAAATAAATTAAAAATTAGAAGGAATTTAGTTACAAGTAATGGTAGAAGCAGCGATGAGTAGGAATGAAAGAAAGAATCACAAAGAAAAAAAATGAATGGATCATATGGTAGAATGCAATTACATATGAGAGGAATGGTTCATTCCACCGCCATCTCATGGGGACCATAAAATTTTGTGATCTCTTAAAATAATTACATATAAATCAAATTCGTTATTTTGCAAATTATATTATCTCAATTCAAACATATTCTAAGTATATTCATCAAATTTTTATATTCATGTACAAGAATTTTCTTATCGAAATAGTTTTATATTCATAAATTCATGATTTATTTAGAAAGTTTAATTATATGAATTGAAAGTATATAAAAGATAAATGAATATATAAATTTGTTTATTTTTTAGGGTGTATAACACAATTTTTATAACAATATAAAGATAATACATTTTAAAGTGTTAAGATTTGTTAACTTTTATATGATTATTAAAACTATGTAAATAAGCTCGAAAGAATTCAAAAAATTTAGTAGCATGTCTTTTTAATCCACCTGATAGATAATAACAGTAGTAAATAGAATTATGAAAATGAGCTATACCTCACTTTTATTTTTTCTTAAAAAGTTTTACAAAATTAAATTAAATTAAAATATAATAGTAATTTTTTTTTTGAACAATTGCAAACATGCAAGCTCCTTCTTCATGAATTTATCATATACTTTTGAAACACATGGAAAGATTAGTTGGAAATCTTACAAAATATATGAAAATAATTTAACCGTACAAATTGAAAAAAACATAAATATATTATAATATATGAATTATATGAGTATTTTAAATTAATGTTTTCTTTGAGAAAAAAGTGCAATATTTTCTTTTGTTTGTATTATGTAAAATTCTAAAATTCAAATTGAGCCAATAATTTAACAACTTTTAGTATAATAAAGAATTTATTTTGTTGGAGATTTTTCAATTCAAATCAATCAAATTCCATTCAAATTTTAATTATAGATTTTTCATAAAAATATTGAATAACTTTTTGAAATATTGATCCTTTTTATCTAACAGAGGGAATATATTTTACCCTCAAAATTTACTTATTTTATATAATTATAAAAATCAAATTGTATACCATATAGAAACGATGAGAAAATTCATATATCCGTTGTTTTTCATCCATACAATTTAATTTTCAAATAAATTATAGATTCATAATTATGTACGGATTTAATTATCGAATAAGTTATAGATTTATAATAATAAAATTAATGAGTATAATTTAAAAATAGGGTAAGACTAATTTTAGCTTAATCCCATGTATCTTGTCAATTTGTCTTTCAACAATTGTGGTACCCAAGCACAATGCCGCCCCTGATGACTAATATTTAGTACAGTTTCCACATTGCACAACTCCATTCTTATTCCACCAATTTATGTTCCCACAACAACATTCTGCTCTTCATAATCTTCGCCCACAAATTTTGGCACCATTCAATCAAATCGAAAAGAAAGGACGAAAAAAGGAAGTCCCAAATTCACACCATTTTCATATAAATAGTCATCAGTATACACCCAACACAAGTGATTTCACGTTGATCAGAAATGGGGGAAGTGCAGAACAAGCAGATAATTTTCAATGACTACGTAAAGGGTCTCCCAAAAGAGAGTGATTTTTCGACAAAAACTGAAGCAATCAGTTTAAAAGTACCGGAGGGTTCAGATGGGGTTTTAGTGAAGAATCTCTACTTGTCTTGTGATCCTTATATGAGAGGTCGTATGAACAACTTTCAGGGGAGCTATGTTCCGCCCTTTACTCCCGGGAAGGTAAGTTTGTCCATTTCAATTTTCATTTTCTTGGTGGTTTTGTATTTTTTATTTAAGGATTTATCTGTATTATAAACAATACCCAGTTCATTGGTTGGATTTATTTTTTTTAATTAATGGTTTTGTCTGTATTACAAAAATACCCTGTTAATAACTTAATATTCGATTCAGAAACAGCAGATGAAGTTGAAATCACATGGTATTGACCCTTCTTTTCTGTTAACCTCTTGGTGTGTAATAGTCAATTTAAACAGGGCATCCTTTCCTGCTAAATTTTGGTGTAAATCTTCATCTGGTGATAGGGCTTTTTTTTTTGTTTGTTTGTTAGTTAGTACAAACTACAAAGTTTAGGTTGAAAGAGATTCCGTCGCTGCAGACCAGATCATGGTCGTCTTAATATTTTTATTAAATTTTGAATTGGGGAATAGGGAATAGGTTGTGCTAGTTAATCTATTTAATAGAGGTGTCCTGTGTCCTATTTTGCGTGCTGTATAACTTTATGCAAATAGTGAAGATATCTACAGCAACATCTAAACTAATTGAGATTCTATAAATTTAGATGCTAACTTTGATCATTGTTGAAAATATGATCTCCATTCCAAAATATTATGGAGTGAGGAAGAAAAAAAAACTTATCACGTAATAACAATACGGTTGAGGTAGACGTGGCAAATGGATATGATTCATGGGTAATGGGTTATAAATGAGTTGAATCCTAATTGGGTCACTTTTAATTGGGTAAACAAGTGGGTTAGGTATGATGGATATGAGTCAAAACTCATGAACCCATATATGACTCATTTGATTAAAAACTAAAATAAATCTAATCTAATTACATGTTGATTGATAATTTAAAATAGCTAGCAAATATCATATTTATAATTACACTTCTCCCCATAATTTATAAGGAATTAGACACCCTGCGGGTGTTTAAGATCACTTGGCGGAAAGATCTCATATCACTATATCAGCATAACTAATAAATTTGGTTTTAGAAGCATAATGAACCAATCATGCATATTATGAAACCATTACGTACAAGACTAGTATACTGTGGTTTTAGAAGCATAAATACATACAATAAAAATAAATTAAGATCTAAAATACAAATTATACAATATATGCAACAATGCATGTCTCTGATAACAAAACTCATATATATACAATAAATACATTATGATTCTTTGGATAACCAGATATGGACAATGTCATGCTTATTAATTATTACTGTTTAATAACATTTTACAAAACGAAACTACATAAAAATAAAAATAAAACGAAACTACATAACAATATTGTCATGCTCAATATTGTACTCTAAAATACTCTTAAAACTAAAACTTAAATTCATTTCCCTTTCGATTTAATTTCGGATTATGTATTTAAACAGTTTCTTACACACGAAGAAAAAAAGACTTGATTAAAACAACTTTCGACAATTTCTAATTTCTACAGACCAGCAATCATGGAACTAACAAAATTCACATGATAAACTATTATAAACATAAATTATTGGACACACAAACATTTCACAGTGGCTTGAAGCTTTGGGATATTAGAAAAAGTCGTAATTGAAAAAGAGAAGAGAAGAAAAAGATAAGAAATAGAGCAGTACAGTCAATTGTGAATCCCTACGGCGAGAAAGGGAGAAGTGCGACCTGTTGATGTGGGAATGAGGATTTGCAAACTCCCAGTTTTATTGGGTATTAATCGTATTACCCACAAAGTGACCCATTTTTCCCATTAACCATGTAACCCATTACCCATTACTAACCTGCTAAAATAAATGGGTAACCCAACCCATTAAATCATGGGTTAATGGACAGGTAAAAGGATAACCCAACTCAATTGCCAGGTCTACAATGAGGTAATCTATATCCATGATTCCTATTTTCAACAGTGAAGCAGATACAGTAATATTTAACTATTCGGTTTTGAAGTGCACGGGTAGATTTTGATGGATAATTTGTTCCGTACAACATTCACTCAAAAAGATTTAGTATACTTGGGAGAACTATGCACTTGTCATTTGTGACCGATTGCCATTAGTTAATTAGTTAGCTGGGTATTTTAATAAATTCGGTATTTGAGGAGACAATAATTTTTGTACGAATGTCGAATTGGTTTTGAGATATTTTGAATTGCGAAACTTACTACTTATGCATATAAATGTATTCAATGTCAATATATTGCATAAACTTCTGAGTGATATTAGACTATTAAGTTATATTGAGGATTATAATAGCTATTGGTGAATTCATTGTTATTGTCTTGCAGCCTGTAGCCGGGTATGGTGTGGCTAAAGTTTTGGATTCTGGGAATCCAAAATTTAAGAAAGGTGACTTGGTTTGGGGATTGACCGGATGGGAAGAGTACAGTCTTATCACGGACACCTCTTCTTTCTTTAAAATTGAAGATTCAGATGTGCCTCTTTCATACTATACAGGATTACTGGGTAAATTCTTCTTACAATGTTACTTATTTTTACCATCTTGTTTTAAATATGTCCTACAAAAATTGATATCATTGCGTGCTGCTAAAGTCCTATTAGCCGAGAGTGCAGAAAGGAAAGAGATTTTTCTATCTTTGTTTCTTTATCCACAATTAATTTAAGCATTACTCTGATACAATAAGAGTAAAACCGATGGGGGCCTAGATGATGTGACAAGGATTTAAGACAAGGAGCGAAAGCTACGGAGAAGACAATGATTTTTCACCAAATAATACTCACAATAATTGAAGACTGTTAATAAAATTTGACTCATTCTCCTTGGAATTATCTTATAAAATTTGGGACCGGATGAGATAGTGGCTAAACAAATAATGAGCTGAATAATTAATTAGAATATTCTTTTTGATGGACCTGGAATTTGGAAATTGTATGAGATACTCGCTAAATATAATAAACTATATAATCGATCTAGAAGGTCCTTCTTGTTGGACTTGGAGTCCTCATGGGTTTCCAAATTCTTAAGGTCCAACCAAGTTTCTGTTGGCTTCTTCTTGGCTGCCTTAATCAAACAGGGGAAGTATTCCTTCTCTCAGAACAGTATATAGAAGGTATTTGTTGAAAGGACCTTTGAGAGGATTATATGGTTTGCAGCAAAATTTAGCATTCTGAGAATGTATAAAAGAATTATCAGTTGAGGGTACCGCTTCACGTATTGAATAACAAAATGTATCATGGGAATGGGTAATTTGGGCTGCAGCACATTTTTCTAAACATGCTGTGTGCTGCAGTAAGTTATTTTATGTCTTCTCATGTTTTTGGAAAATCTAATAATTTTCACCACTAGTATATTTATGGGGTATTGTTTAAAGTTATATGATCAATCAACAATAAAAGCACCCTACACGGGCAATTACTTGTATTCAAAAGGAAGAACCACACAAGGACAATGGAAGGCCATCAGCCCATCCTCAACCCCAGAAATTTCAGTCGAAAAATTGCGCATGGAGTGCTATAGACTACTTATAGAAATGAACAAATTCTGTTCATCCAATATATAGCTATGTAGAATTATGAAAACTTTTACTCATGGAAACATATACAAGTTACGTGGTTATAAGAACCTTAGTGCACATCCTTGAAACTTATGAAAATTTGGGTACACCTTTATTTTTTGATGTTATTTTCATTGGTATTTTGCTAACTTTGTACCAAGGAATTTGTCAGTTCCTAAGAAATGTTATACAAGTTGATCTAGATGAATTAAATAACTACTGTGGAACTATCTAAGTCCTCTGGAGGTAGCAATAAGCACCATTTGGGAAGGTAGAAGAAGAATGGAAGTCTGGGTATGAGAAGTGGAACAGGGAAATTTAAGGTCGGAAAAACAACTGCACTTGCTTTGCTGCAGGCGTGACTGTGTGAGGACCATGAACGAGCAATCAGCACAAGATTCTCATCTCAATATGGGTCATATAAGGGATGATACACCTTTACTCATTCAGTCACTTGATGGATAAATATTGGGTTGGTCTTAGCAAAAGTTAAAGTGTCTTTGTGTGAATATGAAATGATTGCGAAATACTCAATCTTTTTTCCGAAATCTGAGTTGCATTTTTTTTTTTGTTAAATGAAATTAGTATAAACAAGAAAAAAGCAAGAACAAGAGCACAGGGGCATACCCCAGAAAGGATCCTGCTAGAGGATCCAAAGATCTAAGCTACAATCCTGCAATTTAGTTTTTGAAATTTTACATAAGTGGACAACCTATGTGAAATAAGATTTAAGCAATTCCTAGCTACATCATTTGCTGTCTTATGAGAACCAGAGAAAACTTGGGCATTCCTCTCCTTCCAAATATAATATGTGATCATTGCAAGGCTTAGTCTAACAATATTCTGGTGCACTTCATGTCTTTGATGGTTTGAAATTTTTGCCAAAAGACAATCCCATTGAACCGGTATACGCCTCCAGCCTATATGGTTAAAAACCGAGAAGGGGATAGATTTGGAGAAGCAACATTCAAAAAATAAGTGGTGAAAGGTCTCAGCAGCATTCTTGCAAAGCACGCAAGTTGGAGTGACTGAAATACCATATACAATGAGCACATCTGCAGTTCGAAATTTTCCTAGAATGGCTAGCCATAAAAGGAATGAGTATTTTGGCACAGCAAGTTTATTCCAAGGTATAGAGAACCAAGATTTTAAGACACCTTTTGAACAGATGGTCTCCCAAATCTTTCAGAAAGAAAATCAGGTGTTGGGTTTTGGTTGCAATGACTTGTTCATCCCAACAAGCTCGATGCACTCTGAGTTGCATTTTATTATTGATTGATATTCGCCTAATCATCTTGGCAGATTTCATTGTTGTCTGATGTCTGTATCAGTAATACAAAATCAAAATTTTACATAAATTTAGCAAAAAGCAAAAAAATTCAAAATTTTATATACAAGTTAGAGATCTTTTCGGATGACATGGGATAATCTTCCAGGAGTCCTCAATTGTGTTTAGGTACTGAGCTGTTGAGAATTGATGAGTGTTTGACGTCCTTTAAGAAGGATCAGTTAGGTGATAAATCATTACTTGACTAGAAACATTCATTGATTGTTTAAATCGAAAGTTTAGTTCACTTTAGGATGAATGTTGAAAAATTGATTTAGTTAGCTTGATCTATAACATTGCTACTGAAGTTATTCAAAGAGATTCTGCATTATTATGTCCTGCATCCTCTGATCTTCTTGTAGGTATGCCTGGTATGACTGCTTATGCGGGTTTCTACGAGATTTGCACTCCAAAGAAAGGGGAGTTCGTTTTTGTTTCGGCAGCATCTGGAGCAGTTGGTCAGCTTGTTGGGCAATTTGCTAAGCAATTGGGCTGCTATGTTGTTGGGAGTGCTGGAACAAAAGAAAAGGTTTTCACCCAATAAAATGTTAATTCACTAAAATTTTGTTCACATGTGCATTTGGTTGTAAAGCTGATCCCAGTGCTTCTGTAAACTTATCCTTTTTAAATTTTCACCTTTGAGAATAGCTTATACTTGAATTGCATATAAAACTATTCCATTAACTCGCAGTATTGACATTTAAAGTACCTGGTAGTTGGATATAACTTTCATATTGATCGTCAACTCTTAAAAAATTGTACTAATACAATATATTTCTGCTTTGCATAAGGTTGACCTTTTGAAAAATAAATTTGGATTTGATGAGGCTTTCAACTACAAAGAAGAGCAAGACCTGGATGCGGCCTTGAAGAGGTCAGTAATTCTACTTTTTCAGCTTAGGATCATAATAACACTATGAATCATTACACCTTTTCCCCAACCGTTGAATACTTCTCAAGTTGATGGATAGTTTTTTCGCAACCTTATTTTGATAAAGATGTTCTTGTTAAATAAAGAATAAACTATGATTCTAAAGTTTGTAAGAGATCTCAGTACCCCGTTTAAGATAAATTTTAGAAGGTGAACCCATAATCACCTACTATAGCATTAGGTTGTGTTAATTTCCAATGATCAAACAATAACCTACAAGATATTTCAAATAACCTAGAAGGGTCAGCCACCTTATAAAAACCTCAGAAGGGGTTGAGATGTTCTAGGCCGAGGTTAAATTATATATTGGCTACATCTATTTCACATGCTTTATTCCATTCGGTTCCCACCTTGTGTTTTGTTATTTTTGCTGCTTATCAGGTACTTCCCCGATGGCATCGACATTTACTTTGAGAATGTGGGTGGAAAGATGCTTGATGCAGTACTTGTTAACATGAGAATCCATGGACGTATCGCAGTGTGCGGATTGATCTCGCAGTACAACCTCGATAAATCTGAAGGCATCCACAACATGGTCTGCCTCATCTATAAACGAATCCGCATGGAAGGATTCCTCGTATTCGAGTATTATCACCTCTATCCCAAGTTTCTGGAGATGGTTGTCCCATGGATAAAAGAAGGGAAAATAACATACGTGGAAGATGTAGCTGAAGGCCTTGAGAATGCCCCTGCAGCTCTAATTGGTCTTTTCACCGGCCGCAACGTCGGAAAACAGGTCGTGGCGGTTGCTCGAGAATAATTAAATCACCATTGATGATTCTTATAATTCTCTCCTGCTGTATTTCAAATGTAACAAGATTACTTGTGTTTTGTGAGCTGGTGTATTTGTGTTGTGGCATTGTTCATGGCTTTCTTCGAGTTATGAAGAAGCCATCTATCACGTAAACTTGTGTTCTAAACAACACCCAATAATCATAATAATATAGTGCTCCTTTCGTTACCAAATCATAATACTCGGTAAAAAAAACAAATTTGTGCTCCGTATCTTATGCTTGTATAGTCGCTATATTATTAAAGGATTAATGGAAATGAAAAGTTCATTTTGGAATAATACTTATTAGTTTTATATTTACGAATTCATATATTTTTTTAAATAAATTTAATCAAACGAATTAAAGAAAAAAGAATACAAAATAATAGGGATGTGTATAATTTTTCTCACCTTTCTTGTGATGTGATGTATGATTTCATTATCTTTGCGCTTGGGACTAGGTGAGGTACTAAACGGGGGGAAGGGTATTTTCATTAAAACTACTATTTCTTGAAGAGTGTTAAGATATATCGATCATGATTACAAAAGCTTGAAAAGTTTATTTTTTTTAATTTAAAAATTAGATGTTTCACATATATTTTGGAGACTGAAATATGATGGTTAACTCATTTTCTATTAATAACTTTAATTTTTAATTTTTAAATCTTTAATGAGTTGCGATGGAAATATCATCTCTTTTAATATAATTATCATCGTCACTGTTATTTTAGTACTTATATTTTTTTTCATAATATATACTGCTGTTCAATCAGGGTTCATCTGCTATTAATATAATCAATACGTATTATAATCATATATTATCATTGTTATTCTATTGTCATTATTTGCACGTCGTGTACTATTCAACCTTTTATACCATTTTTAATGATGACGAGGATGGAGCACGGAAAATAACCTTGTTTTTATAGGATCTCATGCCTAAGATAAGAACTGAAGTTATAGTTAATTTTTTAAAATGGAATAGAGAAATAAATGAATATTATAGAAAATAATCAAACAATAATAATAATATGATAAATAAAGAAAAATACAACAATCTTTTATTCATTTTTCACTCGGTGATCATCGTTAAATTTTTTGCAATTAAGATATCGAACTTTCAAAACTTTAAATTAAGAGTATTGAACTTCTAAAACTTTTCAATTAAAACCGATTTGATGTGTCAGATCATTTTTTTTATGATATAACTTGTCGACGTGTAAAAATAAGAAGTTACACATCTACTTTGAAAATTTTGTTTATTTCTTTAATACAGAAAAATGATAAAACACATTAAGTGAATCTTTTTTTTGAAAATGTTTGACTACTTCAGTTTTAATATATCTTTTATTTACTTGTTTTTAAGAATTATATTTATTTAGTTTGACTTTAAGTATTACAATATTTTGTCTTGATTATGTTTAATTAGTTTTCTTTTTTAAGGAATTACATAAATAAAGAATTTATAGAATTTACATATCGACGTTAATTAATAATGATATTTTAATATGTTAACATGTTATATCTATCTATTTTCAATGTGATAAGTCAAGTTAGCATTGATCAAAAAAAATTTAAGGTTCAATACCTTGATCACAAATAATTTAACGATAATCACTAAAATGTAAAATGAAAAATGAATTAAAGGTTAATATCTATTTACCCCGAAATGATATGCATATTTATCCTCGTGGTGGTTTCATGCCGTTTCAATAGTTTTTTCTAATAATCTTTCTTAAATTATTACTACCAACATTTCAAAGTAAAAAAGATATATTTTATTTCACGTAAAATAGTTTGTGAAATCTTATAATTCAGAATTTAAGTATTATTTTTAGTTTAAATAATTTTGAATATTATTAAAGTGAAATATTATAGAGGATATGAATATGACTATTGATTATAATTTTTTATGTATTTATATTTCTACAAATTTATATTTAAAAGAGTAATGAAATTCTAATTTTAGAATGGAGATAATGCTTTTTAGAAGTGTATTTATTAAATTGAGGGCCTATTCGGGAGCTCATTGTGAAAGAGTTTTTAATTCAAAAATCACTTTTACTAACAAACACTGAGATTTTATATTGACTTATCATTTTAAAAAACAAAAACAAAAACTTTTTTTTTTATTTAAAAAAATTATACTCTAATGCAATGTTTGGTTGCCGTTAACGGGAACGAGAATGTATTCCAATACATTTCATTCCGTAGTTTGGTTGGTCAAAAATAGTTGAAATTGATTTTAACAAAATCCTTCATTCCTTTGTGTCGGAAATAAGTACTACGGAGCCTTGTTGTTAATCGAGTATTACATTGGATATTGGAATCAATATAGCACATAAAGATATGTATACTTTTATTATCATTATTTTTGTTTCTATTATTATTATTATCACTGTTATTATTATTAAATTATATTATATTACATTATATTATAATTATTATTACTAGCATATTGTTTTTATTTATCTTATTATTATAACAATAAAATATTAATATGATAATAATTCATAATATATAATGCATAACAATTTATATTTATACAGAAAGTATTATGTTAATCCATATACATACATATTTATATTAATTTCAAGAAGGATATTTTAATAACTTTTTATAATTATAGTCTATATAAAATATTTTTTAAATAGTCAGAAAAAAAACAATTTATTGCATATTGGAGAAAAAATTTCACTTCAGTCAAACAAATGTTTTACGCTTCCACATTAATACTTTTTGTATTTTCGGTAGTAATTTTTACTATTTTTGTAGTTGCTTTTAATATTTTTGATAATAATTTTACTATTTTTAATAGTAATTTTATTATTTTCGATCATAACTTTAATATTTTCGATAGTAAGTTTAATATTTTCGATAGTAACTTTAATATTTTCGATAGTAACTTTAATACTAATCTAGAATCAAGAAAAAGTTTATTTATTAAAATAATATTTTATATATCAATACATACTAAAATATAATCCTAAATAATTTACCAAGCGTATTAAAAAAAAAGAGTACATTTATATCCAAGTTCTGATTCTCATTTCATAATAAATAATTCTATCGAATCAAGCTCCCCATAAAAATAAAAGCAGCCGCGACACAGGGCCCAGAACCTATATAATTGACTCTAAAATACGGAGCAGCATACTCGGTTCCCGATCAGACGACTTTTACTTTCTTCTAAAGTATTAGTCGGCATTGCAATAGGTAGGGTATAATTTTCTACTTTTCAAGTTTCGCTATTTCATTTGAAATGGTCATAAATCTCACACGCTAAGTGACTTCATCACTGGCGTAATATGTGAAAACTAAACTCGTCAAAGTCACTAATAATTAAATATCTTGAAGAAGATGATGTCACCGTTTAACACATTGAAGCCTTGTTACAGCCAAAATATAAAAGCAAATCTTAATTAAATGTTAGATTGAATCTTAATATAAAGTCTAGAACCTTCCGAATTCCCATTTTAATGAGGGTTGAAATTTCTTATGTTGACCCTAAATAATTTCTTAGTAATAAATTTTCTTATAACCTAAAAAAAAAAAAAATCCAAACACACACACACACACACACATATATATATATATATCTATATCTATCTTAATACTATATCTTCCACAATCAAGCAACCCATTGACGAAATCAGGGTTTAGATTTCATGGGTACACAAATTTAAACGGATTTTAAATACATAATATAAATATGAAAGAAAAATATCATTTTAAACTAAATAATAATGAGTCATTTAAATATGAGTTTTAATAACTCATGAAAGTACCAGATATCAACCGTGTCTTTTTTGACTATTGAAGACAGGAGAAAAATATTGACCACTTATTTTCCTTTTTGCTCATAACATATTAACTCTTATTTTAAGATATAATAATGAATCATTTAAATCTAAATTATAATATGAGTCACTCTAATAACTTAATTACCCTTATTTAAGAGGCAGAAAAAGAAGAATCAATATTGTTAGTATGAAGTTTCAAACTTGAGACATTTAGGCACAAAATATAAATAGTTATCATTAAACATACCATCTATGTACTAGATCAGCCCCTGCAATCCTAAAACTAATCCGACAACTTGAAACCAAAATATAACAATAGCTGACCCGTACAGGAACTTTATACAAAACCTCCGTGCCGAGAGAGTCATTAAATCACGTCCCTATCACAAAAATAATAATATTTTATTTTTTTATACTAAATTGTAAAATCTTAAAATTTAAAATGTAATAAGGGTTTAATATGTTTTCATATAATAAATAGTTTATTTTATTGAAATTTTAATTTATTATGTATTGGTAATAATTTTACAATCGAAATCAATTAAATTCAAATAAAATTTTAATCATAAACTTTTGTAAAAGAACTAGCTTACTTTTTAAAATGTTGCTCTTTTTTTGAAACGGAGGGAGTATACTTTTTCCTTTGATTTTAGAACTAGTGATAATTCCTCCAATATAAATTCATTATCATCTATTTTAAAATTAAAAATACGTTTTGACTTTAAAATTAAATGACGACATATTAAATTTTAAATAAATATGAAAATAATTTATTTTAGTTGAAACAATTATTATACTTTTATAGTTTATGACAAAAACTTTTAATTGATCACGGTTTAAAATTTTCATATACTGCATTAGTTTTGAAGTTTAATTTGTGGTCGATGAACTTAAAAAGTCCAACCATACTTTTAATTTTGGAACGTAGAGAGTATATAATTTAGTGTTACTATGAATTTGAATTTATTTTTTCAAATCGTATTTATTTTAGCGAAGACATTAGGTACACCATGTTATCAATAATATATAAGAAAATGAATTAGGCGATTTAGACATTATAATTGTGGTATATTATATCAATTAACTACTGTATTTAACATGATTCTGGGATTTCATATCAAGCCAGTATAAACTCTTTGGACAAAAGATATAAAGTTCAAACCCACCTACCTCTAGCCTTTCCACACTATGTCAATTTACAAATGCACAGCCCAATAATTCCAGAAGCACTAATGTGAAACACTTGATACATGTAAAATCATAAATGACTATTATATTCTTTAAGAACTATTCTATAATATCCTATTCCAAGTTGTTATTTATTTAATATTTTCTCACTAGAAAAGTCTTACCTCCTTGACTATAAATACATGCACTACCAAGTTGCTCTAACATTAAAAACCAACCTCAACTTTTCAGAACAATAATTTTTTCAAAAATTTCAATTGATTTTTAGTGAAAGAGATCAGTAAAGATGGCATCAGAAACACAGAACAAGCAGATATTGTTGAAACATAACATAGGTTCTGGTTACTTGGAAGAGACAGACTTTGAGAAAAAAACTGGAAACATATGTCTCAAGGTGCCAGAAGGATCAAATGGGGTTTTGGTGAAGAATCTCTACTTGTCTTGTGATGCATATATGCGACCTAAAATGACCAGATTGGAAGGTAGCTATGCTGATGCCTATGTTCCTGGGGAGGTAATACACTTTCCTAGAATTTAGAATTTAAAATTATTAAAATTTAAACAGAAAAAGATGATGTCGAAATACTCCCTTTTGTTTCGAAATTCGAGATTAAATTAATTTTATACTGTGTATCCTAGCATGTTCCAAGCCCAAGATTTTCGTAGATATGTCTTGGAATATGTGGAAGAGAATTCTAGTTTATCATTTTGTCCATCAACATGAATTTTTTTTTTTTTTCTTTTGGCTGTTTAAGTTAGTAGAAACGAGTTATATCAGTGGATTTTATCATTCTACTATCAAATGAATTAGTTCTTTTAAAATTTTAAGTTAGTGGACACGAGTCAATGGATCAAGTGACAATAGATAAGATTTACTTAATTTCTGTTGGTTGATTTTAGTGGGGTGGAAAACCAGAAATACATCACTAGTATGCCTAGATCTGGAAAGTAACCAAGTTATTGGTGGATATATATATGGATATGATGTTTAACATGTAGAAATATTTTAGTAGATCTACTCATGCTTGTCAGTTGCGTTTACCAAATACAGAGTGAAAAAATTTAGAAGTTTCTTTTACCCCTTTTGGTGTATGAATTTGTCTGTATATAAGAGAAGAGGTACTGAGGGAGCAAATCTTTGATGTAAATTGTGTTTCTATCAATTCATGGGTAAAGTTGATGTAAACTTGCTCACTCAAAGTTTCAGACATCTATAATAGCTGAACTTGCATAGACTTTTCATGACTTCTAATTTCTTGAAATTGACTTGGCTGGAGTAATTACTAAGAACGTAGGATGACATAATAAAAATCAAAATTAATTTTTTTTAAAGAAAAAAAAATTTATACCAGTGATTTCAGATTGTTAGATGCAGCTCAAAGGCTGAAAATGTCTAATTTGGGACCCCTTTTTGATGTTGTGCAGCCTATCACAGGATTTGGTGTGTCTAAAGTTTTGGATTCTGGAAATCCGAACTTCAAGGTCGGGGACTACGTTTGGGGAGTGGTTGGATGGGAAGAATATAGTCTCATTACAGATACACAGGGGATATTTGTGATTCCTGATACAAGTGTGCCTCTTTCCTACTATACAGGATTGTTAGGTATGTGTTCTTATTTGCTAGATCAGTAGTTAACTTGGTTATATGATGGGGAACTAATAATTTTACTGCATTTCATCGTTTTTATTGCAAATGATGCATTAGCAGAGTTGTAGAGAAAGTATTGTACATTTGTGTTGGAAATGTAAAACAAGTGTAATATCATTTTCTTTTGTAGGTATGCCTGGTTTGACAGCTTATGTTGGTTTCTACGACGTTTGTGCTCCGAAGAAAGGAGAGAATGTTTTCATTTCATCAGCATCTGGACCAGTTGGCCAACTTGTTGGGCAGTTTGCCAAGTTGATGGGTTGCTACGTCGTTGGCAGTGCTGGAAGCCAAGAAAAGGTCTGTTCATTTTGTCTTATAGCTTTAATCATCGATATCTAATTAATAAGTTAATCAGCTAGCTAGTCTCATGGACCAGAGCAGAAAACCAGATTAAAATTTTGAGTAATTATGTGGAAAAAGATTATGAAATCGTCATATGTTGTGCTACAACATGGGTAATGCTTAGATCATGGTGAAAAACACAGAGACTTGGAAAAGGAAATTTCTCTGCGACTAATTTGTATATTTTACACTAGGTTGACCTGTTGAAGAACAAATTTGGATTTGATGAGGCTTTCAACTACAAAGAAGAGAAAGATCTAACTGCAGCCTTAAAGAGGTCAGTGAGTAGATCATGGTTAACTAAGCACATTTCTTTCCAAGTATATAGAACTTCTAGTTGTATAAAAACAAAAATCTTGTCACTTTATCCTTCATAACATCAACTTTGCCAGAAGGGGAGCTAAAGATCAGTTCTGTAATTGGCCTTGTTATTGCCCTTATGATCAGTTCTATCGCGAGCTAGAAATCTGAATTCCTTTCTCATAAAACTAAACCATCGCCCTACTTGTCGTTTTTCTCCCACATTTTTCATCATATAACTTTCTCATCACACCTGCATTGTTCCGTTACCATTCAGGTTCTTCCCCGAAGGCATTGACATTTACTTTGAGAACGTCGGAGGGAAGATGCTCGATGCAGTACTCCTCAACCTGAGAATCAAAGGAAGAATAGCCGTGTCCGGTATGATCTCACAGTATAACCTTAAAGAGCTCGAAGGTGTTCACAACTTGCCTTTCCTTGTCCCAAAACGAGCACGTATGGAAGGATTTCTGGTTTTCGACAACTTTCACCTTTATCCCAAGTTTCTGGAGACAGTTTTGCCTTTGATCAAGGAAGGAAAGATAAACTACCATGAAGACATTGCTGAGGGCCTTGATAGTGCTCCAGCTGCCCTCATTGGCCTTTTTGCTGGCAAAAATGTTGGAAAACAAGTGGTGCTTGTTGCCAAAGAATGAGATAACACACTGCCTGTTATCTACATATTCGTTTAGCAACTGCAGCAGCCACATTTTGTTCATTAGTCCTTTGTCTAACAAATTTCTTATGTAGTTCAAATGGAGACTTGTGTGCTTATTTTTATGTTTCTCAAGTAAAGTTTTTCTTTTATTACATTCTGATATAAGTTTTGTAATTGTACTTTCAAATGTCTCTGAAATAAAGTATGAAATAATTATTATAAGAATATGCAATTTCTTGAAATTGAACTTGAAGTAATAAATATGCTAAAATATATTATTTGATCTTTGTCCTCTTCTTAATAAATGGATCGTCTTTATAATTTTTTAAATTAAATGAATTTACTTTTTAGTTTTGTCAACAAACACAGAACTCTTTAGGCCTCTCTTTGAGTATTAAAATTTAAGTTGAGGGATTCACTTTTTACATTTTAATTTGATGTAACATTCTTTATAGGCACATCTTTAGTGACATGTCAAAGTACAAAAATAATAATAACAAAAGGAGTAGATGAATAACAGTACAAAATAAACAACTCTCTCTTTGTTACACTGAAAAAAGTTACATTTAAAATTATATTTCATAAAAAAGTTATATTTATATAATTTTTTTAATTATAATACCATAATTTTAAAATTTTATTATTATAATCTTCTTATCTTATTATTAATTGAATATTTATAAAAAAAATTTCATTATTATTTTTTTTAATTATACGAACTTACAAATCTTGCTCTAAAATTGTTCCATTGTCATTCATACTAACAGGACATGATCGAGATAGTAATATTATATGGGAGAAACTTATTTAACGGTCTCCGAATTATATCAGTTTTTAAAACATGTGTAGTTAGTAAATTTTGTCAGTATCTCATTAATATAACTCGAGAATGGTTGAAAAAAAAGTTTACATATGACATAAATCGACCATTTTATTCTTTGAAAATTACATGTGTGATTTACGTATTTTTTATCAAATTTAACGAGTAATTGATGAAATTTCTTGATTGTTCATGTTTTAAAAAATTTATGTAACAAATAAATTGCGAAAAAAAATTAAAAATCAAATGTTCAAAACTGATATAGTTTAACGATCTGTCGAAAAAGTTTTAACAAAAACGAAAAAGCTCATCATAATATAGCAATAATACAGTGTAATTTTTATCATATGTAGGCATCAGATGCGACACCATATTATCCATCCATCCGCCTTCTGATTTTGGAACAAAAAAAAATTCAAATTAGGCGATTGCTTTGTCGTTTGTGGGACATAATTGATTGGCAATTTGACAGTTTCTTTTTCAACTTTAGCCACCAAAAATAAAAAAGTAAGATAAAGATAAAAATTAATAATTTTACATGTGAAAATAACTTTTTATTATTGGTAACTGTCGATTATTTGTATCACATGCGTGCAAATATAATATAGATAAATAACTATATACGGAGTATAACATAAAAATATCAATCCCCTAAAAATATTCTCATATCAATTTTGCCGTGGATAGAAGGAAGCTTAAATTTTAAACAGAGAAAACGGACTTCATTGTCATCCACATACCTCATACGGAGCATAAAAATTGTTTTTACTGTAACTTTCCAATTTACCCAAAAAGAAAATAAGAGAGCACGAAAATAAATAGCCGTCGAAAAAGTTATTTCAACTATCAATTTATAATAGTAATAATAATAAAATATATTTTAATTTGACATAATTTTTTTCGCAAATAGAATTACAAAATTTGAGGTAATTAAAATCTTATTTGGAATTTATGAATCGTGATGATCTATTATTAATAAATTAGTGGATAATAATTTGATGAATACTTAAGTGACTCCTAAAATAATTCTCGCATGCAATAACTTATAATAATAATTCTAGATATGAGAATTTGATCAACTAACCAATCCAACTTGTTTAGCTGCGAGCCTATGCCTATATTAGTATGGTTGGAAAAGGATAATGGATAAATAAAAATATTAATGTAAACAGAATAAATTGGATGATTTTTTCAAAAATAGGTGAGCCAGACCGGATCTTTTTTTCAAAAATATGACTTTTGTTTTTTGGTTAATTAATATTTTTTTACTCTGTGACAAAGTTAAATATTTAATTAAATTATTACCACCTCTATAAATTCTATAGATTTATTAAAAATAAGAATTAAGGTGTAGAGCATGAAACATTTAAAATAATATTTTTTTTAATTTTTGTATTAAGTTTGTTCATAAATAATGTATCAAAATTATTGACTATAATACATTAATAATCGTTAGGTTCTTACTTGAAATAAATATTACGATTAAGTAGTGTGAATAAGTGAACTAGTAATAGTCTCAATTGTTTATCCTCTAATTTGCTAATTGTTGTATTGGTTTATTTTGTGTGGTGAATAATTAGAAAAAATAGTTAATGGACATATTTTTGTACTTAAAATAGAATTACTTTTTAAATTTTAGTAGGGTAAACTATGTAAGTATATAAAATTATTAATATATATATAATAATAAAAACCCAACTTAAAAATTTAATTACCGATTAAATAAATTGAATCAATCAATTATTAACCTAATATTTCCATCGATTCAATACTCAATTTGATTATGATAATCATGATAATAATACATACGATAAGATCAAATATACTCCACTAATTTTAAAATTAGAGATATTTTTTTTTTATTAATTTAGTAATATTTATGAATATTATAATTTTATTTGGGATATAAAATTTGTATTTTGAATAGTATAAAAATTTGTATTTTGAAAAATACTTTATGTTCATCACTTTATTTTACTTTAAGATTATTAAAAATAAATTATTAATTTTAATTTTAAATTATAAAATTTACTAATATACTTTATACGTATTAAAATGTATGTTTAATTTCGAAACGAAAAATGCGAGCAACCGACTTCCCCATCCAGGCCGACATCTGCTCCACCATCTATCTCCCTCTCATTTATTATTTTCTAATTTCGTTTGTATTATGATCCTCCACCCCCGACCTACTACATCATTGACATTGTCCACACATAATAAACAAGTATATTGCACTTATTGAGTTTGAAATTTCCAAATTAAATTGTCTTAAACTATTTATATTAAGATTTTGAACAAGTTGAACTGATAAAAAACAAACGCAGCCTATCTCATTTCGAGAATTAAATCTCGGGAGATAAAAAATAAAAATATTGTATTATTTTTATTGAATACAAATTTACTGCCGAAATTTCACCTATCTATTACCATTACTTCAGAATTATAATATTTTTATGCAGCTTATAAAGTTTAAATATATATTAAATTGTCAAATTGCATGAGAATTTAATAACTCTCTTATTTTTTATATTCAATATATTTGTATAGTTATAATTATATAAAATAAATTTCATTTAAGATTATAAAATATATTAAAATAAATGGAAGGAATGAAATAATGGCAAACTAATAATAACATAAATCAATTTATATATACTCCCTCAATTCCAGACAAGAAGCATTTTGACTATTGATAAATATTAATATTACATGTTTGACGGAAGAATTACATGTACAATAATAATTTTTATTTATGAATTTGTTATAAATTTTTAATTAAACGTAATATAAGAAGATTGTAATGACAAATTTTAATAAATATAGTATTATAATTAAAAAAAATATTACAAATATTATTTTTTTAAAAAAA
Source organism: Centella asiatica (assembly GCA_014636745.2). Taxonomy (NCBI): domain Eukaryota; kingdom Viridiplantae; phylum Streptophyta; class Magnoliopsida; order Apiales; family Apiaceae; genus Centella; species Centella asiatica. The sequence continues at coordinate 3,355,911 of CM025780.1, read as the reverse complement.
TTTTTATTATTAAAAACCTTTTTTTTTTAGAGAATACTTTTTGCATATAAATTTAATATTATACTTTATCCTTGATCAGACAAGTATAACTCACTTGTCTTTTATAGTCCCACTACAAATTTAAAAACTTTAATTCCCACTTGATGGTCTAGTGCCCCGACAACGACCCTTCATTTTGTCCCTTATCTTTTAGGTATTGCTATATAATACTCGGAATCATTACAAAATTTAACCATATTACATATTTTGTATTATATACTACTTGTTGTCCAGATTTATTGTCTTTATCTAAAATTTAATAATTAAATAATGTTTTCTTATAATATAACGGATAAATTGTAAATATTAAAATCATGAAAATTGATTTTAATTGTATCTTGTACATTCTTTATGATCATAGTCTTACGGAGTATTGTTATATATAAGGAGTATTGTTATATAAGAAGCATAAAATGATATTATAATTTTAAATACGGTCAACTTGCTAAATATTGATCCGAACGGAAGAAATATCATATTTTTCATACATATTATTAGTATATTAACTTAGTAAGGTAACTTATTTCATTGGTAAGTTGGTGAATTAACTTTGCAAATTCATCAAGTATGTTGATTCGATCGAAATACATGCATCTATTCAATATTTTTAATTTTAAACATTTAATTTAGTATATCTAAATGTCCTTTCAATTATTTTTTAATTTTAAATAATTAACTTTATAATTCACCTAGATATATTTTAGAGTTACTAGACTTTTGAAATCTTTAGTTATAAATAATGTTTTCAAAAAATAAATATTAGAGTGCTATTTAATCAAATAAAGTAAATTGAAGAGGTATATTTTATTGAATATTATTAACAAATTTTCAAATAATATTAGATATGTACTTGGTCAATTTGATAGATAAATAAAATAATATTAACGGTCTAATTTTTTTATAAAATTATTACAATACAAATGTTTAACCAATTTAAACAACATATATATTTAATTTAATGTTATAAAATTGAAAAAAAAAAGACAATATAATAAAAAATAATTACTTCTAAAGAACGGCCGTATTAAACACGAGATACGTTTCTAATTTGTTGAACTATTGTATCTATAGAATGTGTTACACTGAGAAATTCAAAACCAAAAAAATGTGCTACACTGAGATAAAACCCGAGCATCTCACGCCGTGTATACATTAACGCATATCAATCAATGATTTTGTGTTTAACTTTGTATCTCATTTGTTTATTGAATTGCGCATATCAATCAATGATTTTGTGTTTAACTTTGTATCTCATTTGTTTATTGAATTGCCCTATTATCTTAGGGTTTTAAACTTTTTAATATAAAAAAATTAAAATGATCCATGTGTTATTTATAAAAAATGATGTGACATAAAATAGAATATCAAATGGGACAGGGAATCTATACTCTCAATTAATACCTACCTATATATAAACCTTGAGTAAGAGCGATATTATCTTCAATTCAATTAATTAAGTTAGTACGATTTAATTAATTTAGTTACAATTAATTTTATTTTTTATGGCATAAGATTTTTTCCTTATATTTTTTCAACTCGAGTTAGTTTTCACTTTTCATACATTGACTTTTAGAAACGAGTTCATGATTATTAAATAAAGAGATCATCAGTTTAAACTCTTTGAATAACATGTAATAAAAATCACCAAATTGTTTCCCAACTATTACAAAAAAAAAAATAATTAACAAATAAAATCAACACAATTACACAATCAATACATAATTAAAAGGAATTGCGGATAAACATTAGTTACATAACAAAAAAGAAAAAAATACAGATTATATATACGCAACTAAAATATGAACAAAAATATGATAGCATCAAAATTTAAAACCAACGAGTAAAAACTCACTAACAAACACACAATCATCATAAATATAATAGTTACAAAAGTTTACTAACTAAAATTCACATGTATAGATCTCAAAATCTACATAAATATAAACAAAAAAAAATTTAATAATCAATATAAATATCTATATAACTATTTATTAATTAAGTATTTATACTAAACATACATTTTAAGTTCGTTACTATGTCTAAATAATCAAAAAGTTTATAAATATAATATATATATTTTAAATAAGTTATAACAAAATTAAATAAAATAATACAAAAAACATGTCTGCCTTTATACCGACAAATAAACTAGTACTAGTTTATCTTAACTTTATTAAGTTGAGGGGAAATATATGATAAAGTCTAAACTTTTACTTATCAAATCAAAAATGATATTGTAATTTTTTTGAGATAATCAATTAGAATACTAGTTGATGCGTTATATGTAACAGAGCAAAGCAAAAAATCAAATTAAAAATCAAAAAAGCATCAAAATTGTAAAAATTATATCATTTAAATTGTATTATACAATTTTAGTTACGATCATAGTTTTTTAAGTAGAAATCGTAAGTTATTTGGTTGTGGCGGCAGTGGAGACTTCTCCTCACACTGATTACCACTGAATCGCACAAATTTTATTTTGTTACTTATTTTTAACTTTTAAATATTTTATGTTAACTTTAAAAGTTTAGGTAATGTAATTTATAATGGATACATCTTACTTTTATAATCTTTATTATTTAGACTTTAGAAATAATGAAGTATCGTAAAATCATTAATAATATAATATAATATAATTTTAAGACGAGAAGAGAGAAAAATAGAGTGAGAATTACTATCTCTTAATCCATGTTTAACTCATATACATATATATTTATAGACTATGAAATACATGACATAAAATGAATGCGATAGGTATTTGAGAAGTCAAAAATTTATACATTAATGAAATAATATGTTAGAAACTTTTGGAATTTAGAAATGAAGGGCATCCACATTATTCATAACATGAAGTTAATATTGGAATGTTTTTTCCTTTGTTCTCGTATTGCTACACAATAAGTCATTGATTAATAATTAATGACTGAATGAAAGAAATTCACACGTTACTTAATTTAATTAGAGTAATTTGATTAATAATATTCATTTAATATGATCTAATAATAAGTTATATAACTTTCTAAATATAATTGTCTTTATAATCTTTAAGAGTTTGCAAATATGAATTAGTGTATTTAATTTATAATTAATATTGCTTAGTCTATTTGATACTCGGTTTTATATTGAAACTGAACCATTTAAAATTACAACGCATTAATTGGTTACAGTGACAATGACGGTTTTAAATTTTTAATGCCACACTGAGTTGGTTGCATTGGCGATTTAGATGTAAAATTGCAACAAATCGCATCACTCTCCCACATAATATGTAGTGTGTGTAATATATAATTATTTTTTAAGATAAACAATAAGTATAAAATAATAACAATATCTGTTTGAAAATTAGAGTTATATATATATATATAATTTTAAAATTAAAGATGAAATTCTATTTTTAAACTATAATATGTAATGAAATTTTTTTAGTGTCATTTCACTATTAGACTACTCCATTAATTTCATTATCTCAATTAATTTGTGATTCATATAACAATTATCATTAGTATTACTTCAAATAACATAATAATATAATTAAGATACTCTCCGAAAGGGTGTCTAATAACACTTAAACACGTATATTAAAGAGAAAAAGAATAATATATTTGTCCTCCTAGATATGACCTTTGAGTTGATGATTTAGATTAAACAGAATTTAAAGTCCACTAATTAAATAAGAAAGAAAAAAAATATAAACAATGATGTATATGACTTTTTAAGATAAAATTTTTACTTTTAATATTTTTTTGGGTGTCTATAAAGACATCCTTTTGACCTTTTTAGTACTAAAATAGTATTAGAAAAGAAAAGGTCGTAATTGTAAGAAGACAAAAACCCCACTATTTCACATCTTTTCATTTGAATTTGTCAACCATATCTCATTTGTTTTCTTATCTTTTTATTACTTACTCAAAATTACCATGAATAATTATTAAGTGACCTGCATCTTAAATATAATAGATAAATATAATATAGAGATAAATGAATGTCATTGGAAAACATTTTCAATATGTGGAAGACTTTAAAATATTAATACAAGAAATGCACATTAATAAATATATAAACACCTTTAAAATTATTTAAAAGGTTAAAAAAAATCTAGAGAACTAGAGGGCTGCCTTTACAGATTCTTTAATTAATAATCCCTAAAATCTTTATTTTGGGAAATAAAAAGAAATAGGCTCAAATTTAAATCTACACCTGTATCTTAAAAATGATTTCAAAACTCAGATAATGAATTTCTACATATATTGATTCACTTGTCATGATATTTGAAGAGACAAATAATTATTCATTGATAATTATGTAAGTTTTAAAAAAAATTCAACTGTATGGATTAAAATAGTATAAAAAATAATTTTACTAATTTTAAATGCATAAAAGCATTTACATAACTATGTAAATATCAATATATTTTCAATGAATAAGATATATTAACTTTAAAATTGTTATTAAAAATAAAAATAATTTTTTTTTAAAATCCACGTGTTATTATATTTATATTTTCTCAAATATTTTAAGGAGCTAATAAAATAAAATTGATACACGGTCTAAAATTATAAATCAGAAAAGGAAATTGTTTTTAAGGAGGGAGTATTAACGAACTTCAGTTGTGCAATAAATTATATATAACCGCTTCTCAGGGAAAGTGTGTGGAAAAGAAAATAATCCTCCTTTACCTTCGTCTCTCTCTTTCTCTTTCATTCAACACCTTTCCATTTCTCTCCCTCCATTTTTACACATTCGTCTTTAGCTTGCTCGTCATCGGGAGCTTCAATTCCTTCTCGTTTCAGCTCTCGATCTCGAGCACCACATAATTAATTTAATTGATTATTCCATATTTCAGTTTCTGTTCGATCACCACCGAAATGCTATAGAATTTTCTGGAATCCGTCGTGTTGTACACTTATTTCCACAAAATCTAGGGCGGCTGCTTTGATTTGGTAGAGGAGAAATGGCGTTAGCTGCGCAATTGAAGCGCGGAATCTCGAGGCAATTCTCTACTGGATCGTTACGGAGTGGGAAGTTCAGCTTTAAGCGCCAGAATTCTCTCGATCCTCGCCTGAATAACTTGAGATTTAGCTTCGGCCGTCAATCGTCGCTCGATCCGATCCGGAGAAGCCCTTGCGAGGATGATCATCTCACGGTGCCGGAGAATCTCGATTCGACAATGCAATTGCTGTTCTTGGCGTGTACAGGGGATGTGGACGGCGTCAAGGAGTTGCTTGATGATGGTGTTGATGTTAATAGCATTGATTTGGATGGCAGGACTGCTCTGCATATTGCTGCGTGCGAAGGCCACGCCGATGTCGTCAAGCTTTTGTTGAGTCGCATGGCTAATATTGATGCTCGCGATCGTTGGGGTAGTACGGTATTAACATATACACTCTTTTTCTTTTTAACCTACTGCTCCATCCCGATTTAAATGTCCTAATTTAACCAAATTTTGACAACTATATTTCTAATTCAACAATTATAAAAGTTGAGTCTTTGTAACTAATTATATCAACTTTCCTTTTATATAAATATTTTCATGGATATATTTATAAAATAATAATAATTGTGATTTTAAAATGGATCGGTTTGACTGGGACGGAATATAATTTTTCGTGCTTTCTTGTTATTGTGTGTGTTCCCTTTGTTTTTCTTTTTTCTTCAATTTAAACGACAAAAATATATGCAGAAGCTCTAAATTTGGTTGTTACGTTTTTACTGGGATAAAATTCATTAATACTGAAATGTGAACTCTATTAACAGGATATACAACTTTGATAGGATTTATTTTTCTGTTTAGCATTAGTACCTTGATATAGTATATAAAATATAAGAACAAATCATTGGGAAGTGACCACCGAGATCGCTTGGCAATATTAATATTTAGTTATTTGTAATTTCAAAATCCTCGTGGTTCTTTGACTTGGTTTCTGTTTGACCTTCAAGTAGTTGTAAAGCTTAACTCCAAATTATGGCTTTCATAAGGTCTCTTTATCATGTTAGGCAGCCGCTGATGCAAAGTACTATGGCAATGTCGAAGTGTATAATATTTTGAAGGCCCGAGGAGCTAAAACTCCGGTATGCAAGTAATGTTTCCTGTGTTCACTATGTGTTCTATAGATTTGAGGATATTCATGTGAGTGCATGCCATGTTCCTAGAAAATCAGAAAGACTCCAATGGCGGTTGCGAATCCACGTGAAGTACCAGAGTATGAACTCAACCCGCTAGAGCTTCAAATTCGCAAAAGCGATGGTATTTCAAAGGCATGATCTCCCTAACTTTAAATAGAGTAAACCTGATTCGGAACTCACGCACCAAGCAACATCCAAATGTATACCATGAGGGTGTTTTAACATTGCTTATAAGCAGTTTAACTGCTTATAATCACATGTTTAAAGCAGCTACTGTTTCTTTACATGCTTATTTTCACCCACTTATGATGAGTTTTATGAAAATAATCTAAAGCTCCGATTTGACGCTTCTGATTATTAGCTGAAAAAAAATCTGATAAGCAGGTTTAACCAAGTAAATTATCATATATTCCTTATTAATTGTAAGAATCATCCTAAATAACAACTGTAACTTACTATTTACTTATCTTTTTCCAGTAATTTACCATAATGACAAGCAAGACGCAATTTTTTCAAAATCAAACATTTTTCTCTCTTTTGTTAGTTTAGGTACTTATAAATTAGAAAACACATTAAGTTGCATTACATTTTGTCAGTTTAATGGGATGATCGTGGAAGTCTGCCGATCTTGTTACATCTTTGTAGTCTTAAAAGAATCAAATAACGGTAATATTAAACTATATGTGATCGACCTATGACTGACCTGCAACACGGCGGTGTGCTGCCTTAAAATATAATTAACCCTGTTGATGAAAAAAAGTAGTAATAGTAATTCTGAACGATTAGTTCTTATATGATAATGCAATTTATTTCATCCCTTCCCCCCTTACTAGCCACACTACATGATTCCAGAAATATTTAAATTTTTGCTAAAGCAAACTGTCTCCTTTGGCAGGGAACATATCAACTAGCTAAGTGGAATGGTACAAAAGTTTCTGTTAAGATACTTGACATGGACAGCTATTCAAACCCTGAAAAAATGTGTGGAGCTTATCTTTCTTCCCTGATCTATTATTTTGTTTCATAGACATCAATACATGTGTACTCTTATTTCTTTAATCAATTATGATATTATAGTTTTGTTGCATGTAGTTGTTTCTTAAAGCACCTTATTAGATCAATTTCTGGCATGAGAGAAAGTCGGCTTCACGTCAGACCATCTCTTCATAACACTCTTTTAAAGATATGAAGCATGGTGCTTGTGTTTCTTGGTGTACTGCGAATTGCGTGCGTATGGGATGTGGCAGTTGACATACACCTGAGGACCCGCTATTGGTATTTTTGGAGTGCATTGGGGTTCTGTGGGGTGCTTCTTGGGGGTTCTTTAGTGGCATGAATACTGTAATTTTAAATGACTAAAAGGGTGTGGTTTAAAGTGCTTCTTGTGGGGGTCTTTTATGTTATTGTGTTATATTTTTGTTAAGAGTTTTGAAAGAATGATAAACCCATGTAGCATGTGCACTGGTGCCATTAAAACGAATATCAGATACGTATAGTGTCCAAAATTATATGCTTATCCCATCTAAATCTTAGTAACTGAACATGTCACATGTTCTATCTGCACCTGAGTTCTCGTTTAGAAATTATGAACTTTGGTGATTTGCACCACACCGCCATGCTCGAATTGTAGCTTCCCAGTCAAGTATCCTGGGATTCTTTCTTGAAGATAAAATATCACTGTAGGATTAGTTCCTTAAATTGATAGAAATCAGGAAGTTATACTTTGAAAGAGGGTAAAGATGCCTTTTTTTTTGAGGCAAGCTAGAGAAGTCTCATTTTTTTCCTGTCCGTCTTGTTCATCCTTGTTCCTATGGAAATTTCATAACATTGAAATTTTCTCTAATCTGCTAAAGAGGATAATCACGGATGTCATCAACTTTTTCCTACTTGATATTTATAAGAACCCGAAAGAACCACCAAACTCCATACTCACACCCTTGAACACTGCAAGGTTCAAAATGGTTAGCCTCTACAAAATCCACAATGGCGGCAACATATAATGGTTAGAGTCCTACTATGCATTCCAAATATTTTATGTCGAAAGAGTATTGCAAGTGAAGTTTTATCATCACTATTGGGGCACATTAACTAGGCATTTTCCCATCTGTACATATGAGTTGGAAAGTGATTTTTGCACAAATATACTGGCTTACATATCTTTTTTGTAATGGTTAATGTTGTTGCGTTTACTCTATAGATGACACCCTTTGAAGCCCATGATTGCTGAACTTCCTCTAAAAGTCTAATCATGAATTTTGTTCTGTTTCTTGAAACAAACCACAGAATTGTTAAGGAGGACATAATCTCACTAAATACTATCTATATGACTACATTGACCTATTGCACTAATCATGCATTAAGTTTGGTTCTACACTAAATACGTATGTATGGGATTGTGCTGACGTAAACATTAACTTTTTAATTGTTACAAGAAAGAAGACGTAATCTCACTACTCTCATCCTTATTCAGTTCCATGCTATTAGACTTCCCTCTCATTATTTGGTATTTTGGTCTTACATTTTTTCTTAATATATAAAAAGAAAATTGGCCAATATTGCATTTTCCACCTGAAGCTTCACAATATGTTCGTCTGAGGTTTCACCAATAGAAATGATATACTATCGACAATGTATAAAAGCTAACAGGTAAATAACTCCTAGAATCAGTATTGGGTGCGTCTACTTTCATGGTTTTATGTACCAGGTTTTCAACAGATAATATCTTTCATGTTTACATGCATTTATCTCTTAAGAGTAACTTGGTTGATTCTTATCATTGTGAAGGTGTACTGTGTAAAAAGGACTTTTTGGGTTGGTAGCTCAAAAGTTATATCTGACCTTTCAGTTCTCTCTTGCTTACTTTGCATTCCCTTATGTGCAGTGAATCTTTCAAAAATGAACTAACTTTGTTAGAGAAGGTTAGGCATCCAAATGTGGTTCAGTTTGTTGGAGCAGTTACACAAAATATCCCCATGATGATAGTTTTAGAGTATAATGCTAAAGTAAGTGTCTTGGTGACCTCTTTGTCCCTCTATGCATCCATTACGGTGCGTGACATTCTCATATTGATTGCAATTTTTCAGGGTGACTTGAAAGCATATCTTCAAAAGAAAGGGCGTCTTTCTCTATCTAAATCCCTAAGATTTTCTCTTGATATTGCAAGGCAAGTGAATGTTCGTGTGCTTTATGTCTAAAAGATTGTGGAATCATTACCAGATAAATATCTCAACTTGCAATTTGTTATTACCTTTGATTGTTTTTTGTTTTTATTTCTTATCCTAGCAGTATTATTGTGTTGAATAACTTGTTCCATCAGATAATTTTCATCATTAGGGTCATTACTTTTTTCATATTTTGATCTTGCATAGCTTATTTCAGGGGTATGAATTATCTTCATGAATGTAAACCAGACCCAGTAATCCATTGTGATTTGAAGCCAAAGTAAGGCAGCCTTTGTAGTAGTAACTTCCTACGTGTTTAATAATTTGTTGAACGTTTTTTAATATTTTAACTTTTGGTAAGGTGCCAGAAATATTTTGATGGATAGTGGTGGCCAGCTAAAGGTATCAGGATTTGGTGTTTTGAAAATATCAAAAGTTTCATCTGACAAAGTTAAATTATTGGAGCTTGAGGCCATTGATCGTTCCAGTAAGTTTACTTATTTTGCATGAAGTTCATTGTAAAGTTGTCTGTATGGTGAAATAGTATTAGCATAAAACAAGAAGATTCTTGAGAATGTAATTATCTTATAAAACCATCTGAAGCATCTTCATTAATGATTATTGGTTTGGACATACAAATTCTGACATTATCTTAAACCATCTGAAGTATCCTCATTAATGATTATTGATTGGGACCCCTACAAACTCTGAGAATATTTTTGATGAGGTGGAAACATAACAAAGGTAGGCCTTAATGTTCATAGTATACTGCAGAGGCATAAAGAATATAAGTTTAGAAAAGAAAGCATGGTTAATTGGATAATTATCAGTATGATTTAGATTGTGGCGAGGTTCCAATTAAGTTTCAAAAGATTCTGTGTTGTCTCTTGTTTTTGAGATCAGTGAAAATCTATTATGCTTGAACCATGAAATAACTGCAAATTATATTCAGGTTTTCTTTGGAAATATATTTTGATAAAGGGAAAATACTACATAAAATATTTGAGGCTTCCTCTTTTTTTTATTACTAGCAATCGGGGCACACGCATACGCGTGTGCAATTCTTCTTTAATGACTTCAACAAATAAGTCTAAATTTGAATACAAAAGTCGAATATCTAAACATAAGGGCAATCTCCATCTGCTGTGCTATTTGGTAGAAGAGATCGGGTAGAATATCAAAAATAAAAATACTGCGAAAGGAGAAGGGGAACGTCGGAGCTACCACATTTGTGTATGCCATATTTCTTTGAATACCTACAGTAACTTGTTTTATGTACAAATTGATGTCCAAATGAACAAACTGATTGATTACGTACAGTAATGACTCGTATGTACCATATATATGTTCAAACTGAGATGCACAACAGTAAATTAATGAATTTGACAAAGGAAATGTTCAATATTGTTGAGAATCCTATAGGCCTCCAATATCATGATCTGGAATTGAAGTGAAATCCTATCCCAATTTAACCTGGTGCATATGAAGTTGAGGAAAAACCATCAAACGAACTGTAAATTGTTGATAGAGATACTTCAGGGTTGTTCACGGGAGGTAAAGATGGATAGAATAGCACCGAGAAAATATCTCGATGTGAGCTTCAATTTTTGGTTTACCGCTGGATGTAACCATAAAAAGGCCTCACTTCCCAAGCGAGCTCTTACTCAGCGTCGCTTCCCCCACCAGGGTTCACCAACGGAGACTTTCACAGCTAATTGAGACCATCAAACAGTTGAACACTCATGACTTGAAAACTCACAATTCATTTTGATGAGATATATTATCCTCAATTAGTCATATAGGTTACACATACAGATAACCGCTGTTGCTTCACGAATGCTTTGTAATTTAGTATATGGTTTTCAATTGAAGTATCATGGTATACAGAGAGGGAGGCTTCATGAATGAACGGTTGAAGAAGGGTGTGGGTGTTTAATAATAAGAGATTAGTTTATGCAACCAAATTGTGTATAGTACTGCTGTCATGCACTAGTGCTGGTCAGAACTTAAGAGTTAGTTAATCCTACATTTTGAATTTGGAGTTAAAGATAAACGGACTTTTTATTGGGTATTTAATGTGCTGACTTTATTAATGTAAATGACCACATACCTACTCCTAATTCTTCTGGTTACTGTGATTAATATAAATATAGCCACTCTAAATAGTACCCAGCTATCCAATGCTCTGCTACCTTTTGTTGCTCATAGAGACCAGTATTAGGTTTCAGTAGAAATTATATCACAACTATTTTGCATTGAGCAGCCTATTCTGAATCTGAACTGACCCGTAGCCGACAACCGTCAAAAGTGGCTCCAAGATCACCATCTTTCATTCTGGATAGTTTCACCTAAACCTTGCTGCCGTTTCAGTCTGATTACTTGAATTAGTAAAAGGAAAAAGTTAAATTTTATGCCATATACATCCATTAAATGTCAAATTTGTCAATAAATCAAATACCAAAGATATTTCTATTTAAACATAACTGAAGTAAATTTAATCTTATATTATTTTGCATTATTTTTTCGGTTACCTGTTAAGTAAACAAGTTGATTCTGTATCTTCTGTTTGCATCTATTGATACTAATTTTTCTTCTAAATTAGGTTTATACACAGCTCCTGAGATTTACAGAGGTGAAATATTTGACAAAAATGTTGATGTTTACTCTTTTGGTCTCCTACTTTATGAGGTACTTGTTTCCTTCTTTTCTCCCCATTGTTTTTGGTCAACTTCCTTTGGTTTCATTATATAGAATGTGTTTGACTTGTTCAAATTTCAATTGCTTCATACAATTAGGAACCCACTTACTCAGGCAGTCACCAGTTCGTTTTTAGCAAAACGTGTTGATTGTTGTACTGGTTGCATATGATTTTACCACTATTGAAGCTTTAAGATTGAAATAAAGTTATTCTTTTAATGGCTTTTATTTGTTAGTTTGTAAATTTTATCTTCAGAAAGCTATTTTCTTTTAGAGTTTAATTAAAAAAAGAGTAATTTGTAAATCGTCTGTTCATTTTTATATTTCTTTGTGCTGAATTCAGATGATGGAAGGGCTCCAACCATTTCAGTCTAAGTATTTGGAAGATGCTGCTCGACTGATGTGTATAGAAGGAAAAAGACCGCAATTTAAGCAAAAGTCTAAGTATCCCCCGGATCTGAGAGAGTAAGTCTTATTTTGATGTTCAAAAATGATACTTGCTGTTGAGACAATTTATTTAGTCTTGCTTTGATTTGGATTTTGGTCTATCTTGGGTCATTATAAGTGATGTAAAATAAGATTCAACCTCAATGGTGTGGAGCAAACTGCCCAAATTGATACTGTTGGGAGTGATATTATGGGATCTTGATTTGATATGGATTTTGGTCTAAAGTTGGGGGATTATAAGTGATGAGATAAGACCAACCTCGATGACATGGACCGAAATGGTAAGTGTGAAGTCCTGCACCCGTAGTATTGAGTGATTAACCTGAGTTCATCAGCGATAGAGTGACAAGGATTATAAAAAAATAGTCTAGGAACATATGGGTATATTTCTGTCTGTAATTTGCATATAATTCTGCTACCAACACTGAACAACTCAGAACGGTATGGTGGATTGACTACTAGGCCTATACATAATAAACAAGCCATGAGCTTCTTTGTGCTATGGTGGGTCCAGATGATCTAATTTGTCACTTACTCATAGGGATAGTGTATTGGAAATTGATACAAGTTGGGGCTGAAGTTTGCCCCTAAAAAATGAGGAAAGAAAAAAAGTGAAGAGGAAAAAAAAGGATCTGGGATTGGATTTAGACACAATTAGTTGTTACATTCTGTTACGTAATGATGATCTGAAAGTATGAATTTAAACTAACAACAATACAACAATTCCTTTTTAACAATTAAAAACAATAAAAGAACCATAAAGCAAATTAAGGGGTATATGTGTCATAAACATTAATAGGTATATAAGGCCATTTGTTTTTATTGGTAGCTTTCTTGGCTTCCAGAAGATATCTCTTTATCTACTATGCTAAAAGCCTAAAGGTGGAAAAGAAGTTTGTAATGTTCGACTGAATAAGTTGGCGGTTTACTCCCTTTTCATTTCTAGATGTTCAACAGTTTCTGAATTCATGCAATTCCATGATATTAGGTTGATTGAGGAATGTTGGAATCCACAATGCAATGTAAGGCCGGCATTTTCAGAGATCATTATAAGGTTGGATAAGATAATTATGACTTGCTGCAAACAAGGATGGTGGAAGGACACTTTCAAGCTCCCCTGGTATGCTTGTCTAACTGAATGAAACATTGTTTCTCTTGATATTTGTTGGGAGACTATGTATATGAATTGACATTGGAAAAAAATATAAACAACTTTGTGGGACTGGGGAAGGTCGCCTCTTCATCTTAACCACCTAAAAAAACTTAATCCAATCAAATTTAACAGTATTAACTTTTATGGGTTTAGTTAATATAACTAGAACCATAGATAACCAAAATAGATGGTATAAAATAAAGATATATGTATAAAGTTGATTTCATACTTCATATGTACATTGGCTTGTGTGTGAGTGCTGTAGGTAAAATATGTATGAACTTGTTATATTATTTTTTTTTCGTTTTTAATGTTTACTATACCGGAGTGGTAACTATGATGTCCGACATTGCAGTATGTTACTGTCGAACATTTTCTTAGAGTTATTTATATAGGTCAAACTTTATCTTGAAACCCCAAGATGAATTTTCAATCCTCTCATCACGATCACTTTGTAGATCAGAATAAGTCAAGTAGTTACATAGGGCAACTGCAATATTTATTATACAGTAAGTGACGTATCACGTATTGCACCAAATTAATTGCATTTGGATACATAACCCATTCCTTGTTTTGATGGCCTCACGTCATGAGCTATAATTGAGTAATACTTGTTCTAGGATTGTATGACTTAAAACTTGACGTGATGTGTATTTAGTATTTTAGATTTTAAAATCTACAGATGTTTTACTTTGTTGGAATATACATAGTTGGTGCTAATAACCTTTGCAATAGTCAAAGTAAAATAAATTCGAATCACATTTTAATTTTAGGATTTACAAATATACTTGAGAACAATTCAGAAATTCAGGTTTTCATGAAAAGGACAGTTATACTTCCTTTGGGCATAATAATGTCATAGAATAGTCCCAGCTAGAGCTTTAGATAAGACCATGGTGACTGCAGTATGTTGCATTGACTAAGGGCCGAAAGAAAAACCTTCACTGAGATCTCAAATCAACCAACACTCCATATAAGTGGGTGTAGTACGACTTAGGTTTGAGCTCTATAATTTAGTAGAGGTTCACAAATAAATGCAGATGCTAGCCTGGAACTGAAGGCAATTTCAAAAAGCATTGGTGCGGGTAATTGAATACTAACTCAGGTTCATATTGATTAACGCTGCACGTATGTTTAAGTGCAATTAAGTAAACATTAGATATTTTATTTTATGTTAATTCTTTATTTATATTAATTTATTTAAAAAATATTTATTTTTTTAGTTAAATAAATTTTAATATAAATAAAGAATTAAAATAAAATATATAACATGTACTACTAAATTTCACCTTAACATATGTGCAACATCAATCAATATGAACCGGATGGAGTAACATTCCTCTGGTTTTAAATGTACCATTTAGCACTAACTGCTGCTCCAGAACATTCTAGAATTTTTATTCTCACACTCTTGTCATGCCTTCAATATTAAATGGTTGGATTTGTTTCACACTAATGAATTAAAATGAAAGTCAAAGTATTTATTAATTAATAACTTAAGATTATCTTTGAGAAAATAGATTCGATTCCACTAACAAATATATGGAAGAGTGAGGCTACAAAAAGTAGTACTAATTGGTCCATAAATTTCCCCAGTTGTCTTACTCAAGTAACTTGTACAATATTTATCTGAAAAGAAACTGCGGAAAGTACCTCAGTCTGCAGTCTTTAAGTGAAAAATTCGTAGATAAGTGGCAGGATTTCAGGAAACAGTAAGCCAACATAATAAATTTGCGACTTCTTATTTTCTAGCAGCGAGGATGTAGTTTTTGGTGCTTTAGGTATAGTGATCAAGAAGGTGGTGATGTGTTTGGGAGATAGTATTCTATGGATAAAAATGATAGGGATCAGTTGCATATGATATGATATTACGACTGTTGAAATGCTTCTTGTCCACGATGCATGAATCTTGATATTTCTATATGATAAATTACTCTGTTGTTGGAACCAAGAAAAAAAACATTACACATGTTAGGAAATAGAGAAAAGAAAATGAAAAAGAAAAAGAAAAGTGCTCATTGAGATGCATCATTTTGATTGTTTCATCTTGGCAATTCTCACCCCTGTTGTGATTCTTATTGCAGGATTTGAAAGAGGCCAATTCATATAAAAGGAAAATACAATTCAAAGCAAGCGAAATGTCTGCAGACTCGTAGGAACTTTAATATTATGCTCATCAATGAGTAAATCAATAAGTGATATTTGGACATCATATTTTGGTCCCAGGGTTCTCAATAGGCACAGATGGATGTTAAGATCGATTAAATGACTATCTGAAAGGTCTCCAATCTGTCATTTCCTCTTTTCTTTCCACTAGGGGCTGGAACAGTTCCGCTCTAATGTATGCTTGTGCTTAAATTAGTAGATGGTTTGTACATATACCATGAAATTCTCGGCAATATGTTCAGAAAAAGATAAATGAAAAGATATAATTTGTAGGAGCTCATTTTGTGCTTGTTTTCATTTAATTTCGTCTAAAACTAGCACTTAATACAATGATTTGATCTCTTCTAGCTTCTGCCTAGCAGACTGGAATTATAGTAATGCAATAGGCATGAGATGTCTCTAAAAATATATTAATTCAAGTGCCTTCAAATCTGTTTTCTGAAGTTTTTTGCGTCTGTAATATTTGGCATAAGAAATCACGAAGCCACCCATTAATAGTAATGGAACTCTGCGCAAAGTTTCCTCCCGTGATATGAGTTACTACACCTTGATCGCTTATACTGCCCCAAACATCTGACTGCATTTTCCAACTGAAATGGAATATAACTACTGAAATCGCATTGTACATCCACAATAGTCCTAAGAAAACATGATCCCAAGCCGATACTTGACACGTTCCCCCTCTTCCAGGTCCATCACAAGGAAAACGAAAATCAAGATTTGCTTTATCCGGTATCAAACGGGAGCTATAAGCTTGGGTTTTCAATTCCATATGAAATCTAAAAATGTGAACTTTTGTAACTTTTTTCCTCATCCTATTTTTTGAATGCAGATCATCGAACTGCAGTTACCGAACTGCCACCCGACATTGATCACTACCACCATCGTCTTTACCACAATCACTATTGTTGCAACAATAAAGATCTGACAAAAAACAAGCAAAAAATTTGTCAAGCAGTTCCTCTCCCGGATGACTCCATTTTAACTTTCTCGACTATGCATAATTCTTGATTTGTTTGGTAGTGTGATCGGAGGAAAAGCTTCGAGGAAGAGAGGTTGCTCTTGCTCAACTTTAGATCTTGCACGGGATAGATCCATATACAACAACATTCCTGGAGAAGAAGAAGTAATATTATAAAATTAATAAATTTACCACCGATCAAATATAGGAGTATTCAATTACATAAAATCGAAACATGCAAATTTGTATAATTTTTCTTCATCTCTTTAATTTATGCATATATCGAATTTCTTAAAATACTATTGTAATCACCGCAACCGCATTTGTTGGAACGAAACTTCACAATCCTGATTTATCCTTCCCTCAATAAGAAAATGGGTCAAATTCTAAAAGATCAAACTTATGGGATTTAAGGAATGATATAAAAAAAGAGAGGGAAAAATATTCATTAAAAAGAAATCAAAAAAAAAAAAAGTAAACTATATTTTGTAATCTTACTATTTCTAAATTCACCAACTTTATAAAATTATAGAAATTACAACCAGTTAAATTCAAATCCAGCAGTATTCAATTTCATATGAAATCTAAAAATGTAGATTTCATTTTATTTTTTGAATTCTGATATCAAACCTGACACTATAATCATCACAACACAATTATCATCTTTATTACAATTACCATTTTTGGAATAAAATATATCTACAAAGGAATTGTCCAACATTGATTTGAAGTTGTCACCACAGTTACGTGATGCAATCACCGTGAAGCCGTAGTTGCTTTCACCCGAAAAGAGAAGAAGAAAAAAAAGAGAAAGAAGAACTAAATTTGAGAAATTTATCCAATCACTGCCACCGCGTCGCCGTTAACTTTGCCATGGTAGTGGAAGAAGAAGCTGAGAGTGAGTGAGAGAGACATAGAGTAGTGGCGGGTGGCGGGTGGCGGGTGGCGGGGAGGGGAGGGGACAGATTGAGACCGCCCAACGAGAGAGTAAGAATATGGAGAAAGAATAGGAAAAAAAAACATAAAATAAAAGATGAGTTTGTGGGAGTGAAAAGATATTAGTACGTGTTGATTAGAAATCCATACCTATATTATATAATACCGAGATGAATTAGTCATACGTTCTGTTAGACTTATATTATACCTATGTACGTTTAGTAGCCGATATTATAGAAGTTCAAAATATAAATTAGTCGTATGTTTAGTTGATTTTGTATACCTTTTATTTTTAGGGGCATTTATTGGGTGACACATGTAACCCAAAATATTTACCGTTGAGTAGGTTTACAAGTTTCTGTGTATATTGTTCATTCTAAATTATTATTTACAAAATGAAAATTACTATTCGTAAAATTAAAGTTATTATCTAGTAAAGTTATTACATACTAAAAGAATTCAAAAAAATAACTCATAACAAATCTAAAGTAATCATAATAACATGTAACTATTGCTATCATGAATAATAATATTAAATTTGAAATTATCAAATAAAAATTTGGTATTTTTTAAACATATAGTAACTTTAATTTTATAATAGTAAAAAGACACTTTAGTGCATTTTAGGAGAGACATGTCCCTTCGATCAACCAAATGTTTTACGTTTCTTCATTAGTACTTTCGTAGTAATTTTAGTATTTTTGTAGTAATCTTTGTACTTTTGATAGTAATTTTAGTAATTTTGATACTAATTTTAATATTTTCAATAATAACTTTAATACTAAAATGGAATTGATGAATATTTTGCTTATTAAAATAGTATTTTATATGTCAATACATACTAAAATGTTATTAACCTTAAAATTTTTGGCTAAGTACACGATAAATAATGTCCAAATAGGACACTTACCGTATTTATCCGTATTTTTATTTTATTTGGAATGCTTATTTGGGTAAAATATTAACAGTTCATAATTGTAACAATATAACTTTTAAAATTCAATTTAGAATATTTTTAAATTTCTCGGCAATCTTTTTTCACTTTTTAACATTACATTAGAAAAAGGTTAAAAAGAAATTAAAACCAATAACATATAAAATAGACAAAACAAACCAAGTTAAATTAATAATATTCTTAAGAAAAGCGAAAGAATTAAAGTCGGTGCTGAATACACTTCTTAACTAATAAATCTAAAATAGTATGCCCACTAAGTATTATATATATATATGTTAACGGATCAGCTTTTGGAACATCACTATTTTTTAAACTTTTGATTTCATATATGGTAATCGTAATGGTTAAAGAGAAAAATATATAATCATGTATATTCATGAGTTAATTTTATTAAACTTATTGAAAAAAATGTTAATTTATTTATCAATAAAAATAAGAATATTAATTATAATCTACCTAAACAAAAAATACTCAACATCTCTATAATACCACCATGGTCTTTTCATCGAGTTAATACATTCATGGAACTAGTTAGGGATACACCTGTAGGACATCTCCATAACACATTCATGGAAAGACTATAGTCAAATACCCTAATTTGGAACTAGTTTTAGCAGTGTTTTGATGCTTCTTCTAGGTATCCTTTACGCGTTAATGTGGCTATTTAGAAATGATTTCTATTCAATTTCCTTATTTTCTGATTGTAAAATGGCAGTAAAAGCCATCCGCAATCTAGTAATGAGCAAGTGATATTTGGTATCATGTTTGACTAGGTTCTATATTTGTGCACAATATGGTATATATTTTTAGATATTTATAATTTAACAATTAGTATATTTTCAAAAAATAAAAGTTGCTGAATTTAAAATATTACTTAACACGAAGAGCTTATTGTTTTTTTATTTTTTTATTTTTATGATTGATTACGAGGTAGATAAAGAATTAAATTATAAACATATACTAAAATAGCTTTAAACAAAATCAAAATTTTATTCCTAGTTAGTTTGTTCTAATTATTTATTTATTAGGATATGTAATATTGTAATATTTGTTTCATATTCAAAATAAATGTGTTCTATTTTATTTTTTTGTTTCAATTTAAAATCATTGATATAGTTGTTTTTTAAAGTTGATTTAAAAATTTTAATATAAAAGTACAGTTTTATTAATTATAATTATTTTCGAAATCGACTTTGGTAAGAAGAGTAACAAAATTGATTTTTAAAATGACTCAACAAATTTTATAATAAAAAATTTATTTCGATTTAAATTTATAAGTTAATGAGTTGACTCAGTAATCGACTCACTAAATGGTTTTGTACTTTTATAAAATTACTGTAAGTTCTATAATAGTATGAGATTATGGAAAATAAGGTTAACTTATTTTTAAATTTTGAGTTGTAGTAATTTTTTTTATATTATGCAACGTTTTTGGAAAAAATCTAACTGTACATATAATTTTTTTATATTATGCCATGTTTTTGGAAAATCTAATCGTACATATGAAAACAAACTTAAAAATAATAGAGTTTGCAAAATTTCATTCTTACTATGTGCATCATATGTTTTCAATTATGCGAAAATAATAGAGTTTGCAAAATTTCATTCTTACTATGTGCATCATATGTTTTCAATTATGCGAGTTCAACAAATTTTTGTGAATAAACTTTTATAAAATTTTATGTAGTTATAACTACTTTACACATAATCACCAAAAATTACGAAATTTGCACATTTTCGTGTTTTTAAATTCTCTATCCATCTGTAAGCTTGAATTTCATAAAAAAAATTACGAAATACATAAAAAAATCACTGCAACCCATTTTTTAAAAATAGGCCGCAACATATATATTTTCCGTTTTCCTAGAATATACGTATGGAGTATTGTGATATAAACATTATCCGAAGATCATTTGTTGCCAAGGCGCATAACCTTGCACAAACGGCTCGATTATTCTCTTTATAATATTCTATTACTGTTCTCAAAACAAAAAAAAAACAAAAAAAAATAAAAAAAAAAAAGAAAAAAACATTGAATCTCTTTATTTATTTTTGTTGATTACTAAGAGGGTAAGTTTTTTTATTTTCTATTCTGCTCGTAGAAATGTTTACTACAAATATTTACTACCCCACCGGAACTGCTCACATAACAAAAGGAGACAAGTCAATTAGAAGTCTCATTTTATTAAGCCAAAAATAATTCATGCATTGTAACCATTGTTATGCACTAGCTTCAACTGAACATGACAGTAGAGTTTGTGTGATTCATAGAGGTGGACCTTAGAATGGAAGTTTGTTACCTAAATATCACAGTTTTTTCGATTTGTTGTTATTTATAAAATCTTTTTTTCAATATTAAGAAAAATAAATTGTATTATTTTTTCCTGCTTTCATTTTATTATTATTTATGGATATTCCATCTACATAAGCTAGTTAAGTGAGTCGTCGATCAGTAATGATACGGTGTGGTATAATTAAATGATTTTTTAGAGACACACCATTTATATAAAGAAAATAGATACTTTAATGCCTCATGGGAAAAATTCTACTTCAGTCAAATAAATATATTATGCTTCAATATTAGTTTTTTTGATGGTAATTTTAATATTTTCGACGGTAATTTTAGTACTTTCAATTATAATTTTAATATTTTTAATAATAATTTTAGTAGTAAAGTGGAATCAATAAAAATTTCGGTTACTAATTTGTACGTCAATATATACTAAGTGTCATTGACTGCATATATAATGAGTTTTTGTATCGTAATTGAATCTTCAAATGTACATATATATTACACAGAAAATATACAAAATAATGGGTTTATGCATTTGGGCACATATACTTTTAGGAGATTATATGATTGCTCAACTTAAATGCATTGATTAATACGGTCATGCATTAATGAGCTCTAGCTATAATTACCGAAATTTCTCCACAGTATGAGGCCCATTAAGATTTTACCAAAACAGAATTTGTTTGGTTCCACAAGAAATTCAGCCAAATTTTTGGCTGGCAAGGTTAATATTGGCATTCTCTGGCATAAATTCATGCAAACCTGCTAGCTTTTGAATTAAGCCCATAAAAACTCCTCAAATCAACTCCACAAATTAAATATCTAATTCTCTTTTTCCCTAACATTTGATAAACATCATGAATGTTCTCTTGTTGCTACTTTGCTTCATCATCTTATATTCCTCATGGACCTCATCAGCAGCTAGAAATAAGTACAACGTAATCGATTTCGGAGCGAAATCTGATGGCATGATAGATTCATCAGAACCCTTTCTTGCTGCATGGGAAGCAGCATGTGCATCTAGGAAGCCTTCTTTGATATACGTACCGCCGGGAAGGTTTTTGCTTGGAAATGTGAACTTCTATGGCAAAAATTGCAACAATGGAAACATTAGGGTAGTTATCGATGGCATCCTGGTGGCGCCGTCGGATTACCGAATGTTGGGAAATTCTGGAGAGTGGATAAAGTTTGATAGAATGAGTGGAGTTTCAATCGAGGGCGGAACCCTAGATGGTCAAGGGAAGTCCCTTTGGGATTGCAAAGCTTCCGGCATGACTTGTCCCGATGGTGCTACGGTATCTTTAAACCCTATAAATTTATATAAACAAAATATTTTTCTAAAATAAAAATAGAATAACGTATATGAAAATGGTTACTTAGATATCCGGAATCAATCATGCATAGTATGTTATCCGTCATAAATTGAAAGTTATATGATATAACTATTAATTTCATTGGTCATCAATTATTTTTTCTAAAAGGTGAAAATGTCTGAATTTTAAATATGTAAAGTAGTTACTGATCGATGAGTGGCGAGTATTTAGACATTGAACTCCTCCTATGTAACCAAAAAAGAAAAGAAAAGAAAGTTACACACATGCTTTGCTAATTGTACCTTAGAACTCAAGGTACAACTTGCACGGGTTAATTAAGTTACAAGCTGAACATGCAACGTGGGATAGGAAAAAGAAATTGATCACCGTAACTATAACTCAGTAATGAGTAATGACTACTGATTTTTGTAAAAAAATTACTTATAAAACGTACACAAAAATGATATCAACCATTTATATTGTATGGCACGTTCCATTTAAAGTCCAAAAACAGACCACATAAAATTGACCCTGAATACATTATATGTTACAAATGTTCTAATTAAGATATACTCCATGTTAACTACACATTTTCGTAGGAAGTACCTATTGTACAACTCTTGGTTAATTATATAATTAGTCTAAGGTTTTTCACAACATGCAGTCACTTACCTTGTCCAACTCGAAAGACATCAAGGTCACTCGTTTAACTTCGTTGAACAGCCAAAAGTTCCACATTATTGTCAATGGCTGCCACAACGTAAGACTACATGCAATGAAGATCAACGCCTCAAGAAATAGCCCCAACACCGACGGAATTCACGTGAAATCGTCGTCTTATATCACTATCGTACACTCCTACATTAGTACAGGTGATGATTGCATCTCTATTGGCCCTGGATCATCTAATTTGTTGATTCATCGCATTTCTTGTGGACCTGGCCATGGGATCAGGTATTTTCCTTTCAACATATCTACTTTTATTTAGACAAAAGTTGAACTTTTCATGACAACTATGCTATATGGACTCCTCGTATCTAATTCTTTTTTTTTTTAAAAAAAATCAAAATCTCCGACGTTTGACATTGGGATAAAAGTATGGAGGTGAGATACTCCATTTTAACGTAAAAAAGGGATAAAATTGAGGTATATCCATGTCTAATATATCCTCTACGAAACTCCATTCGAGTCCACATAACTTAGCTTGACACCGATATACTCCCTTTATTCCACAAAAAAAATAACATTTTATTTTGTTTGTATTAAATTGTGAAATTCTAAAATTCAAATTGTGTCGGTTATTAATAATATTTTAATATAATAAAGTGTTTATTTTGTTGGAATTTTAATGTATTATATAATGTTAATCATTTTACAATTGAAATCAATAAAATTCAAATCAAATTTAAATCATAAACTTTCACAAAAGTATGAGAGTAATTTTTGAAATATTGTTGTTGTTTTTTTAACAGAGGTAGTAGCTTAATAATATCATCTGTCATAGTTGTTAATAATATTTATCGTTAATTAGTTTTTATTACATCCTATGTCTATAGATAGTAGTTATCTTGTGGCAGAGTTTGTTGATATCAGATTGTTATCCTTATTGGACTCTTCTGTTTACATGATGTATTACCGGGATCTCTAATCTGTACTCAATGATTATTAGTTAATGAAATATTTTTGTATTTTATATTTTAACTTAATATCAGAGCTTTTATGGTGTAACATACTAAAATATTGTTTTGTTTAATTTTAATAGTATCGGGAGCCTTGGTTGGCAATTGCACGAACACGGGGTCCGAAACGTGACAGTTTTTCGGGTTAATTTTACCGACACTGAAAATGGCGTGAGGATCAAGACATGGGCAAGGCCAAGTCATGGATATGTTTGGGGTGTTGTTTTTCGGAACATTAAGATGCTCGACGCTCGCAATCCCATTATAATTGATCAAAATTACTGTCCTCACAAAATAAATTGCCCGAATCAAGTACGAACAAAATATAACATCACTTGCCTTTATAAAACGCAAATTCTATCACTCATATTACTTTTCTATTGTAAAAATACGTTTCAGTTTTTATAAATAAAGTTGTGTGTGTATATATATGTATAGGAACATTATTCAGTAGAAACCATTTATAAACACACTACACACACACACACACTCTATTTCTCACATTTTTAGTGAAATCTGACCTCACATATAGAAACCTACGCGGGAAAATAGAGGATGCAAATTTTCATATATATATATATTTGTTTGTGTGTACATATGTATGTATTTGTGCTAATATGGTCAAGGACATGTCACTATGTATTAGAGATAGTATTAGTTATTATGATAATAATGAATAGGTTTAGATAATAAGTAATATTATTAGTGATATTTATCTATACGATAAAATGTAGGTTTTATGAGTTATCGATATGTGCCTATATATGAACATTTATATAATGTAATCATTTGAGTGAGCGAATAATATTTTTCTCCGTGTAATTTGATACACATTTTTCTTTTGATCTTATACTTTATGTATTTCTATAGTATGTATTGATATACAAAATACCAATTTAATAAATGAATTTTTTATTGATTTTATTTTAGTATTAAAATTACTATCAAAAATACTAAAATTAGTATCCAAAATACTAATATGAAAGTGTAAAATATTTATTTGACCGAAGATGTACTAAAATTATTTATAATGTTGTTTGTTTTCGATGTGCAGGCTTCAGGTATAAAGATTGGTGATATTAGATATAAAAATATTTACGGAACGTCGGCATCAAAAGTTGGGGTGAAATTTGATTGCAGTGAAAAAAATCCATGCAAAGGGATAAGGTTGGATAATGTAAAGCTCAGGTACAGGAATAAACCTGTGGAAGAATCATGTATTAATGCTGCTGGATCAGTATCTTATGGTTCAATTGAGTCTAATAGTTGTTTAAAAGAATGAAATATAGAATGATATGGAGTTAGGTTAAAGTTACTATGGGAAAGTTCAAAAATATTGAATCAAGTTACATCGGAAATACCGTAATGCATGATTCATCCCTCTTTTATACATATATATATATATTAAAAAAGTGATAATAGGTAAAATTTAAAATCTTATTTGGTAGAGAGAAATTTTTAGTGGGTTGAAACAGTGGATGATACATGATAAGATACAGACAAATTAAACTCCTAAACTATAAACTATGAGAAGAGTTAGACTAATACAATATGTGCAACATCTGCCGCTCTAACCCACTAGGGTTACTTCTCCCAAATAAGACATTATATTTCACTTATTCAAAAATTTAACAATAGGACACTTGCCAACTTTTAATGGGGCAATCTCTATCCGGTCACCAAAATCAACAATAATTCCTGAGCCAACCTCCACTAAATATATGTATTCTATTAATGAAATAAATAATTACGAATACCCAAGATTACCCTCATTCATTAATCCCAACAAAATCGACTGACAATTTGAATTAGGAGAAATAAACTCCTACCTATATACATAATATGTACACACACATATATATATATAGGAGGTCAATTGGTAGCTAACTTTAGTTATCAAAACTTTCGTAGCTAATACATTTCACATTATTGATTGGATGATCAAAGGATCCAGATTAAACAACAAAAAAATTTAAAAAAAAAATCTTTCTGCCAGTGACACTAGCGGAAACTTTGTATTATTTTTTTTAATAGATTTGTCCTTAATGGTGGAGCTGTGAGCTGGAAGAGTTCAAAACAAGAGACAGTTGCCGATTCAACAACAGAGGCCGAGTATATTGATGATGTCTATTGAGGATGTCTATTGAGAAGGATAATCAATTTGATGTTGTCAATTATAAAGCTCTTTGCACCCCGTATATTGAAATATGGAATGATTTTCAAGATAATTTAATTGGGTTGTTGGTATCACATAATAAGAAGGAAAATAGTCTAGATATGGATATATACTATCTATGGTACCATTAAGTCACTCGTAGACTTATTGAAAAACAAGACCCGACTGATCTCTGATATAGAAACTGAGCGATATTTGATTAAGTTAAAGTAATTGACGTAACTAATC
>CM025780.1:3299266-3319584 GCA_014636745.2 Centella asiatica | reverse complement strand
GATTAGTTACGTCAATTACTTTAACTTAATCAAATATCGCTCAGTTTTTATATTAGAGATCAGTCGGGTCTTGTTTTTCAATAAGTCTACGAGTGACGTAATGGTACCATAGATAGTATATATCCATATCTAGACTATTTTCCTTCTTATTATGTGATACCAACAACCTAACTAAATTATCTTGAAAATCATTCCATATTTCGATATACGGGGTGTAAAGAGCTTTATAATTGACAACATCAAATTGATTATCCTTCTCAATAGGCATCCTCAATATAGTGTGGTCGAATGGTGGTTCAGGTAACCTCTGATGATGACCAAACTACCTCAGAACCCTATTAGGCATTTGAAACTCAAACTCATCAAAATGAATTAAGGGGATCCTGCAATTAACAATAATCTCTCCATTCACTCATCCTCAACATCCCCGTCTAGTTTATAAAAATGTCTATAAGGACTCCAAGTGATCTTATCCCTTGGTTGGTTCTCAAATTCTTGTCTGTACAAGGGTACATTCTAGTGAGGATTAAATCACCTATCACTGTAGGGAGTATGCTTGGCATATGCATATTCGGTAACACGTGGCCACCAATCATCTGAATTGGTACGTGGAAATGAATGACTAATCCAAATCTTGTCATATGCCCAAATCTACAGAACAGTCATGCATCTTGTTATCCTTCATGGTAAAGCAACTTTTCCCTTTTTTCTCCTTAAAATGGAAGGTGTGATGGAGTACTCAATATATAGATGCTAGCACGGCTGATCCCCAAGCATAGTTGACAATCTCTTCTATATCTCGAATAAAAAGCATATACCTATAAGAAAAAGTTCAACATGTATTCAATTTTATATAGTTAATGCGATTAATAACAAAATATAAAATTAAATCATACCTTGTCGGGCATATGCTTTTTATATTGGTTGGAAACAATATTGCACCGCCAACCAGAATATATACACTCTCGTGTGGACTACTACATAGTGCTTTGGTGGATCATTTGGTAGTTCACTAAAAATTTTAACCAACCACTTTAAACAAATTCCACCTTCATGCTTCGTTTCCTTATACCACCTATTATGCCATCTTTTATTGAAACATTCTTTAAATATTTTTTGCTCTTTTTTCTAATTTAAAACATTGCAAGTGAGAGGTTTCTCGTTAAGTGGCAAACCAAGTATATAATATATGTCCTCCAATGTGATTGTCACCTCATCGAGATTCAAGTGAAATGAATTAGCGTTAGATCTCCATCTTTCGGCTAATGCAGTCATGAGACTTGCATCGTGCCTCAGACATATACAACCAAAAGTAAATACGTGAAATCCAACAGTATTTATAATTTCTTTTTGTTCATCACTTAGTACCACGAATCATACTTTTGGTTTGTTTGTTGAGCAACCTCTAAAGTCCTAAACTTATTCCGGTTATAAATATGTGAAGACACATGAGATGGTTGATCATTCAATACACTATCATCGTTCGGACTTGGGAAATCATCAAATTGATCCATTGCAAACTAAAAAATTTTAACAAAATATTACACACTGTCATATACACATATATACACACTGCCATTGCAATTATTAAAAAATAAATATATATACTCGTTGTACACACTGTTATTCATATGTTGGAGAACAATATACATACTCATATATACACACTGCCAAAATTCAATATTCACAACAAATTTGTCCTTTTAAAAAATCTTACTTGATTAAGGGTTTTAACATTTTGATGTAGCAAATGAAATTGAGCAGAAGGAGTGAAAGTTCTAATTCAGATTAAATTAATCTCAGCAAAAGTTGTATATGATAGTGGACAAAAGTTGTATATGATGTTAGATGAAAGAAGAAAAAGAGAAATATAATAGGGCATCAGGGGCAGAAGAAACAAAGAAAGATATAAAGAAACAAAGAAACTAAGAAGAAATATGAAATATTTTAAATTTTAACCCCATGTACCAATAGAAAGAAAGAATGTGTTTAGAATATTTACAAACATCCGCTAGTGTCGCTGGCGAAAAGAAGATTTTTTTTTATTTTTTCGTTGTTTATTCTAAACCCTTGGATCATTTTATCAACAATTTAAAATGTGTTAGTTATGAAAGTTTTGGTAGCTAACATTAACTATGAATTGGATCCCATATATATATATATATATTCACATAAACTCACTAAACTCACACTACATATTTATAAACTCATACCAACTCACAACAAATATATTAAACTCATAGACATTAACTCACAACACATACATATATTTAAAGAGAAACAACATTTGAAAATATTAAAAAAATAGTAAAAATGATTAGAAGGTTGAAAATGAACAGTAAAAATGGTTGCAAGATTGATAAAGATAAGGCATCTTTTAAAATTAATCGAAGATAAGATGAAATTTTAAAAATGTGAATACCAAAAAAGGAGGAATCAGTCAAACACATTTAAAACTCTGAGAATGTTGGATTTTGAAGAAAAAAGAAAAAGAAAAAGGTATAAATGCACATGACAAAATGAACAAATAAAAAGAAAACCAATAATAAATTTTAAAAAATGACCTCACAGGATTTTTTCCTAAAACAGTGACCTACCGACAATTTTTCTATTTTTAATTTACATGTTATAGGAGATGAAACATATAATGGTACAAATAAATTGAACCGTTAAAGGGGGAAAAAACTTGTGTAATGCCAAGATTCAGAACTCAAATTAAATTGAAAGCATACATGCATCAATTTTATAGAATTAATATTTAAATTAAAACTTGACATTAGATTTAACTTAATTTCAAGCTTTGAAGATAAGTTGTCAAGCGTAGTAGTGTGCTATTATAGATTTTATAGTAGGAATATAGTGTAAGGCTGAGTGACGCAGCTAGAAAACTTAATTTTAGATTTTGGGGGACAATAATCAATAATATTTGATTTAAAAGAGAATTTGTAAATATAAAATTAACTTGGATATGGTAAAAAAATTTGAGATATAAGAATAAAAAGACTAAAAAGATATTTAGTTATGTAGGAGACTTTGATTTGAACATTAGTGGGTTAAAAGAGTTATTTTCATTTAAAATTAAGAGAGATATATATCAGACCAAAAAAGAATACTTATGATTGTGTATATATATTTTGAAAGATCATATTTAAAAAATGTACTAACATAATCTATGACCAAATAATATTTAGACTTTTAGAGGGACTATAATACCCATTCTATACCTAACTCCGTCTCTGGACTAAGGTCAATTAGTGAATGTTCATGCTCGAGTTTGTGGAGTTTTAGGTTTTTCGCCTACAACTCTATAAGCAACATGTAGCCCCATTTCTATATCTTGTGTCTTTTTGATTCTTATGTCTTTTTTATTGTTAGAGATATGTGCTCAGTGCTCCCTTAATTTCATATACCATTTGTTCTAAAATTAGAGATACATTTTGATTTTTTGAATCACACGATGATATATTGAATTTCAAAACTAATGTAATATATGAAAGTTTAAATGTAAATTATGTTCTAATCAAAAGTTTTTGTAATAAACTACAAGATTATAATAATTATATTGACTAAAATCAATTAAATTGACATTAATTTAAAATCTAAATATATTGTTGTTTAACTTGAAAAAAATAAAATATATCTCTAATTTTGAAATAGAAGAAAATATTTTATTTTTTAAAAAGTTTAACCGGACATATTGAATGCCAGAGTTACATAATCAATCAAAATTTAATATGTAATACAAATATCATCAGTTGATCGGAAAAAAAGAAATGCTAATATACATCTAGTTTGGAGTAAAGAGTATACAGTAATGCATTATAAACCGCTATAATTTGAAAATAATCATGTGAGAATATATAATTTCTAAAATTTAAACCACAAATAATATAACCAAAACAAACAAGTTCCTCATGTGATGATAGGATTGACGACTCCAGAGCCTATTGTTCAATTTGTTTCCTTGATAATAAAAGTTGATTCAACTAATATGACTCAACAAGTACTATTCTCACAACTAATATAAATACCTTATCGATATATGGACAACTACCTCTCGAGCACATGTTTAGCTTGATAAGAGGGATACCAGCTAACAAGCTTTGTACCTTTTTCAAGTAGAGTGTTGTATGGACTTCCCGAGCTTTATATTCTCCCAAGTCTTGCCTTTTTACTAATCGAGAGTCACTCTACATTAGTAGGATTTTTACCTCGAGACTTTTGGCAAGGTGAAGTTTGGCTAGGAGTGCTTCGTATTCTGCGACATTATTCGTCGCTATGAAGTCGAATTTCACAACTTGTTTAACCTTGAACCCTTTTGGTGAGATAAAGACGAGGACTACACTACTTCTGGTGGAGGTAGATGAACCATCGACGTATAATTTTCACGCATTCTCTTCTTGGAAGTTGACTTCCGGCTCTGATGCAGGATCTACCTCCATCTCAAATAGGAATGAGCACTCGATAATAAAATCGATGAGTGCTTGGGCTTTGATCGCTTGCCGAGGTTAATATTCGAGGTGATATTGACTGAGCTAACTTTCCCGATGTCTCTGGCTGATGTACAATCCAACGTAAAGATTGATCTATACGAACTACAATGACTCAATCTTGAAAATAAGGTTTGAGTTTTTGGTTCGCAATGATTACAACATAAGCTGTCTTTTTGAGGTTAGGATACCTAATTTTAGCATCTCTTAGATCATGACTCATGTAATATACGGATTTTATGTTTCTTCCATTGGCTTCAGGCTATCCGAGTCTCTTTCGATGAAAAACTCTAATTCAATAACTTTAATGTCTTTCTGTTTACTAACACCGACGTAAATTGGACACTAAACTCTGGACATAACATCTTAGAGCTATTTCTTGGTCTCCACACACCGATCTGACACCATTGGAGGTAGGGAATTTCATCGTGAGGTGCGGAATGGAAGTTAATGCTTGGATAGAGAATAAGGTAGGCTGACCAAGTATGTCATTGAACTTGCTTTCTAAGTTCACCACATAGAACTTGATCGGGATGAAGAACTGGCGAGGGGCGTCTGCGATCACCGTTGTTATCTCTCTGGTTCCCGTAATGGGCACTGCATTGTTTCCGAAACCAAAAAGGTTGATTCATTGCACAACTCTAATTTTTTGCCTTGTAAATCTAGTCTATTATAAGCATGATTGAAGAGGATGTCTACCGAGCTTCCGTAATTGACGAGGTTTCAACGAAGGTCCATAGTTCCCACCTACGCGGTGATGACTTGGGCATCTTCATGTGGCTCAGACATACTTGGTAAGTAGTCTTTTTCAGAAAAGGTAATGGTTGTGGAAGGTGTTCTCGGTTTGGTTAGGTTTGACACATTGTGAACATACGTAATAAACGTCTTCTTTTACCTATTGGAAAGAGAAAATTCACCTCCTCCGATGATAACATCTACCATTCCTCGGGCGGGCGATGGTTCTAACAGTTGAATGGATTTCCATGTGGCCGAGAAGCATTCACTGTGTATGTCACAAGATTTTTATTTTGGACATTCGTTTAACTGAACGTCTTGAAGTTGAAACATTCCTTGGTGTTGTGACCCCGTTCCTCATGGTAATCGCAATACTTGGGGCTATTTTGCGCTTTACCGAACACTTTGATCACGTGAGGTTGGACAAAGAAGGCCTCGTGTCTGATCTCATTAAGAATCTGAGCACGAGTAGCATTCAGTTGTGTTTGCCACCATTGTCATAACATCTGTGACCCATTTTTAGGGATGCTATGGCCTCCAAGTTGCGTCTTGGAACCTGCAGACATACTGCCTCAACATCTTATTGTTTCTCTGTCGGATTTGAATGAGCGAAGTCATTTTTTTAACTCGGTGTCTGCTAGAACCGAACCGATTATGGAACTTCCTTTTGAGGCTATTCCATAAAGATATGCACCTCGGTGGGAGGCTGGTGAACCATTCACAGGCAGCCTTCTTGAGTGTGGAAATAAATACTGGTGCATGATGTTATCTTCTTGGTTCTAGACGACGTTGAACAGTGGATGGAAAATTCGGAGAATCCGAGTCCGAGCTTCATCGATGTCGACTACTACTCCTTCTAGAGCTATAATATATCTCAGGAGAACTAGAATAACTACAACCTCTCTTTGACATGTGTGGGTGGGAGTGACGCCGATGACGAAAGTTTACGTCATCCTCAACTTCTTCTTCTATCACTTGTAAAACGAATAATTTCTTTTCTTTGTCAATTTGTTGGAGGCATAGCTGTTTTTGTTCTTCCAGAAGGAGCTTAATTTGCTCTTGTTTTGTGCTTCGATGGTAATGACCAATGTCGTGTTGTTCTCGACAGCCTTTGCTGCGTTCTTAGCATCTATGTTGGATTGGTGAGAGATGCTATCCTCTAGATTCATGGAGGAGATGACATTACTTCTTGGGTTTGACGACCCTTTTCTTCGATGAGTAGGGGATATATTTCACGTGAGACGTAGGAGTCGAGGACTTGGCATGGCACGTGGGCACAAATGATTTTGCATGGGAGGTGGAGGTTGACATGACTGTATATTTAGTTAAAGGTGATTTTAGACACAAAACATTAGGAGACCTTCCTTCTAACGCTAATATATAGGATTTTTATGATTCTCGGAAAACCTGCAAAGACAGAGAAAAATGATTAACCCAACGACAGTTTGTAGTTGGGGAAATTCCGGTGTGAAAGTAAGTATCCTTAGGAATTAAAGGTGAGGTCTTTATGACCAATTTATGGTTTTCATGTTGGGACTCTAGAACAGATGTATTTAATTAGGTCCAATAACTTATGTCTTATATTTGGAGCCCAACAAGGCCCAATTTATTTTATTTTAAATTTTCTTACCAAAAAAAAATATCACGTTTATTTTAACTTCTAAAATTTTAAATCTCAACATGTTGTTTGTTCTTTCAGTAGGAAAGAATAATTAAATTGCCATGACCAGGCATTTCAGTCATGGACTGCGTAGGTACGGTATTCTTTCTTTTTTCTTGTTTCAAAATTGTGTACTATATGCCTGTACTCTAGTTTATGGATACATTGCAGCTTCGATCACTTGATGGATATATATATATATATATATATATATATATATTCCAAGCAATGAAATTAAACCCAATCTGAGATGCCACAATAATCATTCCATGTTCCACATTAATGACTCCGGAAGCCATTCTATCGCCTTTGTCTTCGGTTTCCATGAGTTATCACGTGCAATTATCGACATTGTCACAAACTAACGTATTATTAATTTATTATTGTAATTTCATATTATTACTGTTGTTACTACTTCCATAGTTCTTAAAAGGAATTATATTTGAATTTTTCGATAAATATTAATATTATATGTTTGCTTGATAATTACTCCGGATATGTTTAGATAATCAAAGAAATAATATATATTTTTATAAATGTTTAATTAAGGATATGATAAAAACATTATGATGAAATATTTTAGAACAAATAGCATTACAATAAATATAAATATTTTTGTGGAACAAATCTCATATATTCAAATATAATGTTTTTTTAGGACAGATGAATAGTTAGTACTTTTATCTCTTATTGTTTATATGTTTTTTATTTTGTTATTATTGTTGTTATTATTTTTCTTGGTTCTCTTGGGTGATAATAAAATCTTTTTGTCGATATAGAAAAGAAAGAAGAAAAAATTACTATATAAGGAGTACGTAATGCTCGATGTGAATCAAAATTAGAGATATATTTCTTTTTTAATAAAGTATCATTTGTAAATTTTATAATTTTATTTGTGATATGAGTTTGTAAAAATATCGAAGTATAAAAGTTTGTATTTAAGAGTATTTATATTTTATGATAATTTACTTCAAAATTTTAAAGAAAAGATATTTTCACTTTAATTTTGGATTATAGCATTTTGTAAACTTATTTTATGTGAACTGAAATAAATGTCCAATAATAAAATAGAGTGTGTGTATATAGATATATATATATACACACACAAGCTGGTAATATGTTCGTATACACCATCATCTAATTAACTAATTACATTATACTTCAACGCAATACAAATTTGAGACATATTCTAAAATGATAAAAAAAAGTTATAATAAATATCAATATACCATTGTCTTTTAATTTTTTTTTTCTTTGGTGTCATTATATTGAAAGTTAATATCTAAAATTCACACAGTTACTAATAACTATAACACTATTTTTAAGATAAACCTATAAATTTTAAAACTTCAACGTTCTTTTATACAAAGAGACAGTCGTGCTGGTCTAGACCGCAATGTAAGTCGATCAGATAACATACTTTTCAATGAATATCTTATTGACACTAAAATCACCACTTATCTGTCTGTTTGTGCATATAAAAAGATAACTTATCGGCCATAAGTGTAGTAATCTTCATAACTTGCCATAACTTATTATACATTGAACGACCTATAATACAATTATATATAGGTCAAAATATATTAAGAAAATTTATGTTGATTAATTAATAATGTAGAACTTGGGACAGTAAAAGAAAGTATTGCTTAAATCATGCAGGATTATGTATTTATTTTTTGTGTTTGTACTTTTGAGTAACTCATGCGAATCTTTAGAGCTTGGAGCCAATGAAATTTTTTCTATTGTTTCTTGAATGAATTACTAGATTTAATGAGATCAAATTAAGTGTTAGGAAATTTTTTGAATAGTTAGTAGGTGAATATTTAAATTGAAGTAATATCGATATATGAAATTTACTTGAAGTTTTGAATCGTATCTAAAGCACTTTCTTTGTGGCGACAATTATCATTACCTCGTAGAGCTTACTCAACATGTTATAAAACACTTTTATTTCAAGTGTACAACAAAGTTTTTTAGAACTGTCATTCAATAATGTAGAAATTTTTTTAAAATATTTATCCCGAAAAGGAAAGCAACAATTATAGAATTGAGGAAAAAGTGAAAAAAGATTCCATAAGGATGTGCTTGGATTGTAGCAATGAAAGAGAATGGGAAATAAAATGCGGTAAGGAATAATTATAATTAGGAACTTGTCAAAATTTTATAATAATTATAAGAGAGGGTGGAGTGATTCTTTCATTTCATGTACAATGTCAATTCTCAATTAATGACGAACAGTTTATTTATTTTCTTTTATTGTCATTTTCCTTTTATTCATCCTCACCTCTCATCTTACTATCAATTTTCATTAAAATTCTTATAATTTTTTTAATCTATTTTTGCTTCAATTTTACTTCCTCAATCTAAACACACTCTAAAAGTAACCTCTTCGGTTATATTTGGCACACAGAAACTTAGTATCAGAATGAATGAGAATATTATATCTAGTTATAAGATATTTGAAAATAATAGAATCTAATATTATCATATTCATGTTTGAATGCAACCAAAAATGTCTAGGAATTAAAAATTCAAATTAATAATAATGAAAAGTCAGAGTTTGGGTGGTGGTTGCAACGGTGCCTGATGGTGGTGGTGCTCGACGACAACGTTGGTGACAGCGGTGGCTGATGGTGGTGGTGGTTGACATGATTAGGTGTGTTGGTGGCTATGGCGGTTGGCAGTGGTGATGGTGATGGTGATCGTCGGTGATGGTGATCGCCGGTGATGGTGGTGGTCAGCGGCCGACTATGGTGTCGCCGGCTAATGGTGGTGGTATTTAGGTGTGATTAGTTTGTTGGTGGTGATGGTACGTGGTGGTCAGTAGTGGTGATAGTAGTTGGGTGGTGACGGTGGTGGTGACGGCAATCCGCGGCAATACGGCTATACGGTATCCTTCTTTCATATTAATCACATGCTCTTTTTTCGTATACCAATCCAAACATAAATATTATGAGTATAAAAATAAAATATCCATTTTCATGATAAAATGCCTACATACCAAACATAATGTTAAGGTTTTATATGAATACGAATAACATGGTGATCTATAAGTTTATAGATTCATTGCATGATAACCATTTAAATTTGCATTCTTTGGAAGTACTGTTCTTGTTTCCCAAACCATATAACATATTTCTGGATATATAATTTAGTATTCTCAAATGATCGCACATCAAATTTCAAAATTTATATAATTTAAAAAATTTCTTTATTTAACATTTATTTTAATGAAATATTTTTGCTATAAACTATAAGAGCTTTTTAATTTTATAAATGAAAATCTATTAAATTAACATTAATTTTAAAATTTAATATGAAATTATTTGACTCCAAATATAAAAATGCATCTTCATTTCTTAAATGAACGATAACAATTAAGAATGGCCATAGAATATAAACCCCACTGCCGTGATGCCTTGTTTAAATATATGCTGGATCCAAGTGACACTATTTAACCCAAAAATATATAAAGGTCCTTAGGTCCACACAAATACCAAATGACTTCTTCCCCGTCAGTGTGGTTTGCTGAAAATATTTTCGTCCAATATAATTAAGTTTCAACATTTTTTATTAAATTTATGTTATTATATTATTATTTGCAATGTAACTATCTATTTAAAAAAAGTACAATGTATATACTAATATAAAATATAAAATAATAATATAATAACATAAACTGTACGAAAAAAATTCAAATATACTCAAATTTTATGATAATATTTTTCAAATAACTACACCTGCCCGTAATTTTCTAATGACCAAATGCTCCTTTGAACTATTGTCTAACAAGCATTTACCATTGCCACAATATATACAGTAGTTTCCCATTAAGTTTTTCTGTTAGAAAAAATAACATAATACATGCACGCAGGGGCGGGGATGTACAGTAGGTCCGCCGGCCCGGCGACCGGGGTTCATGTTCCTTGTGGATTTTGTAGAAAATAGTAAGTCAACCATCGTAGTTAGCTAATTTACATTTTGAGTCATTAAATGTTAAAAAAATACAATCGAATAATCGAATCATTATTTAAAAGTTTACAATTATACAATTTCGTTAATTTTTAATGGAAACTATTTGTTTG
The DNA here is from genome assembly GCA_014636745.2 of Centella asiatica. NCBI lineage: Eukaryota > Viridiplantae > Streptophyta > Magnoliopsida > Apiales > Apiaceae > Centella > Centella asiatica. The sequence goes on along the minus strand of CM025780.1, from coordinate 3,308,614 downwards.
ATGCTTAAATGCTGATGACCGGAAAAAAGTTCAAAAAATAAAAAACATATGTGGCAGCTGAAGTGGATAACACATGTAAACAATAAATTAAATATCACCTATCATAATACTAAATTAAATTAACGCTGTATTAATTATTATTTCGAATATCATTAAGCACTTGCATTAATATTTTTAAACAATTAAATCAAAGATATTAAATTAATATTAATTAATTAAAAGCACAATAGTTATATGTAAAATAATAAATCAAGTTAAATATTTTTTATATATTCAACTTAAAAATTTTCAATAAAAAGTAAAATTAATTATTATGCAACATTAGAATAAATGCACTAGTTATTTCCAAAAAAATAAAAAAAAATAAAGATAAAAGATAACTTTTTTTTAAGAAAAAGTAAATTAATTATTTGATCAAGGTTTTGATTTGGCTTCCAAGTTTTAGTTTCGCTAATCTTTTTAACCCATTACTCCACATCTACTTTAGCTTAACAACTCCATTGAAAATTAACGGAATAATACCATTGTAGACTTTTTAAGAGTGTAATAATTTAATGGCATTATTTCAAAATTTAATGATTCAATGGATAAAAGTGGACAACTACAACCTTCAATTTCCTATTTTTTAATTTCCTTGTGGTTTTTTATTTTTCTATACATATGGTTTCATTTGTCTTCTACTCATCGTTTACAAATTCTGTATATACAGTATCATTTAAAATTCTCGTCTAATTTCATCGCTTAAGTCTATTGATCCTCACATAATTCTAACTAATTCTGTCTTATATAAGTCTGTTATATACACACTTTGTATACACATTAAAAATACATACACAATGAATCATATAAATTGAGTACTTAAACGGTATAAATTGAGTTTAAAAAATGTACCTCTTTTCGGTTCTCTCAATGAATCATATATATATATATAGGAAACTTTAAATTTCTAACATGGATATATTAAGATATAATTTAACAATACAAAGTTCGTATTCACTACTTTTATAATGAAAAATAAGCTCATATGAAGTTTGAATGATAGAAAAAAATGAGATATAAAGTTGGTATTTTTAAATTCATGCCCGTCCATTCTCTTGTATATGTTGTTTTAGACAAAAAATACGTTTGTTAAGAATTTAATAAGCACATTAATTTTATGTAATATTATCCTTTGAAAATTTATTGGAAACAATGAAAGACAAATAAATTAATACTAAATGTAAGGATAGTATAGAAAATTAAGCAAAAAATCCTTCATTGGAACTTGAATAGAGGAAGTATATAGCGGAAAGAATTTTGAAACATCATATGGTAATACCTTATTACTAGCTTGTCAATCCATGCATAGAACGGAATTTTTTTTCCTTTCTTGAATTGATTAAAATTATTAAGTTATTATTTTCTAAGATTTAATAAATTTTATTATATTAAATATGAAATCAGTAAATTCATATTATTATGTATAATATCATTAGTTATGTATTTATAAATTTAAAATTAGTGGGTGTATTTTTTTTATTTTATAGATATAAGTACTTTAATAATTTATTATTTCATTTGATTAAATTTTTGAAGTTGTTTTTATATTTTCAAGTTTTAATTTATTTTAATTATCTAAAATAATTTATAAGACCTAATACTAACTATATTTTACTTTATATTATTCAAAATAATTTAATAAATTTAAATTTCTTATCTTTTTTTATTCTTTTGTAGTAATTCTATCATGGTGCTCTATTTTTTTTTGTCATATAAGATTTTGTAAATTTTATTTATTTTATTTTTTAATTGTTGATTATCTTGTTAGTTTTTTGTTTTTTTTATTCTTTTAATCTTTTTTGTTGTGATACTTTAATTTTGAGAGATGTACATCAATTTTTTTTAAAAATTTATATATATGGTAATAATCATTTGTTGACTTTTCATTTCGATAAACAGATTTGTGATATGATTTCTTTAATTTTGATAATTAGATATGGAATAAGATTTAGAGAATAAAATTATTTTCAAATATGAAATAACCTTAATAAAATATTATATAATAATAGATAGATAAATATGAATTAGATATAAATCTATTTTAATTTTATAACCGATGGAACATAAAAGTTAAAGTTTTAATTACACATCCACATGGTGATGTCCTTTTCTTTTTTTATGTTTCTAATCTATTACGAGAAATATTCATAGGCTTAATGGGAAGAGGATAACGCACATGGTGGTACGTGTAAAAATTCTACATCCGTCACTCATATTTCAAACAATTACCATGATACGTCTTTCGCAAATTTATACGATGTGTACGCCCTAACAATTTACTGGTCCATTTAAAAATTAAAACAATTAGTATTTCGAAAATTCATTATAATTATCAATTTGTCATCTAACCTAGCCTAACTGAATTAAAATAGCTCTAATATTAAAGCTAAATAAATTACTAATTCTAATTGAAGAAATTATATGGCAAAATATAATGTCCAATATCAAGCCACTTTTAGCAATACCATAAAAAATACTCATCTTGACTTTTAAAACAAAGTACATTATGATCCTCTACGAAAAATGTTACAATGTCACATGACACATGGTGATCAATAAAATAAATGATGCTTGATGCGTTCTTTTTGGATCCTAGAAAAAATTCCATAACAATATTTAAATTTAATTTGTAACGTGCCCAAGGATATGACACCGTACATGTCTTAGTACACACATGACGTAGTGTAACATTTAATTCACTTGCTCACATAATACTAGACGTCTAGATCTATAACATTAAGCTACTCCTTTAATCTTCACAACTTACTATAAGTATTTCACTTCATTTTCCATCTTTTTCCAACAACCCTTTTGCTAGTTTGTGGTGTTTTGTACACTATCAAGATGCATAAGGTTGTGACAACTTGTTTTTTTCTCATTTTCTTCACAACCTTATTGTCATCTCCAAATGAAGCTGCTAATGTAATTCAATATGGTGCTCGCGCCAATGGACAATCCGACTCGTCGGAAGCGTTTCTCCGAGCTTGGTCCGCAGCGTGCAGCTCCGTTAGGCCGTCGACGGTGTATGTGCCACGGGGGACTTACTCACTAAAACCAATAACCTTCAATGGACCGTGCAGGAACAGGGTCACCTTTCAAATTGATGGCACCCTTGTGGCTCCATGGGATTATTGGTCCATGGGAAATTCTGGATTCTGGATTTTATTCAACAAGGTCAGTCAAGTATTGGTTCGCGGCGGAACGATTGATGGCAGAGGAGCTGCCTTTTGGCAGTGCCGACGAACCGGAAGTAATTGCCCCGTTGGAGCTAGGGTATAATTATTTTTCACTCTTTTTACACAATGTGTTATGTTTTCAATCAGATTTTGATCGATACATGCACACGCTTATAGTTGCACCGATCGATATGCATTACAGTTTGTTCTCTACAATACTATAGTGCATAAATTGTGCAACTATCAATTTAAGTTGTTCATATATCGATCGATACATTTTGATAACTATCAATCGTTTTAGTAATTCAAAAGATACTTAATGGAGTTTGAAGTGTTGCTTCTTTTTTTTTTTTTTTTTTTTTCAAACTAATCAACTAGTTTATTTAAAAATAAACAACCATTTTCCTAGAAGTAAATATTATGATACGACTTAAGTTAGAATTCATTTATTATTTACATTAGTAGCTTGTATATGAATATTGTTCTTTAAATGCAACATTACTAATGAAATTATTCTTCCAATGCAGTCAATAACGTTCATGTGGTGTAACAACATTGTGTTAAGCGGCTTAACATCCTTAAACAGCCAGACAATTCATGTGGCCATTGGACACAGCAATAACATAAGAATACAGAACATCAAAATTATAGCACCTAGCAAAAGCCCCAACACAGATGGCATTCATGTGCAGGACTCAACTGGTGTCACAATCAGCACCAGCTCAATCCGAAGCGGCGACGACTGCATTTCCATCGGTCCAGGCACCAAAAACTTGTGGATTGAACGCATTGGTTGTGGCCCTGGACATGGCATCAGGTAAATTTTACGCGTAATCATGAAATCGTTACATTTTAAAAAACTTTGTCTTAAAATTGAGTCAAAACTGTTCGAACAAAAAATATATAGATAATATTGACCGACAAACTTGATTGTTCAAATTGTTGTAACAGCATAGGTAGTCTAGGAAACAGCCTCCGGGAAGCAGGGGTTCAGAATGTGACAGTAACGAGTTCTGTTTTCACAAAAACCGATAATGGAGTTCGTATAAAATCTTGGGCAAGAGCTAGCAGTGGCTATGCAACTGATATTCATTTCAGAAATCTTGTAATGAGGAATGTGGCTAACCCCATTATCATTGATCAAACATATTGCCCAAATAATCAATGTCCTCATCAGGTAAATTATTTCACATCAAATAATTTTTGAATCTGATCAAACATTTCACCTCTCTGATTATTATTTCATCTTACGGAAACAGTTTATTATGGCATCATTGACTTTTAATTCAATCAATTTTATCATATTAATTAGCCTGTAGTACATTTTGGACATATTTTAATATTCCCAAGGAATCAAATTTTTAACTAGTTTGTTCATTCGTTGAATTTAAGAAATCATAGGATCTTAAAATGAAAATACTGTTTGCTTGTGCCACTCATAAATGCATCCAAATTATTAAGCATTTTCCTCCAAAGTAGAATTTGCACATTATATTCTAGCCGAATTTCGATTTGCACCCCAAAGATAAATATGAACTAGAAACACTCCATATTTTGTTTCTGGTAACTAAAAACACCCCAATCTTCATGGTCAAGTTATTTCAATTATAAGTGTGTGAGGTGCTTTTAGTTGATCGGAACAAAAAGTGATGTGCATTTATTTCAAATTTAAGTATAAGATTCAAATCCAAATTAAATTATTGGGTACAAACTGTACTTTAGTCTCTAATCCACTACTCTATTTTGATTTGGATTATTTGTTAATATATATATATATATATATATATATATATATATATATATTTTGGCAGAGTTCAGGAGTGAAAATTAGCAAAGTGACATACAAAAATATTAGAGGAACCACATCAAGACCAGAAGCTATAACATTTGATTGCAGTAGTAGTAATCCGTGCAGAGGAATCAGATTACAGAACATTAAACTATCAACTCCAAATCAAGCTACAAAAGCAACTTGTTCCAATGCAGGTGGATCAAGTAAAGGCCTGGTCATTCCGCGGGGTTGTTTTTAAACATGGCTTCACTTACATGCAAACTGAAATTATTCCTGTGTATATAGATTTGTAAGCGACCCTACCCCGACACCCACCCCCACCCCCCACCCATCCCACCCCACCACAAAGACCCAGTCCAAGAAAAAAACAATTTACATGACCCAGTTTAGGAATTTAAATTGTGATTTCTTTTCTAGTAAAGCCAATACAAGTTTCTAATTTCTTGTTGGTTTTAGTTTAAAGCATATTTTTTTTGCTTCAATGTAATGAAAATTGCCAGAACTGGACAATTTATTTATGTTTTCTTTTTTTGGTTGAAACATATATATAAATATATATATATATACGGAAGGCATATTTTTATTTTAAAAAAAATTTCCCCTTCCGCTGGTAACATTGGCGGAAGGGAAAAATTTTTTCAAAATTTTTTTCATTTTATTTTCTTTCCGCCAATCTCAGTGGCGGAAGGCAAAAAAAATAAAATAAAATAAAATAATTTCCCCTTTCCGCCACTGTCACTGGCGGAAAGGGTAAAATTTTTTTTTTGTTTCCGCCAGTCTCACTGGCGGAAGGCAAAAAAAAAAACAAAAAAATTTTCCCCTTTCCGCCACTCTCACTGGCGGAAAGGGGAAATTTTTTTTTTTCCTTCCGCTACTCCCCTTCGCCTGCCTTCCGCCAGTCTTGTGCTTGATAGTAACAAGTACAATATATTTTTTCTTCATTCCTTCGTGATATGCTATATATATATGATAACAAAGACCTAGGTCAAAAAACTATCGTATTCCGCCGCATGTAAGTTTCCTTCTTCGTTCTATCGTTTCAGTTTTTTTCTTCGTTCTCTAGTTTTATGAAAATTATTTATTTTGAATCTAACTCATTTATTACAAAATTTTTCTTTATTACAGATAAGATAAGCATATCTCAAGTTGACATTTAAATCAGGTTTTCAGCTCTTCACCTTCTTCATTTTAAAATGAGTGATAATGATAGAATATATGATGTCGATACATTTTTTGATGATTCGGATTCGGATATAAGTATGAATGTTGAGAACGAAGAACATGATATTGAGGAAGAAAATAATATGGAAGAACAAAATAATTTGAATGACAAAGAAAAAATAAATATAGACAGTGATGGTGTTTGTCCTCCGTATGTGGGTCAAATATTTACAAGTATATTTGAAGTTGAAAAATACTATAATGCATATGCTCATAATAGTGGATTTGAAGTAAAAATTTTAACGAGCAGAAAACATTCGGGGTCAAATCAATTAGCTCATAGACTATATGCATGTAGAAAAGTAGGTAGACCTATTAAGAAAAAAAATTTGTTTGAAAATGAAAATGATGATGAAAGTATAATCCGGAGGAAGAGAGATATTATTGAACGCACAATGTGCAAAGCGAGAATGTTTGTTGTTCATAACGTGCAAAATAATAGTTAGCGTGTAACAAAAGTGGAATTAAATCACAATCATTCAATAGTTACGCCTAGTAAAATAGATTTCATGGCAACACATAAAAATATAACAGTTGCTGATAGAGAGTTAATCAATTTACTCCACCGATCAAAAATCAAACCAAGTTTGGTCATGAATGTGTTGAGTATAATGAGCGGTGGAAGGACAAATGTTAAATTCACCGTCGAAGATATTCGAAATGTTATACACAACTTGCGACATGACGCATTTGATGCAAATGATGCACAAGAAGCTTTGACAGTTTTAAAGAGACTAAAGTCAGAAAGTGTTGGAAATTTCTTTTATAATATAAAAGTTGACGAAGAGAATCGCATTGCATGTATCATGTGGGTGGATTCTCGATCAATTATTTGTTATAGAAATTTTGGAGACGTAGTGACCTTTGACACCACTTATAGAACAAATAAATATGGGATGCCATTTGTTCTAATTACTGGAGTTAATCATCATTATCAGTCTATTTTGTTTGGGTTTGCCCTTATCAAGGATGAAACAGAAGACACATTTTTTTGGGTGTTAGAAAATTGGCTAGAAGCGGTTGAGAATAAAATTCCGTTGACGATCATAACTGATCAGGATAGAGCCATGAGCAATGCCATTGCTACCGTATTGCCTTCCACCAAACATTTGATATGTACTTGGCATATCAGTAACAAATTCCCAGAGAAACTGCATCATTTATATAATAGTTACGAAACGTTTAAGGAAGACTTCGACAGGTACACATCTATTTTTACAAATAGTCGAAGTTAAATTGTCAATATTTTTGTGTTGTCATTTATAATAAGTTGTTATTGTAGGTGTTTGTATTCAGTGACAACTGCCGAATTCGAGGAAAGGTGGGCAAAATTGGTGGAACAATATGATTTACAACATCACGAGTGGCTTTAATCTATGTATAATGTAAAGGAGAAGTGGATCGGAGCATACTTAAAGTCATATTTTGCTGAAAGGATGACTACAACCGGGAGAAGTGAATCCATGAACAGTTTTTTTGATCAATACGTAAATAATTGTACCGGTTTAAAAGATTTTGTGATTAACTCACAAATAGCCATCGAGAAACAATACTTGAATGAGAGAAAACAAGATCTTGAAACTGAGTACAAGACAAGAAATTTGCGTAACGGAATTTTATTGGAGAAGCATGCGGCAGTTGTATATACGAAGAATATTTTTAAAGATTTTTCGAATGAGTTCTATGAGGGTCAAAAGTTAACGTGTCGTAAGATTCAGAATTTTGGGGTCGGTGGTACAAAGGGATATATAGTTTTCAATGAAGAGGTACCACAAAACCGACGATATTATTACGTTGTCGTTAAACACGGGGATTCTGACAATGTGACATGCATATGCCAACGCTTTGAGCACAGCGGCATGATTTGTAGACATATTTTGAGGTATATCACCTTCAAGAGCATAAATGAGATTCCAATGTCTTTGATTTGTGGCAGGTGGACGAGAAATGCAAACAAAATTCATGGTGATCCTGTTTACATAAATGAAGTAAATGCTGAATCAAACTCTGATGTCAGTGATATTAGTACAATACGGTATAATCATTTGAATAGGGTTTATCAAGAAATTGCAGCAATTGGTTCGACATCGCAATCGTCTTACGTGCATGGTCTTGAAACTGCTATGAAGGAGAAAGCATGGATAAGTAAGTGAAGATTGATTGAAGAAAATGACACGGTTGAAGGTGGGAGCAGATCGAAGGAGCTGCACATGGAAGGTGGTAGTATTGACGAAGAAGATGAGTATTTTCCACCTCTTCAGTCACAAACTAATGGTCGTAAGAAGGTCACAAGATTTAAGAGTAGAATTGAACAAATTCAATTTGCAAAAAGGCTGTGAAAATGTGCTATATGTCAAGAATACACTGATCATGATAAGAGAAATCATGATAAAGTAATGGAGATACGCTCGCAAATATATCAACATAGCACATTAGATTTAGACGATGATGAAGAAGAGGCGTGATCGAGTTTGACCTTTAAATTATATTAATTGTAATTGTATGATTTTCTGATGTATTTGATCGGTGGATATAAGTAGAATACTATGATTATACACTATGATTAATAGTATGAGTATAGTAAAATACTATAATTATTATGATTATTAGTTATTGTTTGAAATAATTAGGTACAATATTATGATTATAATAAAATAGTATTATAATCATAATGTTTGAAATCATGATAATACTATGATTATTAAAAAAATGACTACAAAAGATGAGGTAAATATAATTACCAATAAAAAAAAATTTATATTCAAACATTAAAAACATAAAAACTATCAAAAGAGTAAAAAAATAATTATTAAAAATAAACTAATGTTATGCAGGACTTTCTATATTAGTTAACAATTATTTTACAACTACTCGTATTTAAATTTAATGTTTTGTCTCTTTGACGTAAAACAGAAATACTAACATATTTCTTATCGCATGTATACGCTGAAGGGAAGAATAAAATTTTCAAAAATTTGTTAAAAATTTTTTTAAAAAATTTTTGGTCTTAGTACCGGAAGGGAAAAACTTTTTAAAAAAAAAAACCCTTTTTTAAAAAAAATTCCCTTCCGCTAGTGTTAGTAGCGGAAGGGGTAATTTTTTTAAAAAATTTTTCCCTTC
>CM025780.1:3257677-3298866 GCA_014636745.2 Centella asiatica | reverse complement strand
AATCAGTGGGTTGAAATCACGTTCTTGTGACGTGCTTCTCTTCTCAACTTAGCCGCAAGTATGTCACATCTAAACTTTATGTGTCAGACTGCTACAAACTTTGTTACTGCTTTTCTTCCCCTGATCTGTGTGCATTTAATGCGTGAGAGTTCTCATTGGACCATTAACAAACTTCAAGAAATATCTTTCCAGTTAATATTTCTTGCTTCTGTAACACGTTACGTTGATTTCCGTGTAAGAACTGATGACGGATGTATGCTGTCACAACGATCCACTGACTTCTAGCCTGACGGACTTTGATCAGTGCTTCTGGATCCCCTGATGGTTATTGACTGGATCAGGGCTTCGTCCTTCACTTGAGTTATACTCAGTGCTTCTTGACCCTGATGGTTATAGCTGACGGCATACACTGATGGCTTCGACTGATGTTATGTTAGTCATTCTCCCTGACAGGTTACCCTGATGGGTTTGCCTGATACTGATATGTTCCGAAGTGTTTCACTGACGGATTGGTCTGCCCTCGTCATACCCTGACAGGTTCCCCTGACAGGTTCCCCCTAATGGGTTCCCCCTGATGGGTTCCCACTGATGGGTTCCCCCTGATGGGTTCCCCCTGATGGGTTCCCCTGATGGGTTCCCCTGATGGGTTCCCCTGATGGGTTCCCCTGATGGGTTCCCCTGATGATACTTAATCAACGTAACTTTGATTTAGAAATTCTGATGTGCGGAATACTTCGTTTGCTTACAAGTAGCATCAGACATTCTCCTTCACTTTGTCAAGTCCTTTGAATGTTCATGTTTTTTGACTTGTCTTGTGAAGTTATTAACTATCCACTGATGAATAAACTTATCATCAGTGGATGCAAAACTTGTGCTGATTTTAAGGTTTATAAAATACCTCAAGTATTTACAGTTGCATAATTTATTACATAATCATCATCATCATTATTTTATCTCTAACAATATATATATATATATATATATATATATATATAAACACTAGAGGCCCCGAAATTTATATCATGTTTTCATCCTCTTATTAAATGCCTAAAAACAAGTTAAGTACTTTGTTTTAATTTCCTGTAAAATAAATAAAGAATCAGTGTTAAGAAAATGTATACTTCTACCTCACTAGTATTATTCATATAATTAAAAATAATTTTTTTCCAGTTTTATTTTTGTTACATAAAATCTAAATGACCTAAATTACATTAAAAAAATCATATTATATATAATATACCAGTATTGACATAATAAAAATTTCTTAATAGAGTACTATATTACTTTATTAATTATGTTAAGAAAATAATAAGTTTGTCAAATAATTTTTAAAATTCTAACCACTTTTTTATTCCTCAACAATTATTAAATTATATAATATATTAATAAATATATAGTATTTATAATGTATAATTTTATATAATAAATAAATATAGACTTATTGTTAACAAAAGTAGTCTCTATCGCAACTTTATTTTTACCATTTCGTACTAATAAGAATGCAAGATTTAGAAAAAGTGGATATCTTTATTTTTATTTTTTTCTAAATTGAAAATTTATGGGTATTTTGTTTTTAACCTTTTAATGGGAACCATGTTTTATATTCTGAAATTTTAGAAACTTGATAAACTATCTAATTCTTTTTCTTTTATATTTTATCATTTGGTATAGTTAAAATTATGTAAAATAAATTATATTAAAGGCTATACAGTTCATTGAAATAATTAAAAAAAATGAATAATGAAGAAGAAGTAAGAAAATAAATTCTTATCGTGACCCAAAAATATGACAACGAATGTATTTAGTAATAAATTATAATAACATATAAAACATATATATCAAAATCATTAAATCTAAATTTTTAGAGTAATAATCAATGAAAACTCACTTTCTAATTTTATTCATTCAAGAAGAAATGTAGTAAATTTGAAACTCAATTACTAATTTTCATCATGTCGAGTGATAGACTTTTTATGTCATATTTTTCTGAGCAAATAAAATTTGAGTTAATTTGCATGGAATATATAATTTGTTCATGTTGATGAACCAATTTAGATAACTTTTAATATTACTCCTTTGTAAAAAAAATTTCTTAACAAGATTTTATCAGGTTCTTATTTATAAACGCTTGATACTTTAAGTGACATTGTACAGGTGTTGTTATATTTTAGAAAAATTGATGCTATTAAGATTCAGGACTTTGATTCGAGAATTTAATACATTTGATATAATATTTTTTTCTTTTTCATTAAATAAATAGAAGAGTGATATTATATTTGGCATTTGGGCATTTTGCTATGATATGCATATATTAATTCTTTTAGCTTTTCTTATTTTAGTTGGGGAAGGGAGAAATTAACGGTTCAAATTGTTTAAAGTATTTATTGACATTTTAGTTGCGGGTTTATATACAGAGTTTTCTAATTTTTGCATGAGGCGAGATCAAAAGGAAAGAAAATAAGAGTCTACTACAATAAACACAAACATGAAACCAATGCGCTTCCACAAGGATTAATATATACAATTGCCAAATGCAAGAAACTATGTGTTATATGAAGTCTTATCATACCATTTATTGTCATCTCAATTCTCAAATAATAATATAAATGAGGGATACATGTGATCAAATATAGCCACATCTATTTTCAGTACCGGATTGAGTTCGTGAGTGTCTTATGAAACAATTGAGTAGAGATATTAAATTGTTTTGAATTATTATTAGCAAATACTACTTAATTCATACTATTCTTAGTTGATTATTAAGTCAAATGCGTGTGGCCAAATATATTAATGTTATTTCTTAATTAATGTGAATTTCTAACCGTTAAAAGTGGAGATGTGAATGGTTCATAGTATGAAGCTAATCTTTTATAAATACATTGGGTTCGCAATAATGGGGAAAAAAGAAATGAACAATATTACTGTATTATATAAACACATTATATACATTATATGTTATAATATAGCAGAAACTATGAAATATTTACAAATATAAATACCAAATATGTTGTTTTAATATAGTTATCAAATTATATAATTTTTAAAAATATAATAAAAACATTGTAATTGTTGGTTTTGTATATTGATTAAAGAATATAACAACCATAAAAATATCAGTGCATTGCACGAGTTAAGTGGCTAGCTAGTTTTATTTAAAGTTTGGTTAGCATGAGAGAAAATCATAATTAGAAATATTACCTTTAATATAAAATAATAAATGAGTCTAAGAGCATCCACAATAGAGAATACTCAAGTCCATTTTTTTAGACCCCACCTGGATGCCAAATAAGCATCAAGTGGCCAAATTAAAAAAACTGGGCAAAATGCTCCAATGGATTAGCCCACTTCTTTACTCATTTCAACATTTTAAAGGGTCCACTTGTATAGTATATTACAACCCGCTATAATTACAATGGTTATAATTGTATTTAATATTTAAAATTTTATTTAATTTACTTCTTATATTTATGTTTTTATTTAATATGATAATTTAAATACAATTTCTTTTATTTAACAATGTTTTATTAAAATTAATTATGAAATTAAAAATATTATTAAATTCAAATAATTTAAAATTAAAATACAAAATATGTCTCATAATCAAATGTATTACATAATTAGAAAAAAATATATTACAAGAGTACCACTGTCACATAATTAAAAACATTACGATTCAAATAAATTAATGAGTATTGTGGAACTGCGAGATATGTTCAACCAAATCGGCTTGTAGTTGGCGATATTTTTATCTATCACAAATTTGGATATTTCTTTCAAAATACCTTTGATAAGGGGCAAAGGGTACTCGCCTAATTTTGGTCGTGAAGCCATTTGTTGCGTTATCGTACGATGGTAGCGGACCAAATGGAGTGACATATGTGTTTCTCTCATCCTCAACAATTATATTGTGTAATATGATACACGCTATCATAATTCTAGCGAGATCTCCTTTGTCCCAAAATCTTGTTGAACCACGTACAATTGCTAAGCGAGACTGTAACACACCAAATACTTGTTTTACATCTTCTCGTTGACTTTTCTATTAGAAAATATTTGTTTTTTCACTCTATGGGAGTGGGATCATTTTAACGAATGTTGCCCATTCAAGATAAATGTCATCTGTTAAATAGTACCCCATGTTATATTGTTACCATTCAAATTGTAATTTACTTATGAAGCATGACCTTCTAACACTTCATCAAATATTGGTAACCGATCTAATACATTTATGTCATTGTTAGAACCGGCAACTTCAAAAAATGCATGTCATATCCACAAGTCAGATTAGGCAACCGCTTCAAGTAAAATTGTTGGAACTCCTTTGTGACCGCTCATGAATATCCCTTTCCATGCTTTAGGGAAATTTTTCCATTGTCAATGCATGCAATCAATACTGCTCATCATAATGGGAAAACCACGAGTCTCTCCCATCATTAATAGTTGTACATCATTTGAGTTTGGCATTCGTAAGTATTCACTCTCAAATATCAAAATAATATTGGTGACAAATTTTTTCAAGCATTCAACTGCGGTCGACTCGCCAATACGTACATAGTCATCAACGATATCAACAGAGACTCCATACGCATGGTCGCAGTGCATTTTTGTAAAGGTGATAGACCTTTTCTTCTCTCTGGTAGAAATATGGATCAAAATTTGAAAGTGCATCCACAATGCGAAGGAAAATATGTCTTTCCATTCGATACCTTCTTCAGAATGTCTCTAGAGGGTACACAAGCTTTTGTGCAAAATAATCCCTCTCTAGATGTGATTGGTCTACTTCGAGGTCTCTGTATATCACTCTCTGATACGTGGATGATGAGCATTCTCCATAAAGTTGGTTAAATAGTTAAAGGCAACTTTCCTCTAAAGAATTGTCAAAGAAAAACTCTCGAATAAATTCTTTAGACACATTAGAGTTGTCAGCCATATTGAATACTTTGATGGTAATTGTGAATAAAGGAAAAAAATCATAAGGTGGTATTTATAGTGGTGCAACAAAGATGTTATATACAAGATAAAACGAATACAATTCAACGGCTAGTTACAATGACTATAGGACAAAGACTAGGTTCCAACGACTAAGTCATAGCGAGTACTGGACAAAAACTAGGTTCCAACGACTAATTTACAATGACTATATGACACTAACTTCCTTCCAACGACTAGTTTATAATAAAAACAATGATACACATACAATAACTACATTCTCCTTAATTTAATTTCTTCAAGAATCTTGGCATTAATCTCCCGTTGAGTCTCATTAATTGTAGTGGTATCTACCATAATAATCTTTAAATCTAGCTCCTTTCGCTGGTTATTATTAAACTGCCCCATTAAAGATAATCTCTTGCATGTAGTGGATTTCAATTCTTCATACTCATCAGATGCCTTTGATTTAACTTTCACTTTCCCTTGCTCTTAGCCGCTTTTGTACCTTTGGGACAAATTGGAGATTCCACAACATTGTCATTTGCTGGTGTTTCATTATTCACTGATGATAAGTAAGCTCAATCACTTGATTTAGTTTTGTTTACGCTCCTACTATTTGTTGAAGGAGTTCTCCACTTGTATTGTCTCCGAAACTCGCTCCAATGCTTGTCAAAATTGGACTTCTTCTTGTATTTAGTTCTATGGAGTTCAGGAGCTAACTCAGTTATATTGTCAAGTTGGAGCCACTCCCTATTCTTCACTCAGCTTGTTCGTAACACGATCCATATCATTGAGCCCCTTCATTTATCCGTTGTCATCTTTTTCAAATAGCTACAGCTCCTCTCTTAATAAGGCTGGGATTACTTTCTTCACAATACAGATGGATTCAGTTCCAAAATAATTTGCCTTTTTGATCAGTACCTATCATGGGATCAATCGACACATTCAACTATACGCTACTTAAGAGTTTATCTTCATCCCATTTCACTGACAAATAACCTCTCGTGCGTTTTCAAGTTCATCAATATCATCATCGAGATCAAAAATATTTGTACCATCGAAATCAGAAACTTGTGAATGTAGAGAATTTTGATTATTGGTAGGTGTTTGAAACTATGGAGGTAATGTTTAAAAGTTTTGAACAAATGGAAATTGATATTGGAAATTCTGAGGATATGCAAAAAAATGATTTGAAAATGGAAATTGAGTATTTTGGACTTGAGAATTTGGGTATGAATTTTGTGAGTTTGAAGGTGGAGAATTATTGGGATTCATTTTTGTGAAATGGAAGAGATGTAAAAAATAAATGAGAGAAGTTAGTATTTATAATGAATTTTAAAAATATGCAAACGGATATAATTTTAACGGCTAATTAACTTTATAATGGTTATATGACAAAAGTAGCTGAAGAAGGGAATGCATTGTCAGAAAATGGGCAGCCCAGCGTGGTGGGCAGACCCACTTTTTTGCTGCCAGCTCTAGCGGAAAATCAGCTGCCCAAGTCCATTTAGGGGACTCATATCATCAAATGGGCTGCAAAAAAGCAATCGTTGGAATTGCTCTAAGTACTACTCGACCAAAAACTAAATATGTGTAAAAGAAAGATATATTTCTAAAATGACAACTTTTAAGGCTAAATACTTGCAGAACGACGTTTAAAAGAAATGGTCAATTGTGAGTTGATAGTGTCCAGTTTTACTTACTATGTAAGAATATTACATATTGTGACATTATATAATTAATATCGGATATGACCGATGGGTATCAAAATATAACATTATACTCAATTAGGAATCTGGTAATGTTGCTGAGAATTTACCATATCAAGAGATGAATTTATATGTGGATCATATATTGCCAATTGATCACCCTGACCATCAATTAAGTCAGCACAAGCTAAGTTAGTTAAGAAATATTCATGGTGAAGAATCCGAGTTAAAGCAAAATGATGGGAACCAGCAAGGTGAGGAAACAGAAACAGATGAAGAAGTCTTCATTGCTAATGATTATGAGGTATGTTAAGCAAGTGATGAGGAATACATTGAGAACAGAAAAAAAAAAATTCATAGATTATGTTGAGCAGATGAGGAATACCGGAGATTCTGATGATGATGCAAAAGATTTAGTTGTTGATGAAGCAGGTGATAATGAAGATAATGGAAACAGTGAAGACAACGATAAAGAAAAACCAGAACAAAAGCAACATAAAAGAGGTGAAGGTAAAACTCCATCAAAATCTGAAAATGATATTGATAAATTTGAAGGGAATAGGGAATCAAAAAGAGCACCTATGTAGCAAGGTTTAGGAGAATAAGAAGGGTACAACAAGGTGGCTGGTTGACTTTTATGGAAAAAGGATAAGAAGAAATCGTGTAGAACAAAAACGTAGGCATGCTATAGTGTGGAATTAAATTTTATATAACCCAGATTGGATCCGGTTACCTCTCGAAGCGTATGTCCACATTTCTTAGATTGTTTTTGAACTCAACGATTCATCGGACTACAAATTTGAGCACCTGCTATTTATTTTTACCATTCGAAAAGTTTCACCTAAGTAAGCTTCGATGGCAACTAGCATTTAGTTTTTTCTCTCTCTTTTCTATGTGTTTGAGTTACCCTCTTTTTCAAGTCAAGATTTGTGATATATGCATACACATATATCACTTGTAATCCCCATACAATCAATCTCCATAATGAATATTATTGCATGGTTTGTAACTTTCACGATATTAAAGTGCCAAGATAAGGTTCAACAAACCTAGACTTAAGAGAAACGAATCGGGTCAGCCTCTCTATAGGCGTACCGGTTGGGTCAACCCGACCCAATGACCAACAAATCCTATATGGAAATTGAAAGACATTTAACAGGAAATACATGACAAGTTTCAATTAGATGTGAATATGGTGAAATATGGAAGAATTAGAAGGAGGGCATTGGCTATTGTGTGGGACTTGTTGAACATTATGAAAAGGTATGAGATTATGTGGTTAAGTTAATAAAAGCAAACAAAAACAACACAGTTGATATACTTCCTGAATGAATCATTTCAAGTGATCAACCATACCTGAAGAGAATGTATATCTATTATGATGCATTAAAAAAAGTTGGCTGCAAGGATGTAGACCCATCATTGGACTGGATGGTTGAAATTAGTGGTGGCTTCAAACTATTTAAACTATATAAATTATAATTGATTTATAACAAAATATTATAAGTATCTAATTTAAATAAACGTAGGTTATTACGATACAACTAATTAACTTAACTATTTATATAATTATTTATAAACATAATTCCAACACCAATTTATTAAAAAATTCAATTCGTGTACCAATTTCTTAACGAGCCTATAGTACAGGTACCTCAAGTCTACTTAACCCGCCGTTTAATATGACTACCGCCATATGATCATTAGCTTGACGATTGAAACTAAAGGACCCGACCCCTAGATTTATCGGAGGTAAATCTTTTATGAATACGTTAAATTTTGGAACCTTGTGTATATTAACGAAATTTGATTTTACTTTAGATTAGTTAATTTGAAAGTTATGTCTTACGTTAACTGAATATGAAATTGTGTTTAAATAATTAATTTAAATTTGTTTAAATCAATTAAATTCAATATTTGTTCGAATTTAATAAATTTAAAAACCATGGATTTTAATTCATTAATTATATAAGAAAGATACAATTCAATATTGAGAATGTAAATATTGTAAATGTGTTTGACTGTTTTATACTAATTTTGTGAGAAACACACAGGTTAAGACATATGAGGGTAGTTGATGGAGTTAAATGTACTTCATTGGAATTTTGATACATCAGAAAATCCGAAGGATATGGATCAACAATTATACTATGTTACTATGTTTGGATCACAGTGTGACCATGTTTTTACTCATACCATAGTTCTATAGTATGGTAAAATTGAAAATCGAGCACCAGCAGTGACATGACCGTGCCCGCGACCTTGCTGATATTCAGCACTAGTTATTTTTCTATATATTTTTAATGTTTTTATTTTCTGTTTTCAATTAGAATTGTTCTAACCTAAAAAAACTTTATTAGGTTTATGTATTAATTTCTTATTATCTTTCTTTACAATTATCAATATAATTTTATTATTTTGGGAGATCAATTTCCTTCAGTGATTTCTTTAAGATTATCTATTATGTGTGATTAAGGAGTTAAATCCAATCAAATCAATTTTGTTGCATCAAATTTATTGAAATTTATGTGAGACGATAGACATGACAATTAGTTCGAAGCAATGGATGTCAAAAATATATTTAGAAGTGAGCTCTCATAAGATAAGTTTCTAAATTTGAATTTTAGTTTTGAATTCAGTTTTTGTGTGAATTACAACTTGTGTAGTTATTTAATTCATAGCACTCTTGTATATTATTTTGTATTGAATTTTAAAAGTAACGATGGATTATTCAAATATTAGAATGTAAATAGAAATTACTCGTAAATTGTTAGAAAGTTAAAATTAGCTACTAATATGATTAATTATCTCAAGTTATTTCTAAATTGAAGAAAATCAAATCTTTGGAGTGAACATACACAGTTGTAAGTTAATATATTATTTTGAGGTGTAAGAAAATACAACTATAACGTATTTGATAATCGTTAATGAAACAATCTGATAATTGTAAAATACCTTATTGTGATGTACCTAATACATTATTTAAAAAAGTACCGATGATTTAATTGTTGAATTGGATCTATCAATTTAAGTTAGTAATTGATAATACAAGATCATATCTCTAAAATGTTAATTTGATGGAATAGTTATTTCTCATGCACACACCTTATAAATACACTAAAAATGCATAATAAAAATTATATGTTTTTTTATTGAATCTAACCATATAGATGAAATCTATATTTAAAAATAAGAGAACATATAATTTTTTGTACATTATAGTGATCTATAACATTATTTTTTATGATCATAAAAAATAAGACTCAATAGAGTCATTAGATATATTCGTAATTTTTATGGTTATAAAATTAGTGTTATATGCTACCACGAGATATGAAATTTTGAAAACTTATATATTTTTTAATGTACTTTTATCTGTATGGTTAAATTCAGCAAAAATATTATGAAATATATTATGCATTTTTAATGTGAATATAAGAAATGTGTAACTTAGTATTTTTACACAAACATATATATACAATGAGGAGATCAAGTTTTGAATTTTACACGCTAATAAAAAAAATTTATAAAATAATTGATAGTTGTATAAGTACATGTGGAATCCGACTCCTGTAGATTTCCTAAGAAATTTTAAAATGTAGAATTCCTTAAATCTAAGCCTTATATTAAAATCAATAGCTAATATTAGACAAATTTTCACATGTGTCATTTCTCTTTCCAATCAACATTAAATGTTATATAAATCTTATCTTTACTATGTATTTACCATTTACATTTCATGGTTTCATTTTTGATAACTTTACCTTATTATTTATATAATTCATGTTGCTGGTATAATTCTTCTGCACAAATTTCAAAATTTATTTATTTCAAAATTTTAAAACCATTTATA
Organism: Centella asiatica; assembly: GCA_014636745.2. Classification (NCBI taxonomy): domain Eukaryota; kingdom Viridiplantae; phylum Streptophyta; class Magnoliopsida; order Apiales; family Apiaceae; genus Centella; species Centella asiatica. The sequence continues at coordinate 3,288,372 of CM025780.1, read as the reverse complement.
GATACATTCGAATGTAATAAAGTAGTTAATTACTCAAAAACATTTGTTTGTAGGTAATTGACAAAGTATATGATAAATATATATATATATATATAAAAGATAGAGTTTTTAATGTATATAATGTTAATTGGAAGAGAAACTAACATATGTGAAGGATTAGATAATCTTAGTCATTGATTTCGAATATAAGGTTGAGATTTAACAAATTCTAAATTATATGGAGTTTTCTAAAAACTCTTGAGGATCCAAATTTATAAGTGTTTGTGTGAATTGTTAGAACGTGAACTCTAATTCAACCCAAAAAAATTGTTTAAATAAATTACATCTCATTTCCTCATTTTCAAATTTTTTTCATGTTGTCCGGTAGTGAGTATGGTGACGGAGTCCATGCCTGCCTTTGTTATCTTCTGCAACTTTATTTTCTTCTTGGCACCATGCCCATGTGATAGCTAGCACTCATCTTCCTCTGTTGCCGTTTGGTTAAGTAGGACCCACAGTAAAGAGGTTGATGATGTTATCTGTTTCATGGCAACCACCATTACACTCCTTCAAATCATATAAAAGCCTAATTAAACATACCCCATCATCTTTTCATCTTATTTCTGCTAATACCATCATCTTACCATGTCTCAAATGCATGCAACTAATGTATACAAAATTTAATTAATTATGATATTTTCACAGGGAAATCTCATAAATTTTGTATCAAACCAATTAATTCCCTAAACATAAATCTGAGAGCACCCATAAAAAGCAAAGGAACAAACAACTTTGCTTTTCAGTAATTGTTTCCTTAAAATAATAAAATTATTAATAATTCATTTGTAGCACATGTGGGCTAGTGTTTTAGGTTATTGGACTTTTCAGGGCTACAGAAACTGCTTTTTGTAAAGATTGTTAAATCTATTTGGATTATAGGTTTCATGGTTTGTTGTTGAGATTGTCTAAGTTTGAGCTCATCTGGGAGTTCTTGAAGGGGAATAAAGCTGCTGGTTTCTTTCATATGATCATATACATAACATAAACAAGGTATTTTAGCACTTCATTTCCACCTTCATTTGTTGAGTTTTCCAACTCTGTGAAGCACACAACTATATTCTAATTCAATTTGAGCGTCAAAAGTTTAAAGGGTAATGAGGATTATGATTTCTGGATTGGGTGATTTTCAATTGAATGATTTTCACTTATAGATGAATTTGGGGGAATTTTGGACAAAGAAAATGAGGGTACTAGGGTATAATTATTAAATGTATATTACTATTGGGAAAGATGATTGTTGATCGGTAAATGAGCTCAAGTTTGAATGGGGTTCTGAATTGATTGGACTAGAAGTGTTGCTGGTGGATGTTGGGCAAGATTTTGACTGTTTTCATGGAAAAACAAGTTAGTTTTCGAGATGTGAAAATGGAAAAACAGCAGAGTTTTCGAGGGGTGATGGAAAGACAGCAAAGTTTTCAGAGTATTGCGACAGAGAAGATGATGGAAAAACAACAAAGTTTCCGTGGAGGGGTGATGGAGAAGCAGAAGGGTTTCCGCATGTTGATGGAAAAACAGAAGAGCTTTCGAAGTGAAATGGAGAGGCAGCTGAGCTTTGGTGGTGAGATGAAGAACAAAGACTCACCTGGGAAACGAGGCGATTCTCCACTACATCTTGCTGCTAGACGTGGGAACTTGTTAAAAGTGATGGAGATTTTTCGCAGGGTAGATGGTAATCTTATAATTGATTTGCTTTCAAACCAAAATCAAGAAGGTGAGACTGCTCTGTATGTAGCTGCGGATAATGGGCATGCAATTATTGTTGGAGAATTTTTGAAGCATGTAGACCTTCGGACTGCTTCTATTGCCGCTAATAATGGCTTTGATCCTTTTCATGTTGCAGCCAAGCAGGGCCATCTTGGTAAGAGTTTATTGCTGTTCAGTTTTTTATAATGCCTAGCATTTTGTTAAATGAATCGGTTGGACATTCCTGTTGGTTCAAATTTTTGTTTGTGTTTTAGTTTTATGTTAGGAGTCATTAGCAATTCTGCAATTAGCATATGTGATTACCATGTGCATACATCATGAGATTTTTACTTCAGTGACAGACATTGATCTTTAATTAAAACAAAAATAGAAAACCAAGAATCTACTTTACTCTCGAAACAAAAATTTTATCGCCTTTACTTAGAATCCCCCTTGTCATGCTCTTGTTTGCTACCTTTTGACTTCATGATTTAATATCTACGACGGTGGTTGCCTCATCAAAGTATTCAAGTCCGTCTTTAAGGTGGTCTTTGTTTCAAGAATAAAAATCGTCTCATTTGCAACATCCATATTCTTTAATGGTAGAAGAGTTTAGTGAGGCTCTGATTGCAATCTTGAACTTTTCTATTGCGAGACATTTCCCGCTATGAATATGAAAGTTTGACCTTTCATTGGCGAACTATTTATGTGGAGGATGGTGATGGGAATTTGAGAACCAAACAACCAGCAGTATGCATAATTTTTTCCTTTTTTTTTTTTTTTTTTCAAGTCTAATGTCCTTGATACTATACTTTAGTTAAGTCTACTATATGTCCATATGACACATTGAACCATCTTAAGCTTTTTGTGCAACCTGATAACCATGCTAATAACCTTTTTGTCTATGATTGATTTTCTCAAATTTTATACATTGAATTCCCCAGTTATGGATTCTTCATTCTTAAGCATTCCTATTTCAACCAATGATGAGGATTTTTTTTTTCCTTGCTTTATGTGTGAGCATTCTATCCCCCACCCTGTTCTGTTATCATGATGGTGATTCTTTTTATTCTCTTTTGTTCGTGATAAGCTATGTAGATGCACTCACTTCCCAACTAACTAGTCTGTGAGGTCTGCACCTGCCTACATGGAGGCAGTAGGAGATACCTGCTTTTACCTTTAGGTGATATTAGTAGAGAATGCACATTTATTGTCATAATTCTATGTGAATATTGTTGTGGTTATAAATATTTTTTTCCTTTTTCTTTTGGCCAAAGATTATACAGAGTAGTATCGTTGTAAACATTACTGATTAAGTGCAGAATGCTTGTAGTCTTCAAAGCTCATCACTCTATAGATCATGAACCATCTATGCTGAGGATCTAAACTTACACTTGGTGGACATGGACTAACAACTTGATTTATTGCATTAAAATTTGTTTTAGTTTGAAATCATTCATTTTATGGCACGTTTTGTACGTTTTTTGTATTTAATTTAGTTCATATTGATGTTGTCGTGCTTGATTTTTCCACCTGAAACACATCTTTGTTGGCATGATTTTGCAGAGGTTCTGAAGGAACTTTTGCATTGTTTCCCCAACCTGGTCATGACAACAGATGCATCCAATTCTACTGCCTTACACACAGCTGCAGCTCAAGGACACATCGATGTAGTTAATCTGCTTCTGGATGCTGACTCCAACCTTGCTAAGATAGCTCGGAATAATGGTAAGACAGTGCTCCATACAGCTGCAAGGATGGGGAGCTTGGATGTGGTAAAATCTCTACTAAGCAGAGATCCAAGCATTGGTTTTAGGACTGATTTGAAAGGCCAAACTGCATTACACATGGCAGCTAAGGGGAAAAATGTGGAGATTCTGCTAGAACTAATCAAACCTGACCCCTTGGTGATGAGTTCAGAAGATAGCAAAGGAAACACTGTATTGCATATTGCAACTAGAAAGGGCTCTACTCAGGTGTTTTCTCGTTTATGTTCTCTTTCATTAAAGAAATGAGCCTTTATTTTTTTATTTTTTCTTTAACATACTTTTCAGTCACCAGTAATGACTCGGGGACTTTCACAACACAGTGGATGTTGCTATAACGATTAACCAACAACCAAAGCTAGTTTTGTCTTCAAGGACATTAAATTCCGGTCTTTTAAATGCTTGTAGGAATTAAGGGCCAGAAACCAGAATTCTTAATACTGGATAGATTGTCACTTTGTAATGCTGAGTTAACTATATACGCATTTAAAAATATGTCAAAGTTCAAAGGCTCCTGCTAATATAATTTGTGGCTTTGCATGCATATTTTATATTATAGCTCCGGAACTTCCTTACTTACAGCAAGCCAATTTGGATTACAATGCTAATAAACTCCACTGAGTTTATTCCAAGCACGCATGCTACTTTTAAATATAACATCTACGTGACTTTGATGCACCTGTATGGCATAGATTTTGAAGCTTCATTACTGATACTGTAGTTTTCTTATGGTTGAATGTGAGAATTGCATCCTTTGCCATGCATCAGCAAAGTAGATAAATAATGCTGCAATCCAATTATAATAATACATGTATATAGGTAACTGATCCACTGCCAACATTGCAAGTATCCATTGATGCACCAACAGTTGGGATGACGAGTTCTGAATGGCGTCTGCCCACTATTATGGTGGATGAATGAAAAAAAAAGAATTTCTCTGTCAGTGCGATGATTGGGCGGATGCTGTTCAATAATTATCCATCCAATTGTTCGGGAAAGTTTGGCTCCTCACAAAGTTGGCTCCAAATCATACCTATATAGATAAATAGAAATAAAAAAAAGATTATTACGAGATTGATTCAACATATCCTGAGACTTGTAAGAATGCCTAGGTTTGAATAAAGTATATGCTACATGCATCTCTTTTTATGGCAGATGGTGTGTTGCCTAGTATCAGAAGAGGACATTAACATTAACGCAGAGAACAAGGCTGGAGAGACCCCTCTTGATATTGCAGTGAAATTTGGAACTCCAGAACTTGTTACCATATTGAAGGGAGCTGGTGCCAATCCTGGAAAGCCCCCAACTGTAGCCAAACAACTCAAACAGACTGTTAGTGACATAAAGCACGATATGGAGTCCCAAATTCAACAAACACGTCAAACTGGCTTCAGGGTAAAGAAAATAGCAAAGCGGATAAAGAAACTCCACATCAGTGGTCTCAACAATGCTATAAATTCAGCAACAGTAGTAGCCGTCCTCATAGCTACCGTCGCTTTTGCAGGCATTTTCACTGTGCCTGGTCAGTATGTTCAGCAGCCAACAGAAGGGTATTCACTTGGGCAAGCCCACATTGCCAAGGATCCAGCTTTTATGATCTTTTTCTTGTTTGACAGCATTGCTTTATTCATTTCCCTAGCCGTTGTTGTAGTGCAAATTAAACATCTGTAGTTGTGATAGAAGAAAAGGAAAAGAAGCAGCTCATGTTTGTTATAAACAAGCTCATGTGGTTGGCTTGCCTTTCAATTTCAGTTTCTTTTATTTCTCTCAGTTATGTGGTGGTTGGCTCCCACGAAAGGTGGCTTGCAGTGTATGCGACTGTAGTTGGTAGCTCAATCATGCTAGCAACCATTGGCTCCATGTGTTACTGTGTCATTCGGCATAGGCTGGAGGAGTCAAAGATGAGGAGCATAAGAAAAGCTGAAACCCCACGTTCCGTCTCGTTGTCTATGCCATCAGGGTCAGAGATTTATAATGAAAATTATAAGAGGATGTATGCAGTTTAAGATATACAAATTTTAGTAGAATGAACATGAAGTTGAAGGACCTGGACCACTATCTTTATCCTTCAATTGTAGTTGATTGGATAGTGTAGTTACCAGAAAGAATTGTATCCAGAGCTTTGCCTAAGTAAAGAAATATAGGATCAATGTTTGTTATATCCACCTCGAATGTTCATGGTATTATTGCTGTGAAAAGCTCCAGCTTTAGATTGAAGCTTCAACTAATTATTACATGCTCGAATCAAATGGATTCTGGAGCTAACATTATCTGCATGCTGAGTTTCTACATTGTCCTGAATATGCATGTGCAAGTAACATGCTTGTGTATAAAGATGATAAAAGCTATTTCCCATAAAATTCTTACTATTATTTCTCTAGGTATTCTTCATTGTTATTCTTTTTCTTTCTTTATTATTATTTTTAATTATTGTGAATACTTATTAAATTCTGTGTTGTAACCACCATTGCTTCGATCCTGTATATTAGCCTTGGTAAAGTAAAATTTGAACAAGAAATACATCAGCTGGAACTTGAAAGCTGAACGAGCTTCCTTCTACTGCATGTTTCATACTATATTGAACAAAAAAATATGAGCATGAAGATTACAATGTCTTTGACTGAGAAGCTTTCTGCGTGGGGAATAAACAGTATGAAAGAAAAATTGGACCTGATACACAAGAATCTGTAAATTCATATGTAGAAGACTAAGCATGACAAATGAACCGGCATTTACTATTTACAAATGAGAAGCTAACTAGTGTCATCTGAAGCTAACTCCGATGATCATCACTGTCGGATGCATTGCCTCCATGAAGAAGTCCAGAACGGTGATAGGTGTTTCCTTGGTATTTTCTGGAGTTCCCTTTTGAAGAATCCGTACGGATTGATTTCGATGAGAAACAATGACGTACAGGAACTCGATGAGTTTTTTTCTCAGAGGAACAACTGCCTCTTACAATCACCAACAACACCACTTCTTTATCTCGGGTGTCTTCTGACCACCAGCTCTGCGGGACGCCATCAACAAATTCCTCCAAAGTATGAAACTCCTCGTGACGTATTAAAATTTCGGCTACTTGGTCTGGTCTGATTACACCAGCTCCAGGTGAGACCTACACCACAAAGGCAAATGGACAAACCGCCTCAAGAATACCAGAAAAATGTATGTTGCGTGTAATAAATCTAGCTAGCATTATGGATAACTATTTCAAAATGAATAAAAACAAAATAAAAAAGGAAAAGCTTGTGTAGCATATCTAATCTACTCGTTTCGGCACCTGTATAATAAACTGTATGATGATAAACTTTATCATAGAACAATTACCTCGAGCCAACGAGGAAAACCAAAGGAACCTCTGGGACGATAGTCATGATTTTCTTCGCCTTCCTTGATTGTAGCTTGTCCTTCACAGACAATGTGAAATATAGCCTTGTCTGTCCCGCTCTTGTTGCTTATTTTTAGATAACGTGTTTCTTGGTTTTGAAGGATTATGCTAGTGGTATCAACAGTTGTACTTGGAACATGGCGTAGCTCATCTCGCAAAGAATTTATTGTCTCATTTGAGTATACAATTTTTCCCATTTCTTGCCTACGTATTGACCGATCCACATGAGAAATTTCAACATTGAGTTTACACCGGACAGGTTTATGATCGCTTTCTACCACTTCCATGCAGGCTTCGTACCTGTCAAACAGAAGACTAATTTAAAACCAACAAAAGAGGCTACAAAGATTCAAATCTCCCATCAAACCTACTGTAATATTGAAGCAACCACAGGGCACTCTAAACTGCACTCTGCTGTTGGTGATGTCCGGTTGTCTCGATATAGAATCCTGTCACACCAAGCAGGAATCCGCTTCTTCTCCCCAGAATCATATCCTAAGAAAAGGGGGGGCAAAAAATTACAGAAATATATATGTTTTTTATATCCTGGAGTAACCCCTTGAACAAAGAAATAGTGCCTTGATCAATACTTGTTATTGAATTTTAGATCTGCTTCGTTTCACATGACTTAAGGATAAAATAGCAACAGATATTATACTACAGATGTTGTAACATACCTCCTAAACCTGCTTTACCCCTCTCAAATTTGTAAGTAGGAGGAAATCTTATGAGCCCCTCCTTCATTCCTTGAAAGACTTTACCCGCTTTCATTTCTGCTCTTAGCTGATCTCTTTCTCGAAGCCAGTCAAAACTTCTTTGAGAAACAAAGTCTCTTGCTTCATCGTAAGATATCCCAAAAAGTCGATAATTAAAATCACCACAAAAGATAACCATATCAGCTTCTGCTAAATCAGGTTTGCCATCATCAGGATTGATCCCCACATTCTGTCAAAGAAATAATTACAGAAGCTTAATCTACTGATTGAAATGGATAAAGATGTATGTCAGCCTGCATTCTACAACCAAGAAGCATACATTTGTACCACCACGCCCTTGAGCAGCCGATGAGACACCAGCTATAAGACAAAGATCTTTGGTAAGCCCAAAGAATGAAGCAGACAATATAAATGTGAAAGGCAGAGAGCGAAACAAAATAGATACGGCAAAATACCAGAGGCATTGTTAACGAGATTAGATGAGAGGCTGAAGGCCATGTTTCTATAGATATGATCAAAATCAGCATTACGACGATTGACTGCCTCCAGATGTGCAGCGAAGTGACAGTTCACAAAACACATTATACGATCGTACACCCTCAACCTCAAACCGACACCACCCTGATTAGATTAATGGACATGTACACCAACTTAGGAGTAGAATTAGTAAAATAAAACAAAAAAAAAAATAAAAAAATGAAAGTGATTTATTAAACATGCAAATACAAAATCTGGAAACACATTTGAAATCTATACGAGTATATGATGCTTCTTACAAAAGGAACTGTAGGGACTATTTCAAATGCCAACACAGCGACAAGTTATTTTATAAGTACAAGCTCCCTTTTCATATGGTTCACAAGGTCTAGACTGCACATATCTTTACAACTTATTTATTTTTGGTTTCCACATATTTTCCTACCAATATACAGCTTTGGTCAATCTCATCACAAGACCTTTCAAAGTCAGCCCGCACCACCCGGAAAAACCAATGTCTGGGTATTGCTTTGAGCTACCGTAGAAGATAACCATGGGATAACCCAACCCATAAAATTTTGGGTTGACTGGGTAAACCTGCAGCGGTTACCCGCATTTTATGCACATGTATCAGTTAACTCCAGCAGTTTAACCCGATATCCCCGTCTGCTGCTTATATCTCCCTCTGACCTTTCTCTCAATGCTAGATTTCCCATTATTTTCCATCAGTAGGCTTTTCTCCATAACTGGAGAAATCAAAGTGAAAGTTCAAAAGGAATTGCTCCATGGGAATCTTCAACCAAAAGAAAGGTACCACGCTCTAGATCTATGTTACCAGAAGAAGATATATAGGTTCTTTATATTTGTTGAGAGTTGAATATTAGAAAGGATATTTTATAATATTAGAAAGGATATATAAAATATCTTGGATACATAAAATACGCTCTATATCCGTTGTTGGTTCCAAAGATCTTGGATGAGCTTAAATTGTGTGGAGGGTACATAACCCTTCTCTGATCCAAGTACAAAGTCTTCAGCTTTGCAAGATATTGAAATATGTATCAAGTTTTGTTATCTGGTAAGGAAAGTATTACAAATCTAGAATGCCTATAAGCCACAATATAACCATAAGTTAGTCAAATATCAATGGACAAAGTTAACCAACCCTTAACCCATTTTCTTACATCTTCTTCAATGAGAAAGAAACCTAGTTTCGTTTATGACATGTAATATATGATATAGTATAGTACCTTATTACCAATTGCTCGACCTAAACCACATGCAACAGCTCCAACATCAAGGTCTCCAACATGCGTCCTAAGACTCTTCCGTACCCTGGGAGATTAAAATAACCAATAAGACAGCAAATGAAACTAGTCAAATAAGAAGCAGCAGTTAAGAGATCTCGTATGAAGTAAACAGTGTGTGCCAAAACTTATTAAGAACTTGACAACTAATAAGAGGTTTATTCAATTGTAGCGAGAGTTTCAGCTCCAACATAAGATGAAATAAGATTAATAGCTTGTTGTGACAAGAAGATACCAGATACAAATGAGCAAAGCTGCCAGCTGCCTTGAACCTACACGTTCAAAAGCTGATCCTTCCTCCAATGCCTTTCCGATGGCGTCCTGCCACCATTGTCCAATAGAACTTCCTTCAAGTCCTACCTAGAGTTGACATAGGACAAATGAGTAGAATAAAATCAGAAGAGAGGTGAGTGAACTAAAAAAAGGGACACAGAGTTTAATATGTTCTTAAACAAGGATAAAGTATATGAGTTATGATGGCAAACACTTCAGATCTCATACCATTTTACTCATTTCTAATATGGATGAGTCAGTTAACAACTAAACTTGGAATTCCTTTTGTCACCAGGAAAATACATGCAACCTTAATATCTGTAATATGGAATCAGTGCCAAGTCCGTATCCAAGAAATAAAACTACTGCAGAGACATAGTTTACAGCATTACATTTTATTGGAGTCGTTTGAACTAATAATGAAATTCGACTATGTTAAAACTCAAATAAAAATTCATATTCCTTGTTTCTAATGGAAAGATAAAATAGGAAGAATCAATCATCAAGACTAATAAAAACTTCAAATATTTTATCAGCAGAATAATTGTTTTTGAATTGATAATTTGGTTAAGAAATAACACAAAAATTTTAATCATGGCCCAATTATCCTACATATATCAATTATTTCCCTAGTCCTGACTCCTGAGTAGTGACAGCACATTAAAGGAAATTGCTCACATAGTTCTGAGAACTTTTGTCAAAGAGCCACCCTTACAAAGTGAAAAGGAAACATGTAAGAACAAGAAGAAAAAAGAAAAATTGAATGTTACTCTTATATACCATCCAAAATAAATCTACATAGTTCCAGAAGAGGACTACATTGAGACCATTGATTTTATTCACAGTCCAGAGGAATTAGTACAGTACTCCCTCCGTTTCAAAATTAGAGATACATTTCGGTGCACATAAAATAGCTTTACGAAATCTTATAATTTAAGGTTAGAGTGAAAAATTTTACTTTCAAAAATTTTGAAGTGAAATATCATAGTGCAACACTTTTAGCTAAAAACTTTTATGCTTTGATATTTTTACAAAATCATAACACAAATAAAATCTTAAGATTTGCAAATGATTCTACAATAAAAGAGTAATAATATATCTCTAATTTGGAACGGAGGGAGTACAAGTTTCTATTATGGCCTATGGATTTTATTGGTTTCCATATTAGTATAGTGTGCCATGCTTATATGATGATACATGCAAAGTGAGATTATAAACAGTGTCAACAAATGCAAAGAGTATTTATGGAATCTCACACTTTCTTTTGCAGCAGACATGGCAAGAAAGCCTGCACCCATTTCTACTTCCTGCAACCCGACAACGACAATGCCAACATCCGATACTGCAGAGCCCAACCATGTCATGAGTGCATCCTGAGAAGGTTTTCCTTGACTGACATTCCAGGTTCCAACTAAAAGTCTGACATTTTCTCGTCTTGTATACATTAGTTCTTTCTTGGCCAATTCTGGCCGTATGATCTGATCTATAGGTCCAGGAGCTGAAATTCCCCATCCACGTATGCCACCATGTGTTGCCAAGCTAAAAACATAGCCATTACCAACTACCAGTTTTATAACAGGGCAGTTATGAGCAACCCAACTTGTAATTAGATTTCCTTCAAGATCAAGCAATTGGACCATACCACTGACATAGCCAACCCATATACGTGAACCATAAGTACAAAAGCTAAGGACAGCACATGGATGATGCTGGAAGTCTTGCAAACGAACACCATTTCCATCCCACTGCACAATTAATCCATTTGAACATCCGGTATAAATTGTTCCATCTGGGGTAATCAAAAGAGCTTCTGTTTTTTTAACTTCTTCAGCGAAAGCATTTGTGCCTTTGGTTGCAACTCGACGAACAGCATCTGCAGCACCCATAATAGCATTACGTGACCTTTGCAAAAAGCTAGTTTGGGATTTCTCCTTTTTTGATTTGGCAACAAACTTCACATTTATTTCATCTTCAACTGGTGGTTGTTGATCTTGCACCGATGACATGTCAACTCTATTTTCAATCTGACCATCTATATTATATGTTTTCAACAGTTCTCGTGTACGAGCATCCCTGCAATTCAATTCATCAATAGGACGATTAGAATTCACAAAAAAAAAAAAGTGAAACTCCAAAATGTGATTTTAGTATTAATGGTTCTTTCAATAATATAATGATACTTGAAGTGAATAAGTTTATCAGTTATATTTGAAATTAGAGAACTTTTGGGCTAAACCTGCAGAATATCAAATTGTGAAAGATGTGTGAAGTGAACAAATACCAGAGCGAGAAGGATAGAGATGAAGCTGCCCACACTTTAGCTCTAACATTGTCAGACAACAAAGACTTGATATCTGAAGATGTAATATTACAGACACCATTCACCGTAACTTGACTTCTTAGGTCAATGAATGACCTCTCCACTAACAAAGCAGCCATGTGCCTTTCCTCTGGAGATAGAGAAAGAGATTTTTCAACTGCTTCCCATGGCCATACTTTTATGACGCCACCTTCAGATCCTGTCCATATATCACCTAAAACCAAAGCCATAACAAATATTTAAAACTTGGCAACGATTTGTTTAGAATGGAGCATGTACAACAGTTTATGGAAATTGTTTTGTTTATCTTGTGTATATTTGCTATAGTTATCTAATATTTATAATCAACAACAGAAATATCAGGCGAGCTTAGCATAATCAGAAGTTCAGAACAGCTACTATGCACAGAGGAAGTCAAAATTGTCGGAAAAACTATAGCATCTAGTCATCTACTATATTGCAAAATGCTGGTGCAAGGAATGGTCCAATAGGACCACCAAATTTTCTCCTCAATTATCTGCTGCAGAAAATAAGAACTACGAAGAAACTATAATTGAAGCAATGGTCAAGACTTGCTAAGCTAAGGTGTTAAGTTTTTTAAATGAAAATTTGCTATTATAAATAATACAACCTTGTTTGTCCTTGATTTTGGTAGATGACAATTTTCAGGAACTGGGAGGGTAAACAAGTGTATGGCCAGAAAGTCAGAAACTATCAAAGTAGCACATTTCAGATTTATAAAGCTGAAGCTGAGTGCAAAGCTTTGGTAGAGGTAATTGAATTTGAGATTCTTGGCATAGCAAAATTGACGGTCAAGTTTGTTAATTAGTCTTTTTTTTTTTTCTTTCTTTAATTATGAAAAATCTCTATGCCTTCTCCTACTTTCACATAAAATACATGACAATCCTTACCACATGAATTCAATTGACACGAAGCAATGTTATACGAAAATTAGTATGGTTCTAAGATTATCATATATCCATAGTTTTCATTTTACTTTATAATCTGAACATACTTTTTCCAATATAAATGATTTGGAATGGGATTATGAGCTTACCATAAGAAGTAATCGTCATAGCAAGTATAGGATTACGGTGAGCCTGCCAAGAAAGCCCCTCCTTGAAAGGAGTATCATCCAACGCCTGGTCCATCTTCCAAGACCTTATCTTACCATCTTTGTGCCCACTCCAAACCAATTTACTCCCACCATCAATCATTAAACAGATGGCGGGCGAAGTATTAGTAGATTCATAAAATGGGGCTGCATCTTCATCCCCTCTCTTAGCCCTACCACCAATTCCAATCCCTGGTTCATACGCATCAGTCAAGTTCCAAACCCGAATCCCACACTCCTGACCTGCCCACAGCTGTGTGTCCGTACATGCTATGGTTCTCAAGAATCTCCCCACTTGAGTCTCCCTAAGCGGATGCGGCCTCAGCTCCACACATGTGGGCCGGTTAGGATGCACAGCTGCCCGACAAGGCGCCTTAAATATTGTCGGAGCATTGCTGTCATTTCCCATGAACTCCGGCAACGCTGGTTGTTGTTGTTGCCGGAGATCATGGGAACCACCTTGCACCTCTGCTGCTGCTGGTGATTGGTGCTCATACTCACCATAAGGATAAAAGTCATCATCCGAAGAGTCATATATTCCGGCAATATTGTTCTGAATAGCAGCGTCGTCGAGGCTGTGCTTGCGGTGTTGAGGTTGGTGGCGCTTGATGTGGGTGCCGGTGTTGGTTCGGAGTTGATGGGTATAAGTTTGAGCTTTGTTTCGAGGAGAAGGGGCATTTTCCAGAGCAGCTAATGCGTTCTTGTCATCTTCTCCGAGTGGATCAGCCATTGCTGTAGCGAGAGGAGGAGTGTTTGTGTTTTTTTCTGATTGGGAGAGACAAAAGGGGAATGGAGGTTGAGAATTGAGAGAGGGAAGGAGGAAAGAGTCAGAGTATGGGTGGTAGGAAGCCATGGAACTGCGGGGAGAAAGGAAAGGCGAAGCATGCACATGTTGTACGACCACGAATGTGTTTTGTGTTGGACGGTCGATTCTCACTATCAAGTACTTCCCTTGGTCCCAAAATAGTTGTCCCGTTTCAAGTATGAGATATAGTGATCTAAAATATAATCCGATCTCCTATTATGTATATCTAAAATTTTATCGCATTATCTTTTTATTTTTTTTAAAAAAGGCGATTTCGCTTTACGTTTTCACATTTATACCTTAAATACTAATTTTAATATTTTTTATAGTAATTTTAATATTTTTCATAATAATTTTAATACATGCTCTTGATACTTTTAATAATAACTTTAATATTTTTATAGTAATTTTAATACTAAAATGGAATCAATGAAAAACTTAACTTATTAAAGTGTGTTTTGTACGTTAATATATACTAAAGTATCATTAAGCCTTTTGTTTTCTACCTAATCATGTATGTGATAATTAAAATTTTATTTGTCAATTTTCTAGAGGTATGATACAAAAATAGAACACCTTTGGTTACAAGAAGTCGGTCTCAAATGTTAGTAACTTCAACAATTTATACGTAAAAGTAAAAACTTTAACGTAAAAGGCAAATATATATTTTGAAAATATAGTTGGTTACATCAGATATAATGAAATTATTCCATTCAATGCACGGAATTTCGGTTTCCAAATGTTACTCAATTTAATTCCATATAATAAAAAGTGTTGGCTTGTAAAAATGTTTGATAGAAAATGATGCCAAAAATTTTGGTGAGTTTGAAGGAGTTAGTCAAGTTAAATATTTAGTAAATTGTTTTTATCCAAATTATCAGTTACAGATAAATAAACACTTCACAGGTTCCGAATCAAGGTGGACTTAGGACAATCACGTAACACATGCTAGGCGCTCACACATTCGGAAAGACATCTGTCACAAGTGCTCACCCATTTCAAATGCCTTTTAACCAATACTTCATTATTTAAAATGTTATTTTTCAAAGCTAGCCACAGAAAGACTTTAACCTTTTTGAGGGATTTTCAATTTCTAGAACTTTTTTCAGCCCATATACTCAGAATTAGAAGCTTTTTTGTGGAGGACTTTGTACAAAGACTTCTCATTAGAAGCCCCATTTGGGTCTTCTCCCCACACAATCTGGTCTTCCCCATAATTATTCCTTGTGATATAAGTCCACTCTTAGTTACCAAGGAAATGTTCATCTCTCTCATTTTCCTCAACCCATGCCCATCCTCTTTTTTCCTTTTCGTAACTTCCTCCAGTTGACAAGGTGACAGCTTGAACTAAAGTTGCCATCCGAGCCAAATTCAAAATTTTAGCCTTCCAACCAGTTAACCTTTTTATGGAACTTTTCAATAATATGGTTGTATGTATTCTTTGTAACTCTACCATGGGTGAGGGGAACACCCAAGCACCTGCCCATGTCAGTGGTGTGGTTTATACTGCTAATTCCCTCTAGCCGATATTGTTTTTGTAAATGTTGCCAGTAAAAAATCTGCAAAGGACCTATGGACTAAATTGGAGAATCTCTACCAAAGTAAATCTCTTATCAACAAATTATTTTTAAGAAAAAAATTGTACAAGTTGCGGATGGCGGATCGTTTTCGGCTCATCTTCAGGAATTTAATACCTTGGTCAATCACTTAACTTCAATTAATTGTGATATAAAAGATGATGACAAAGTCATTACCTTGTTTTGTTCATTGTCGAATGTCAAGAACTTGGACATGGTAAAAAAGATTGTCCAAACAAAGTAGCCAAAGAAGACAATGGTGATCCTAAGAAAAAGGAGGATGATGGCGACTTGTACTTGGTAACAACTGGAGTGATTTTGCGAGTATGAGAAATATAATAGGGGCAATGTCTAGCTACTTGGGGAACAGTGAGACACTAAGGATAGTTGAACGTGAGAAAGTTAGATTCAGAATGAGTGATGGGATGGTGAAGACCCTCCCTGGAATTATGCGTATTTCAGGACTCAGCAGAAATTTAATATCAGTGGCATGATGACAGATGCATGCATCACCTTCAGTTGCACTAAAGATTCATGCAAGATGACTCGCGGTTCAATGATTATTGCGAGGGACACTAGATATGGTACTTTGTAGAAGCTGTTGGGAGACACTATTGAGCCTCAGTTTGAGAGTGCATTGATTTCTGAGACAGCGCCTAGTGATGACACTAGTGTAGCCATGTTATGGAATCAGCGACTTGGACACATAGGAGAGAGGGGCCTTTCTACCATAGCCTCGAAACAGCTAGTGGAAGGGGTCCCTAATTGTTCTATGGGATTTGGCTTTTGTGAACATTGTTTGTATGGAAAGCAAAGCCGAGTAAAGTTTAAGGGTGAAGGTACAAGGGTTACAAGGGTGCTAGATTTGATACACAGTGATCTTTGTGAGTCTTCGGATGAATCACTTGGAGGATCAAAGTATTTCGTTTCCTTTATATATGATTACTCAAGGTATACTTGGATTGAATTTATTTCTTGAAAAGGAAATCGGATGTGCTTGAAAAGTTCAAGGAGTTCAAGGCATTAGTTGAAAATGAACTTGATAGAAGGATCAAAGTTCTTCGGACTATTGTTGGCTACAAATATGGAGTCAAGGGGTACAAATTGTGGAATCCAGAGACCCGGACTATTGTGTACAACAGAGATGTGGTGTTTAGAGAAACATCAAATGTTGATGTTGTCACTGAAAGTTTACCCAAGAAGATTAGTCATGTTGAGTTTGATGTGAGCTCAACATAGGATGTGGAAGATGAAGACTCACATGGTACATCAGAAGTTATTGATGATGATTCAGATGAAGGACAATCAGTTTAATAGGATGATGATGATAGTGTTGATTCAAATCATGGAGTGGAGGCTAAACAAGAGCATCAAGCAGAGCCAACATTGAGGAAATCCACACGGGTTAGGAGAATACCTAACAAGTATTCATTTAATGCCTCTTATGCTTTGACAGTCACTAGTGATGAACCTGGTTCAGTTAAAGAGGCGAGAGCCTTGGATGATGCTAATCTGTGGGAGGAAGCAATGAAAGAGGAGATGTGGTCACTTGATCAGAATCACACATGGAAGCTTATGAAATTGCCTAAGGGTAGGAAGGCAATTGGGTGCAAGTGGGTATTTAAAAAGAAGCAAAATGCAGATGGTAAAGTGGAGAAGTATAAAGCTAAGCTGGTTGCGAAGGGGTATTCTCAAATAGAAGGAGTGGACTATGCAGAGATCTTTTCACCAGTGGCAAAACTAACATCTATTAGAACTGTTTTATCTACGGCAGCTGCATATGATCTTGAGGTTGAGCAAATGGATGTAATTACAACCTTTCTTCATGGGGATTTAGAGGAGGAGATGTTTGTGGTCAAAGGAAATGAGGACTTGGTTTGCAAGTTGGATAGATCCTTGTTTGGCCTAAAACAGTCACCACAGATGTGGTATCAAAAGTTTAATAATTATGTTCAACGGATTGGATTCACTCGAAGCCAGGCCAATCATTGTGTATATGTGAAGAAGTCAAGTGAGGATTTTGTCATTCTAACTTTATATGTTGATGATATGCTCTTGGTGGGTAATAGCAAGAAGATGATTAAAACCGTTAAGGGATTGTTATCACAACAGTTTGAGATGAAGGATCTTGGGGTTGCTACTTACATCTTGGGCATGCATATACGGAGAGATCGAGGACAACAAAAACTGTGGCTTAAGCAAAGAAATTATGTTGAAGGAATCTTGAAAAAGTTCAACATGTCTGATTACATACCAATCGGGATTCCTATGTCAGTTGGAGTTAAAGTGTCTGCGGAGCTATCTTCTAAGAGTGATGAGGAGAAAGAGCAAATGGTATACATTTCATATGCTAGCGTGGATGGTAGCTTAACGTATGCAATGGTGTGCACTCAACCAGATATTGCTCATTCAGTGGGAGTATTGAGCAGATATATGTCTAATCTCAGCAAGGAGCATTGGACTGTCGTCAAGAGGGTATTCAGGTATCTTTGTGGAACCTCAAATTGTGCTTTATGTTTTAAAGGTAACGGAGATAAGGTATCCTTTGGTGTGACGGGGTCAGTTGATGCAAATTGGGGTGGTGACTTAGACTGTCGAAGATTGATAAATGGTTATGTATTCAACTTGTTTGGTGGACTGGTTAGTTGGATGAGTAAGAGGCAAAGTGTGGTTGCCTTGTCATCTAATGAAGCAAAATACATGACATTGACTCATGCAAAGAAGGAAGCAATATGGTTTTGTCGGCTGTGCAAGGAGCTTGGGTTTAAGGAAAAATCCGTTGTGGTGAAATGTGATAGCCAAAGTGCGATACATTTGGCAAAGAATCCAACGTATCACTCCAGAACAAAGCATATTGACATTCAATATCACTTTATCCGAGAAAAGGTAGAGGACAAAGTGGTGCACTTGGAGAAGGTTTGTGAGAACCCGAAATTTTAAATGAATATTGTTATATGATTAATTCATTTTGTGATTTATTTTATGCATGAAGGTTTAATTTCTTTTATTCGGTATGAATAATGAAGGTTCAATGGCAATGTGATGTCCAAAAGATTTTAAAAGTATTTTGAACTCAAATATTTATATGATTATTGTATTCAAAGTAAGTGTGATGATTTTGTTCACGTGGGTAGAAGCACACAAAGTGTGAACGAGTTAAGCTACAGTACCTGTTTTTGAACCAAAGACTGCTGGGAGACAAGAGGCATGTAATACATATCATCTCCAATAGTACTCTAGAGTGGCTATGATAGATGTTTGTTTGACTATTAACACTCGTAACACCGTCATTTCAAGGCAATCACTTCTTCCTAAAGTTTGTTATTTCTTTTCACATCCAACGGCTGAAATCTATCTTCAAATCATCCAATGGCCCTTATTGTTCAACAAGAGATATATATATATATCCTTGGAGTACGACCCTAGCCCCACTTTCATAAATCTTCTATTCAGTATACCACCAAATCCAGGTTTACTCTCAAGGCAACTGTCCTTTTTGGAAGAACAACTCCAACTTTTAACTTCTTCTTTGCAGCCAAGGAGGTAAGAGCATTGCATTAAAGTCCTGCTTTGTTTCTTACACTTTTGTTCTGTTATGCATGTCATGTTTAAATACTTCGTTCATTCATTACAAAAGATAGATTTAATGCATGCTTTTAATACCTAGAGTTAATGCCATTTATTTCAAAAAGATATCCAAGATGAATGTAAGATTGTTGACAAACCTTTAACTACCAAACATTCTTTTTGTCAGTAGTTTCAACACCATGCTTGAGTATTCTTCAACTTGAGTTTTGAACCCTAAACCGTGTCTAAGAGGGCTTGCAGACCATAGGAAATGTTATGTATCACTGAGAGGATGATGAGTTTTGACCTAAGCAAGGTTATGGTTGAGAACGTCACCATAGAGGAGTGGGGAAGACACTATTGTATCTGAGACAAGTCTTAACTTAGACTCCAACGGGGTGGAGTTAGTCTCTAACTCTATAAAATAGTCCCTAGGAGATTTCAAGATTAGTCCCTGATAGGCTAAAAATTTTAGTCTCCAATGAAGGAAAGTTATTAGTCTCTGACGAGGAAATCCCTAGTCTCTGATGAAGGAAGTTTAAATTAGTCTCAGATGACGTCGTCCTTAGTCTCCGACAGGCTAAGTTTAGTCCCTGATGATGTCATCCATAGTCTCTGATGGGCAAAAATATGTTAGTCTTTGATGACTAAAGATATTAGTCCCTGAGGAGTTCAGTGATGACTTATCAAGTTCAGCGCTAAACAACTTTTCTCCGAGAAGTTTGGCGTTGAACAAGTTATCCACTGATGGAGTTCAGTGATGAATTATTTAGTTAGCGATGAGCAAGTCATCCCCTGACAGCCGATTAAGTTTGGCGTTGAACAACTAGCCACCAAGGAGTTTGGTGCTGAACAAATCATTTACTGATGAGTTCAGCGTTAAACAAGTTATCACCCGACGAGTTTGGCGATGAACAAATTATCCCTTGATGAGTAAATGATACCCTGATGGTCGAAGACTATCCCCTGATGATCGAGAGACATCCCCTGATGACCGAGAGACATCTCCTGACGGGTAGTTTATCCCCTGATGTTTGGTTATCCCCTGATGATGAATTATCTCCTGATGATAAATTATCCTCTGATGCGCAGTTTGTTTTTGAAACTATAAAACATTATTTTCTTAAATTATTTTATGATGTTTCAATTATTCATTTAACTTAAACGATTCTTATGTCAATTGAGACATTAAAAGTTTAAGGGCATCGTATATGCATTTCTTTTACAATTCCATTTAAGGTATAAAATTATCATGTCATATGCATGTTTTACAGAATCTTTCACACGCGGAAATTGAATTTGATTTTTGTGCAAAGGACCGAGACAAGTATATACATTCAATCTGATGCTTATTTAAATTTAACGCAGTATCATTTGATTCAATATGCTTTCATGGCTTTAATTATATGTTTCAATTGCTTTTATGAATGAGAATGCTATGCTTTAAATTCCACTAACATGATATGAATGAAAGTGCATAGATATAACTGAGCTTTGATTATCAGTTATTTTTCAATCTTATATCTGTGCTAACGAATGAGAATGATATGTCCCTTAAATGGGTTATGCCACATGGTTGGCTAGAGGAAAGGAAAGGTGCTGATTTGTTTTTCACCTAACCTAGAGGAATTATAAGTGACTACTTACGTTCACACAAGGAGGGATCATGCGGTCACAGTTAGGCCAGCTGTGTACTGTATGGTTAGCAGATCTAAAAGGTTTATCTCCCGATGGATATTTCAGAGAAAGTTGTACACAGGTGAATACCTGTCTTTCTTCAAGGAGGATTACACATTGTTTATCATCAGTGATCCTAAAGATTCTTCAAAGATTTCTGAGGCCTTAGTATTGTTTCACTGAGCCTCATAAACAGAATTGAACTTTCTTCAATATTTCAGATTTGTTTCTCTAAATTGTTTATATACTTGTTGGGCATAAATGTCTCATTCTTGTTGAACTTAATGTCTTGCAGGGCATGGTCCAAAGGCTAAACCCTCTGACAAGGGGAAGACAAAGATGATCGGCTATTGAGTTTCGTTAACCCTTTTGGGTGCCGATAAGGAAGGAAGGAAAGAAGGAAGATGCTTTGAGTTGTAATGATTATGAATTGTAATTTATAAAGATAGAATAGCTTCCGTTGAGATTGTAATATTTTGGGTTGTAATAACTCTTTACTAATCCCTTTTAGTAGTACTTATACTATGAATGGATGTGTGGTTATCTTTTCCTTCTTTTGACGAATCCCTGATCCAATAAGAGATTTTGGGGTCATCACAAAGTTGACACAGTAGCAAATTGTGCGGACTTCTTGACAAAGCCGATTACTTTGGAGAAGTTTCAGTAGTGTACTTCTGAAGTTGGGTTAAAGACTCAGGGTATGGGAGTTGTTGTATTGTGTGTGAACTAATCACCAAGTGGGAGAATGTTGGAGTTGGATCATATTTCAACATTATCTATTTCCAATTAGGAATAGGTTTTTCTATTTCCTATTGGGATGTATTTTATTTTCTATTCCTAATCAGAATAGGTTTCCATTTGGGTTTTGGATTTGGTTATTTTTCCAATTCCTTTTAGGTTGCTAACATTATGTCGGGGTCTATAAATACAATGGTTTATTGTGTTTATGGGTAGATCAAACTAAATCATAATATTTAGTTCTTTGTGAGGGTCTCTTACAAGGGGGTGAGAATATTATGTAACTATTGAGAGTTTGCAAGGTAGATTTGCAGAGTGTGAGATATTCCACCATAATTGTATCTTTTGGAAATCTTGGATCAATACTAATAATATTCAGACATGCTGGACATAGCCCGGATTTGGGTGAACCAGGGTAAAACTTTGTATTCTTTTCTATGATTGAATTATCTCTTTACTTGAAGTTTGGTATTTTTCAAGATTTTATTCTCAACATAATAGATCATCGACAAAAAAATAAATGAAAAAAAGAAGG
This sequence comes from Centella asiatica, assembly GCA_014636745.2. Classification (NCBI taxonomy): domain Eukaryota; kingdom Viridiplantae; phylum Streptophyta; class Magnoliopsida; order Apiales; family Apiaceae; genus Centella; species Centella asiatica. The sequence continues at coordinate 3,266,390 of CM025780.1, read as the reverse complement.
GTCATCCTTGCCAATTTCGATAGGTTCTCATTTTTTGTTATTCACAGCTTGTTGGATAAATTGTGACAAACGAGGAGATAGGGAAAAAGGGATATCCCAGTCTTATCCCTCTTCCAGGCTTGAACGACTCAGTAACTTCTCCATTCCATAATACAGAGATAGTCGAGCTAAATGACTTCAATGAGTTTTCTAGGAAAACCGAAGTGATTTAGGATGAACTCTAAGAAATCTCACCTTATCTTTTTGTAAACTTTTTCAATGTCAAGTTTCATAACTAAGCCCCTTTTTTTTATTTGTTCTTTTAATGTTGAAGATGTAAGACCCAAAAATTTCAATAATAAATTATAGTTGTTTCTCTAATTATCATTAAACGTGTTATTAATAAATTTAAACTTCAATATTAAAACTATAAATTAGATGAGACAAAAGGAATAACAACATAAACAAAAAATAGTATTTATTCCCAACGTGGGAGACAAAACAAATATCTGTGAAAAAGATTCGGTATCGTAGAATTGGTGGGGGCTACAAAACGCGTCACTATCGACAACATACGACAAAATAACGGTCAAATGTCGGCAAAAAACTACAAAAAAGAAATTTAAATTTGGTACTGTAGTGTTACCGTTCAGTAATTATGATAGTCCAATCTAAGACAACTATAATTTTCTAGCTAAATCAATAAAGTATTTGATTAATAATAATAGAATAAGAAAATTTTAGTAGTTGTATCCAAATAACAAAATAAAACTATTATTTAAGTTAGCAATACAAATACTAAAGAAATATAATAATGATAAGATATATCACACACATGATATGTGAAATATTAATTTTATAAGTAGAAAATGTATACACAAAATAAATTCAGTTATGATAAATATATTATATACTATACGGGTGTGTGTGTGTGTGTGTGTGTGTGTATAGGGGGCCGATCCATGGCTAACGTTAGTTATAGAGACTTTCCTAGCTAACATATTTATAACTGTCAATTGGATGATCCAATGGTGAAGATAAAAAAAAAAGGGTCTTTTCGCCAGTCTCACTGGCGGAAGGTATGCCAAAAAAAAATATGATCCTTTCTGTCAGTCACACTAGCGGAAAGAGTGTAAATTTCTGTTTTTTTCTTTATATCTTTCATTCTTTGTTTCTTCTGCCAGTGTCTCCCTAAACATCATATTCAACTTCCACCCCTGCTCCCATTTTATTTCTCTTACTCTTCTTCCATCTAACATCATATACAACTTCCGCCCACTAATATATACAACTTCCACTAACATTCATTTAATCGGAATACTCCTTCCGCTCGATTTCATTTGTTACATCAAAGTGTTACGGCCCTAAATCAAGTAAGTTTTTTTATAAGGGCAAATTTGTTGTGAATACTGAATATTAACAATGTAAATTTGTATGTGTATGTATATTGTTCTCCCATGAACGAATGACGATGTGTAAAATGTGTATATATGTGTATATGGTATGTATTATTTTTTTCTAAATAATTGTACTCATAGTATGTATATATGTGTCTATGGCAGGGTGTAATGTTTTGTTAAAATTTTGTAGCTTGCAATGGATCAATTTGAGTATTTGTCGGGTTTGGAGGATGATAGTGTCTTGAATGATCAACTGTCTCATGTGTCTTCACATATTTATAACGGGAATGAGTTTAGGACTTGTTAGAGTTAATTGATGATGATGATGTTTAGAAAATAAATTGTGCATCTGTAAATACTTAAGGTACATTATAAACCTTAAATATCAGCACAAGTTTTGCATCCACCGATGATAATCTTATTCATCAGGGGATGATCAAACACTTCACAAGATAAGTCGTAAAATGGAACATCTAAAGGACTTGACAAAGTGAAGAGGAATGTCTGATGCTACTTAGTAACGGTCAAAGTATTCCGCACATCAGATATTCTAAACAAAGTTTCGTTGATTAAGAACCATCAGGGGAACCAATCAAGGGGAACCAATCAGGGGGAACCCATCAAGGGAACCAATTAGGGGGAACCGATCAAGGGGAACCTGTTAGGGGATAACGAAGGCAGACCAACCCGTCAGGGTGAGACTTCAAGGTATGACAGTGTTAGGCTAACCCATCAAGGTAACCCGTCAGGGGAAATGCTCAACACTGTATCAGTGGAAGACATCAGTGTGTATAGACAGTCATAACATCAATGGATCAAGAAGCACTGAGTAAAACTCAAGTGAAGTTTGAAGCCCTGATCCAGTCTGTAACAATCAAGGGATCCAGAAGCACTAATCAAGTCCATCAGGGCTGGTCGTCAGTGGATGATTATGACAGCATGCACCCGTCATCAGTTCTTACACGCAAATCAACATAACTTGTTAAAGAAGCAAGAGATATCAACTGGAAAGATATTTCTTGAAGTTTGTTATGATCCAATACGAACTCTTTCGCATTAAATGCACACAGATCGGGGGAAGAAAAATAGAAACAAAACATGTAGCATTCTGACACATGGGACAACGATGTGACATACTTGCGGCTAAGTTGAGAAAAGCAGCACGTCTCAAGCACGTGATTTCAACCATTGATCTTTGTATATGAAAAGGAGTCCCTATTACATAGAGTAATCCAACAGATCAAACAACAGATAGAAGCACACAAATCACTAGAGAGAAGCTTTGTAATAGATCTCGAGAGAAATATTTCAAAGAAAGTGTGAAATAGAAGCTGTAATTTCATTACAGAATTTGTAGCTGTTTAATCACATTTGTGATTATACAGATTTCCAGAAAAACATCAAGTTTTAATACAACTATTTTAACTTGAATCTGCATGTTCATATTTTATTGTTTTTCCGTTCATAGTAGCTGTTTCCAATTAGTGCCAACTAAAGTTAAAAAAGAGCAAAAAGATTGTAGTGTTTGCATTCATGCCCCCCCCCCCCCCCCCTTCTACAAACACATGAGCTTATTTTGTTCTAACAATTGGTATCAGAGCCTCTTAGCAGATTTCACTTGCTAACAAAGATCAATATCTATGGCCAACAAAGCTGGAAACAATAAAGTCCCCATGTTGGAAAGGGGAAAATACTTCTTCTAGAGACAACGCATGACAGTTCATCTTAGAGCAATCGATGATGAATATTTATAGATTCTGGAAGAAGGCCCTCATGTTCCCAAGAAGCTCATTACTCAAGAAGTTGTCAATGGAGTTACTGTTCCTAAAAAATTAGTCCCTAAGACGACTGACGAAATGACACTCGAGAAAAGAGAGAAAGTGAAAAAGGATCTCAAAGTCACAGGGATCCTGTATAATAGTTTAGACGATGATATGTTGAATAGTATCATGAATCTTACAACGTCTAAATCTATATGGGATACCATACAAATCCTTTGTGATGGAACGGAGGAAGTGAGGGAAAATAAACTGCAGCTGTTGACACAACAATATGAGTGATTCACAATGAAAAGTGGTGAAACACTCACTGAAATGTTTGACACATTTAACAAGTTGGTAAATGACTTGAGATTATATGGGAAGGCATATGCAAATAAAGATTTGAATAGGAAGTTCATGAGAGCCCTTCCCATATCATGGGATCCTAAGACAACAGCCATCAGGTAATCCAAGGACATGAATCTCCTAGACTTGGATAGGCTATATGGTACCCTCAAGACATATGAACTAGAGGTTTAGCAAAGATCTGAAATGTCAGGGGATGCCAGAAAGCTTAAATCTGTAGCCCTGATGGCTATCACGAAGGACAAACCATAAGCAAGACCAAGTGTCTTAATGAAGCAACAACTGGGAGATGCTAAAATGGAAGGGGACAACGAAGCTGACTCCAAAAATGATGAATATACTCTAGAAGAGTTAGAGGAGCTGGATGAAACCATGGCCTTTCTTGCAAAAAGGTTTTCCAAACTGAAATTCCAAAACCCTGCGAGAGCTAAAATATTTTTAGCAAGGAAGCTTAATAGCACTAAAAACTTTATTGATAAATCTAGAATAAAGTGCTACTAGTGCAATGAGATGGGCCACTTCGCAAATGAGTGTCGCAAGGCCACAAAAGAAGGTGAATCCAGAAACAAGGAAGTTGAAGTAGACTACAAGAAGAAACACTTTGACCTTCTTAATGCAAACAAGAAGGGAAAAATATATATTGCAGAGGGAAAGGACTGGGCTGACTCAGATGAAGAAGATGCTAAAGAATATGTCAACCTAGCCCTGTTGGCCTCATCCACTGACAGTAGCAGCTCACAAGTAAGTCTTGAAATTTCCTCTAACATGTCTAAAACTGATTGTGTTAAAACTTTTAAGGAAATGGCTTGTGAGATAAAGGATCTCTATGACACCCTGAGGAGTGCTGTAGCTAAAACTGAGAGAGTGCAGAAAATAAATGAGCATTTGACTGCAAGGAACACTCTTTTAGAATCAGAACTCTCTAGATTTGAGAATCTTGAAAAAGAACTCTCAAGAACAAAAAAATCTTCTTGACTGTGGTATCAAAAGAGAGGAATGGACCTCAAATGTCCTGAGTCAAGAAAGGGAAGTCATAAAGAGATGGACTGAGTCTAGCAAAAAACTGAAGGATCAATTAAACAATCAAAAATCTTGTCCTAAATCTGGTTTAGGCTATGGAGAGACTCTAGTGAAGCAACCTCCCCTTGAGGTTGAAATTGCAGCTAGCTTTGGAAAAAGGCCAATACAACATATCAAGTTTGTAAAGGCTGTAACAAAGTTAGAAGAATGGAATGTTTTCCCTATGAGTGAAGCTTCCACAAGTGGTGGGAGTGGCAAGAAACTAGTTCTTGCCAAAGCACTCAAACCTCCAGTCAGAAAAGAACAAGACTGTGCATCAGTGGATACACAGTCGTCAGGGGGAAAGAGTGCATCAGGCCATCGTAACCCTTTAAGGGAAAAAGGCCTGTCAGGGGATAGTAAAAAGAATAGGAATGGAAAGCTAGGTGTAAACAAGGATAGTAATTACACTTCCATTCATGATGCCCCTAGGAAAGTGTGCTGGAATTGTGGTAGCAATAATCATCTATCTTTTCAATGCAAAAAGAAACCACAAATTTTGACTGACACAATTTTATATGCTGATGATTTACCAACTGTTAAAGCTTGTTGCTCAAAGGAAAAAGGCAAAATAACTATTGAGAAATCAAAAACATATGTTGAAGCTCCTAAAAAGGAGAAAATTTTAAATTTGCCAAAACCAAAAGTCACAATTAAAGAAAATGTTGTTTTACCTATAACTGTGAGTAAACCTAGAGGACCCAAAACCAACTAGGTACCAAAAACAAATTAAATATTTTTTGTGTGCAGGGAAAAGTTAAAAGCAGTCATATCTAGTTTCTAGATAGTGGCTGCTCAAGGCACATGACAAGAAACAAAGCCCTACTCACAGAATTTCAAGAGAAGGATGGTCCAGTGATCTCCTTTGGTGATAACAGCAAAGGACTGACTCTTAGCTATGGCAAAGCAGCAAATGAAAATGTCTCATTTGAAAATGTAGCACTAGTTGATGGGCTTAAGCACAATTTATTAAGCATAAGTCAACTATGTGACAAAGGTTACATCATTTCCTTTAAAGGAGATCAGTGTTTGATCTCAAATGAGGATGATGGGAAGCTGGTTTTATCAGGAATAAAAAAGGAGATCTCTATGTTGTTGATTTCAATTCAGTAAGTGGAGAATCATGTTTCTACAGCAAGGCAACTCCTGATGAAAGCAGGCTGTGGCACAAGAAGCTCTCTCTTCTGAACTTCAAGACAATTAATGATTTAGTGAAGAGAGAGCTGGTAACTGGGCTACCCCAAATGCAGTTTATTCAAGAAGGGTTAATTATGCTCAACTATTCAACAAAGGAAGCAAAGGAAAACATCCTTTGTCAGCAAGGAAGCCACAATGATTAAAGATCCAATTCAATTGCTACATATGGATCTCTTTGGCCCTGTCAATATTATGTCAGTGTCAAAAAAAAGATTTGCAATGGTCATTGTGGATGATTACACCAGATACACTTGGGTGAATTTTCAAAATGCAAAATCAGAAGTTCCTTAGCAAATCATTGACCACATCAAGAAAGTGGAAACTTAGTCAGGATCAGTGGTTAGGATGTTGAGGGCAGACAATGGAACTGAATTCAAGAATGCAGCTGTTGATGGATTTTATGTGGAGAAAGGCATCAATCATACACTTTCTGCCCCAAGGACTCCTCAACAGAATGGTGTAATGGAAAGGAAGAACAGAACCCTGATTGAAGCTACTAGAACAATGCTAACAGAGGCAAAGATTCCTACCTATTTTTGGGCTGAAACAATTTCCACTGCTTGCTTTACTCAAAATATGTCATTAATCAACAAGGCTCACAACAAGACTCCATATGAGCTAATGACAGGGAGAAAGCCAAACATCAAGTTCCTACATGTTTTTGGATGCAAATGCTTTATCTTAAGGAACTTTAGTGAGAACTTGGGAAAATTTGTTTCAAAGGCTGATGAAGCAATTTTCCTAGGTTACTCCCTGACATCTAAGGCCTACAGGGTTTACAACAAGAGACTTCAGGTGGTGATGGAGTATATAAATGTAGCTTTTGATGATCAAGAGATTTCTGGACTTGAAGACCCTGGTTTTCATGAAGAGCTCAGGTTTGAAAATGAAGATGAAACTGATTATCAAGAGATTGAAGCTGATGAGTGCAGACAAATGGAGAATTTAACCATTCCTGATGTCAATCCAAATTCTATAGAAGCCTTTTCCAATGACAGAGTAAATTTCCTGGACAACAGATCAGGGGATACTCCATCAGGGGATCATTCATCAGGGCATGCACCATCAGGGGATAACTTGAACCTTGAATTAAGCACTAATTCAGGGGGAGGGTTTTCAGAAGCTGGGAGCACAGACTTAAGGGGAGGAGATGTCAATCAAGCAAGCTCACCAAGATACATCTCTAATCCCAAATGGGCCAGAAGTCATACAACAGACTTAATTATTGGTGACCCAAACAAGAAAGTGCAGACCAGAAAAGCAACATCTAATGAATGCCTATATGCTTATTTTCTTTCACAAATGGAGCCAAAGAAATTTGAAGAAGCCATTCAAGATGTAGATTATATAATGGCTATGCAAGAAGAACTAAACCAATTTGAAAGAAATCAAGTATGGAAACTAGTACTTAAACCTAAAGACAGAATTATAATTGGTACCAAGTGGGTATTCAGGAACAAGATGGATGAAGTTGGCATTGTCAGAAGGAACAAAGCAAGACTGGTTGCAAAAGGATATCTTCAAGAATAAGGGATTGACTTTGATGAGACCTTTGCACCAGTAGCCAGACTTGAGGTTATAAGAATTTTCTTAGCCTATGCAGCACATTCAAATTTCAAGGTTTATTAAATGGATGTGAAAAGTGTTTTTTTCAATGGGAAATTGGAACAGGAGGTGTATGTCCAACAACCTCTAGGATTTGAGAGTTCAAAATTTCCAAATCATGTGTTCAAGTTAGAAAAGGTACTTTATGGACTGAAGCAAGCTCCTAGAGCTTGGTATGACACATTGTCAAAGTTTCTGGTGGAAAATAAATTCACAAGAGGTATCATTGACAAAACATTGTTCTTTAGACAACATCATGGTCGTCTGATTTTGGTTCAAATTTATGTTGATGATATTATCTTTGGATCCACTGACACTAGACTGTGTGAAAAGTTCTCCAAACTCATGCAAAGCAAGTATGAAATGAGCTTGATAGGTGAGTTATCATATTTCTTGGGATTGCAAGTCAAACAAGTCACTGATGGAATTTACATTCATCAGACAAAATATGCCAAAGAACTTCTCAAGAAATTTGAAATGGAGGACTCAAAAGTAGTAAAGACACCAATGGTCACTGCAACCAAGATTGACCCTGAAAAGGATGGAAAGAAAGTTAATTTGAAGACTTATAGGGGAATGATTGGATCTTTGTTGTATCTAACAGCAAGCAAGCCTGATATAATGTTTGCAACATGTCTTTGTGCAAGATATCAAGCTGACCCAAAGGAATCTCATCTCATTGCAGTGAAAAGGATCTTGAGATATATCAAGGGCACTACAGAGTTGGGACTTTGGTATCCAAAGGAGTTTGGATTTGATTTGATAGGATATTCTGATGCTGACTTTGGAGGATGCAGAATTGACAGAAAAAGTACAACATGAAGTTGTCAGTTTCTAGGAGGAAGGCTTGTATCTTGGTTCAGCAAAAAGCAGCACTCAATTTCAACATCAACTGCTAAAGCTGAATATATTGCAGCTGGAAGTTGTTGTGCACAAATTCTTTGGATGAAAAATCTGTTAGAGTGTATGCCCTAGTGGCCAATTATGTAATGATTGTGACACCATGTTTATGTTATGTTTTTTGGTTAAATGATAATTACTTTTATTATGTTTTATTTACTGCGTAATATAAATGTTAACATAATAAATGTCCTTAGAAGAATGATACTAATTATATGGATTCAAGTATGTGACTTGAATATGAGATCATATAAATATGTAAAGTATCATTATTCTTAAATGTCCCTAGTCGAGTATCATTGTCAGTGGGACAACAATAATACATTGAGACTAGTATGTGGATTAACTGATGGCTATATCTCATTGGTCATAAATATATACGAGATATATTAAGTTGATTCATAGGTACATGTTAGAGAACATAGTACTGGACAGACCCACCATGAG
>CM025780.1:3226657-3257667 GCA_014636745.2 Centella asiatica | reverse complement strand
CGGTTCGCGGGTGTTCGTGTGGATACCGTAGAGACGCTGTCCAGTTGAGTTGCGTTAAAGATTTGGAGACGATCAACACCTTCACCAAAGTTTCAGATTCGCACTTTTAATCGGTAAAATCTTGAACTGTCTGTATTAAACTGTTTCGCATAGATCCTCGGGTTGGGTTTCGTTTTTGTTTTATTTTAAACCGTATTTTTCCGCTGCGTATGATGATACGAAATCCCAACAAAATCAGCTAATGGATTATGGTCTGAACTATACCAAGATTCCAATAAGGTGTGATAACACAAGTGCCATTATCATTGCTAAAAATCCAGTGCAACATTCCAGAACCAAACATATAGAAATCAGATATCATTTTATCAGGGAATATGTTATGAATGGAACCATTGAACTACAGTTTGTACCATCCAATCAACAACTGGCAAACATATTTACCAAAGCTCTTGATGAAGCCATGTTTTTCAATCTTGTAGGAGAGCTGGGAATGGTGAACTATGCGTCAGTGTCAGGGTCAAATGCCTAAGTTCTGGTATTCCTAACTCATCTCAAATTTTTGATGAAATTAATTGATATGTGATTATATATGTTAAATATTGTAAATATATATATGTATACTTGTATATTTTGTATTTTTTGTTTGGTTGTGTTTGTTTTTGACTGATGCATCAGGATCAGGGTCTCTGTCAAGGCGCATCAAGATCAGGGTATTCGACTCGCGCATCAGGGTCAAGGTATCTGGCTCGTGCATCAGGGTCAGGGCATCTGTCTTGTGCATCAGGGTCAGGGTATGTAAATACAAAGAGCATCAGGGTAAAATAAAATATTTTTAACTGCTTCAAGGGATTATGTCAATTAAGTGATGACAACTCATCAGGATGTTCTTCTCTCTTTGATGACGTGTCATCACAGAAACAGAAATGACACCCTGATTGCGTGTTTTTAGGAGCAGTTTTCAAACGTCAATAGGCGGGTATTAATACTCTATCTCTCTTACTTTTTAAAACACTTCAAAACATTTACTCTCTCTCTGATATTTGCTCGAGTGCTTCTCTGTTTTTCTCTCTCGTTTTCGCAGAAACCCTAGAACTTCAAATTTTCAAAAGCATCAATGGCACCCAGCAACTCTCAACAAATCCCACGAAATCTAGTTGTCCCACCCACAAACTATGTGTGTTTCTCATACATTGAGGAGGTAAATGATTGTTTTACGCCGATTCTGAAATATCTACTCAACTCAAAGTACAGTCAAGCAATCTTTACTGATGATGAAATGTTGGGAGAAACACTGTCTCAAACTTTGGACCAGTGCAAAGTTCATGTACTCCACTACAAGGCCTGATGTGGTGAAGGGAATCTCATTCAAGATTTCTTCTGAGAAAGGGAAAATAACCCCTTCCAGAATTAATTCTACTTTGGGGCTACCTACACAAGATCTGGTGGAAGTACCTAGTGATGCTGAACTGCTTGACTTCTTGAAAGAACTGGGCTATAATGCTGCTCCTAATGTAGTGTTAAAGTTCAAGGACCTCAAGACGGTGAACATGAAGCTGGAGATCTCTTACCTCTTCGACACTATCACCAAAGTGTTTCCAAGTAAATGTTCTAACTTTGAGGTTATTACCTCCTTAACTCTAGAAATAGCATATGCAATGATTAGGAATGTAAATATAAATATAGGTAAAATAATTTTTGATGACCTTGTAAATAAATTAGGTAATTTTAATTCTAGGAAATCAGAAGTTTATTATGCTAGATTTTTGTTTATGATTATTAAAGATCAAATTACTAATTTTTCTTTTGAGAATGATATTACTATACAGACATACAAGCAAACAAAACATAACCAATTTCCACCGAACCACTCTCAATAGCCCAACCCATAGTCTCCCAAAAGACTATTGGAATTAAAAGAAAACCTAGTGAAGTTACCACATCAACTGAGGGGGAGCCAGGAGAGAGAATGATTGGCTATAGGAGGAGATTGAAGAAGAAGAAGGGAGCCACGAGTGTTACCCAACAGCCTGACCAGGGCGTATCCTCTCAAAAGGATACTACCTTTGATAAGGAATTAAACATATTTCTAACTAATTCCTCTCAAAAGGAATTAGTTATTGAAAATAGTCCTCAACCAGGGACATAGTTGAGTGAGGCACATTTACTGACCATGGACTCTGATGAAACTAACATTAGGGTCTCTGAGAGCCACTTGCAGAAATTTGACACAATGAGTGCACACATTACTCAAGATGTTGTAGTTCAAAAGCTTCTTAATAAGATCAACATGAGTCATAAGCATTCTTCTACAGCATCTTTTGATGAATCACCTCCTCGTTCAGTGATTCAGCCAACACTCCCATCTACACCATTTCCTTCTTTCTCTGTTCCTCAAATTTCTTCCGATATTATGGCACAAACATTGAGTGTTATAGGATCAGATTCTCCACTTTCTCAATTCGTGGAGGAGCCAACACTCCCTGACTCAGTGATTGATAATCACCACTCTCAAATGGTTAACTCATTTTTCCTTGAAATAATCACTAATGATCAGACAGGGGACATAAATTCCAATGTATATACCACAGCAATAAGTCTTTATGTTACCCCAATAATAAATACTTCTTCTATAGAAACATACACTTCTCCAATTATACATACACACATTACTTATACTCCTTCTCCTATCACTACTGTGGAACCAGAACCTATACAGTACTTGAACTGGCCACAGTTGCTGATCTCCAAGCCCATAGGAGCCCTTCGAGGACAATTTTGAGTGAGGCTGAGAGAATACTTAGTGTAGAAAGGCAAAGTCAAACCCCTGAGAGGACTTTGGCAAAAGGAGAGGAAGAGAGTACTGCCTTAGTAGGCAAAGAAAAAGGAGAGAATTTGAGTGATGCCTTAGAAGGCACAGAAAAAGGAGAGAATTAGGGAGATAAGGATGAGATCCTTATAAATAAAGAACAGAGAGAAAATATAGATACTGTAAATACAACTTCAAGCTCTAAAAGTGATGAAGATGATGCTCCACAAGATGATTTTTCCCAGTTCATCGGAGTTGATTTGTACTTTCAGCAGAATTAAATGTCGGATACTGTACAATTACTAAAACAAGAACTAGCAAGGACCACTGATCCAATCTTGATCAAAGTGTTAAAATCACAGATAATGATTGGTCAGTCTGTAGATATTGAGAATAAGAAACTATACACACATTTTACAAAAAAGATCTAAGTTGTCGACTCCGTGGTCACCAGCCAAACCCTGCTCCGGATGAAGAAGCAAGCTAACAATGTAGACAAGAAGCTTGCTGATCTCACTACTCAACTGACCAGCATGGAAACTCTGCAACAATCCATGGCTGACACTCTGAAACAAGTTCTCCAAGTCACATCCCGACTCTCAACTCCCACTGATGATGCTGTCAAAAAGGGGGGAGAAATCTATCAAGCCATCATCAGGGGATGTTGTTGTGATATTTACAAGTCAACCATCAGGGGATATGACTACTCATGTTCCTGCTTGAAAACCCAAGGACAAAGGCAAGGGCATCCTAATTGAGGAACCAAAGAAGAAATCCAACACTCAATCAGGGCCTAAGCTACTTGGAGATGCCATGAAGACAACCCACTTTCCAACTCCCGTTGAAGCTGTAATTGATGGGAAAGTAGAGCTGGTCTACCCTCAGGACAAAAAGCTCATGGAAGCTAATCCAATCTATGCGCAGCAACTTCAAAAAGAAGAAGATAGGGAAATGGCAAAGGAACAGGAGGAAACAAAGAAAAAAAGAGTGTCGGACCCAAGACCTCCAGGAAACCTCAGCCAAAAAGATCTCAAAATCCCAGGGGTGCAAATCTCATAGAGAGTTCGATCCTCCCGTGATCAACAATAGAATAGGTGCGTTTATAGAGGAAGCTGACTTCTTTGAAAGGGAAGAAGAGTTACTGGGCAAAAGCGGTCGACAGGAGTGAGGAAAGCAGGGTCACTTCTGCAAGCAAAGGAAACCCTTCTGTCAGTTCCTTGTCAGTCAGTCGACTCCCGTCCCTCAAAAAATTGTCGAACATCAGGGGATAAAATCCAAGACAAAATTGAAGACCCTGATGCCACCAAACCCAAGTCATCTAAAGCCAAGGATCAAGCTCTTTCTCCTATTACCATAGCATATGGTCCATCCACTCTAGTTGAATCCCTCAAAGAAGAAAGGCGCAAAAACCTGACTTTTATGTTCTCCATAAAAAGTATAGATGTCAGGTTCAACAATAAAAGGGATCAGCTGATAATAGTACAACTGAAGAGTGGGTCGCAATTCAATGTAACAATGGACTGGTTTAGGAGAATGGATGTTGAATAGTTGGGATTACTGCTGAATCTGATTTCTAAATCGTCAGCGGCTAACAGAGACTTAAGGGGGATGATTGAGAAGCTGATAAGAGGAGCCTGCCCACAGCCTTGGAAAGACCTTTGAAACTATTTTACAAATCCATTGATGGGCAGGAGAAAAGCATTAAAATCAAAGACGTTGATGGTCTCGACCTGGAGGAAGCGATGCATGTTCTAAGCCAAATAGCTTATCACAAAAATGAACATGTCATCCAGTCCAGAATCCTGCTGATTCAAAAGGTAGTGAATGAGATTGAAGAAACCAAAGCTGATGATGGGAATGCTGCAGTAAGGGATGTGACACCAGTGAAGGGATTCAAGGAATATCCAAAAATGATCACAAACCCCATGGGTGTTGTATTCAAAAATAAAAAGGGGGAGATTATTACTTTCTACTGGTCACAACTTGCTGCAGCCAACATTCAAGAGATCAAATTAGTCCTTGAAGCTTTGGAACCAAGCAATAATGTAAACATTGTCAACTTCAGAAAGCTTCTTCAGAAGGAGTTGGATCAGCTGCTTGCAGGAGGGGAAGACAACAGACTCAGGATTCCTGACCAAAACCTAGAGCAAAGGAGATAAGGCCTTGGAAGTGACACTTAACCTATTGAATCAAGTCATCCATTGCCCTTTGTCTTAGCCAAAAGGAAAAGGGGTCCTGATGTCTAAAAATGTACATCTTTGTTGTAATAGATATAGAAAACACTTGTACATAAATTCTTTTATTAGTTCATACACAATTCTTTCTTGTACGTAGTATTGGTTTTGACATCATCATCAGTGCATCTAGAAATTCATGGTTATCAAAATGATAAACATAAATAGGGGGAGATTGTTAGAGTTAACTGATGATGATGATGTTTAGAGAATAAATTGTGCATCTGTAAATACTTAAGGTACATTATAAACCTTAAATATCAGCACAAGTTTTGCATCCACTGATGATAAACTTATTCATCAGGGGATGATCAAACACTTCACAAGACAAGTCGTAAAATGGAACATCTAAAAGACTTGACAAAGTGAAGAGGAATGTCTAATGTTACTTAATAACGGTCAAAGTATTCCGCACATCAAATATTCTAAACAAAGTTTCATTGATTAAGAACCGTCAGGGGAACCAATCAAGGGGAACCCATCAGGGGAACCAATCAAGGGGAACCCATTAAGGGAAACTCATCAGGGGGAACCTATCAGGGGATGACGAAGGCAGACCAACCCGTCAGGGTGAGACTTTAGGGTATAACAGTGTTAGGCTAACCCATCAGCGTAACCCGTCAGGAGAAATGCTCAACACTGTATCAGTGGAAGCCATCAGCGTGTGTAGACAGTCATAACATCAGTGGATCAAGAAGAACTGAGTAAAACTCAAGTGAAGGTTGAAGCCCTGATCCAGTCTGTAACAATCAGGGGATCCAGAAGCACTGATCAAGTCCATTAGGGCTGGTCGTTAGTGGATGATATTGAGGACATTGTCAACTATGCTTGGGGGTTAGCCATGATAGCATCTATATATCGAGCACTCCATCACACATCCCATGTGAGAAACCAAAAATTCAAAGGAAATGTACTAACATTAAATTCGTTATTTATGAAATTTTCATTTATTTTCAACGACCGATAGATTTTACGATTAAGTATACATACAATCACACAAATCGATTCGCGCATGACCACAAACGACAAATCTTAACGAACAGGATATTTTTAATATTTACAAGACACTAATCATAACAAGATTATCATGAACATTTTTTCTATCTCGCCTATGCGGATAAACTTTCTGTTTATGCAATAAATCAATGCATAACCATTTAAAATTGTAATTAATGAACAAAAAATTAAATTAAACACTAATTAATCCAAATTTCAGCATTTCCTCTAAATGGCAAGACAAGGAGGTAATTTTCCAATCCAAGTAAAATTTTCAAAAATTAATCCAATGGCCACGAATGATTTACAAGCTATATAAATACATCATTATGACTAACCCTAGTCTCCATTTCAGTCAAACCTCTTCAGAAAATCCACTAAACAAAAATTTAAATTCGGATTTTGTTATAATAAAATAGCCTCAAGTTTTTTTAATGGGGGGGGGGGGGGGGGGGGGAATTCAAACAAACACTCAAAGCTTTTTCAACCTATTTGTTCAATAGGAAATAGCTACAACCACTCAGAAAAACAATAATTAATAATCAGATGAACATGCGTATTCAAGTTAAAATAGTTTTATTAAAACTTGAGGTTTTTCTGGAAATCTGATTAACTACAAATTCTGTAATGAATTACAGCTTCTAATTCACACTCACTAACTTCTCACTTTCTTTGAAATATTATTCTCGAGATATATTACAAAACTGCTCTAGTGATTTGTGTGCTTCTGTGTTTGTTTGATCCGTTGGATTGGTTATTTGTGTAATGAAAACTCTTTTACATATGTAGAAGATCAGTAGTTGAAACTGTTAGGTCCCGAAGGGAAAAATACTAGAAGGGGGGTTGAATAGTGTTTTTCAAAATTTAAGACTTGCTTAGAAAACTTTGCAGTTTTAAACACTTCTTCCTTATTAAAAGAGTTTCTTATATTTTGAAAAGATTTAGCAGCGGAATTTGTTGAGCAAAAAACCCCTTAGATTTTAGAATAAAGGTTAATGGCTAAAGGAGCAATGACAGTAAGTCTTCACTAAAAGAATTTAGCAGAGACTTTAGCAAAGTAAGGATAAAATAAATAAGCAGTAATAAAGATAAGCAGGAATAAAGATAGGCATGAGAATTTTTACAGTGGTTCGGTCTAAGCCTACTCCACTCTTCTTCTCTTTTACTTGAGAAGGCACTCACTAGAATGTTCACACAGAACAATAAGCAAAGGGACACTTAGTCCAAAATTACACAAGGTCACTCAGACCAATTTCAAGTCACACAGACTGTAAGCAGATTATAAATTTTGTTTGCTATCTCTAAGTATAGAGCTCCTTGTTGAGCGAATTTGATAACATTTGTCCAAGCTTGTTGATGTCTTGCTAATTTCTTTGATTGTCAGAATGTCAAAGCAATTCTTGGTTTTTCAGTCTTTATAAATGAAATTTATGACTCCTATTTATACTACTCCAAAAATCTACCTGTTGAGAATTTTGAAATAGATCCGTTGGGAGTTGTACTGTTTGACAGTGATTTGTACTTTTCCAGTTTCTCCTTGCTTAGTTCAAAAAGATAGTCGTTATTTTTTCTTCTAGTGCTTTTTGAAAAAGCCCTCTGGGAGTTGACCAAGCAGGACAAAAGATAGTCTTTTTCTAACAAACTTGCTCGAATCAAGATGGAATATCTTGCTATATCAGTTCTTGCTTATTTCTATTCTAAGCAGGACTGTCCTTGAACTTTTTCTCTATATCTTCAGCATCTTTCTTGATCGATGAGCAGAGTCTTCACTTGTGATCAAAATCCTTGCTTAACTAGAATATTATATCCACATAACAAGTTGGATATTTTTTTAAGTCCTTTTACATCATATAAGCAAGGACTATATTACATCATCAATTTTTATATTAAATAAATGCAATTCTTTAAGCAGGATTAATATAAGCAAGGGTGCATCAACAGAAACCACGTGCGTAGACGTGATGCTCTTTTCAACTTTGCCGCATATATGTCACATCGATGTCCTTTTGAAACTATGTGTCAGATTGCTTCTACTTTTGTTGCTTCTTTTTCATCCCCTGATCTGCGTACATTTAATGTTCGAGAGTTGTCATTGGACCAACAAACTTCAAGAGATATCTTTCCAGTTAATATCTCTTACTTCTAATTCAAGCTTCATCGATTTATGTGTTAGACCTGATGACGGGTGCATGCAGTCATAATCATCCACTGACGGCAAGCCATGATATGAACTTGGTTAGTGCTTCTGGATCCCCTGATGACAAGTCTTGTTAAAGACTGAATCAGTGTTTCAATCTTCAGTTGAGTTTACTAAGTGCTTCTTGATCCCCTGACGTTATGACTCATGACATACACTGATGGCTTCCACTGATGCAGTGCTAAGCATTCCCCCTAACGGGTCAGCCTGACACTGTCATACCCTGATGTCTTCCCCTGACAGCTTGACATGTCTTGTTCATGCCCTAACGCGTTTCCCCTGATGAATTTGGCTTGCCACTGCCATACCCTGACGTGTCGGCCTTTGTCACCCCTGATGGGCCTCCCCTTGGAGTTCTGTCCTATCAACTCCCCCCTGACGGATTCCCCTGATGAACCTTAATCATTGAAGCTTTGTTTGGAATATCTGATGTGCAGAATACTTCAACTATTTTCGAGTAACAACAAACTTTCTCCTTCACTTATCAAGTCCTTTAGAAGTTCCATTTTACGACTTGTTTTGTGAAGTATTGATCATCCTCTGATGAATAAGTTTATCATCAGTGGATGCAAATCTTGTGCAGATATTAAGGTTTATAAAATACCTTAATTATTTACATATGCACAATTTATTCTCTAAACATCATCATCATCATTTAACTCTAACAGATTTTAAGCATTTATTGAAGTTTTGGGCATTTAATTCATTAAAGCTTTAAAGAGATATACACATTGCTCTTTTATTTTGTATTTATTGTCATTTATGTTTATACCATTGTGTAGACAATAATTTTCATCATTATTTCCATATATAACACATGTCTATAACATTTATAGTTTGTGAGTTATGGATTTTTAAAGTTTAATTAAAAAAAATAAATAAAAATTCAAGAAATAATTTAAAACCCGTAAGAACCCTAGTTCCTTCAAATCATTATTCCAACGTGATTCTTGAAGGGTTGTCCAAATCGTTTAAACCAAATCCTTTCTACTGTTGAGTGCTTCATTTTGCCTCAAACAATTTGAAAAATGGGTGAGTATTTCAGGCGTTCTTGTTCGACCAAAATTTTCCAAAATACCTGAATGATTTTTCTAGTTTTTCTTGAGATTGAGTTGTTGAAACTTGAAATTTATCTCATTTATGAGTTTCTGCAAGTCCCAAAATCATTTCCATGAGTGAATTGACGGAAATGACATTGAAAAGTCCATGAACGGCAAAAGCCGAAGCTCTCGCCAACGTCCATGGCAGCTCCATCTCCGGTGATTTTGAGCTACTACTCTGGTGAATTTCTGGTCACGACACGGTGGCTAAGGGCATGTTTGCCTATGGAAAATGCCATGGCAGTGCCTCCACAGCTGTTCTTCGTGTGTGTGTGTGTGTTAATGGCGACCTGCAGTAGGTGGCAGTTGGTTAGCCGGCCGAAACGGCGCCGGCGGCGATCGCTGCTACAGTCGGAACCCTAGCTTGATGAAGAAGAAGATGGGTCGGTCCCGACCTGGTTCGCGATTCGGTCTGCAACCTGGTTTGACCCAATTCTGACCCGATTTGACCTAATTCAACCCAACCCAATTTATTTTAATTTTAGTCCAATCCAAATTTAAAAATAAAATAAAATAAAATACTTATATATTTTTAAATTGTTCAATAAATGACTTTGAATAATTATTTTGACATGTAAATAAATTATTTTTACATGATTAAATTTTTTATAATTTAAAAATACAATTAATTTATGATGTTAGAGTCTCTTATTTACCACAATTAAGTGACGAGTCATAAATTCATAAATGTTTATTATTTAATTAAAACAATTAAAAAATAATTAGGAAATAAACTCTAAAGTTTTATTAAATGAGTAAATAAATCATTTAGGCTAAGATTAATTGAGGAATAATTCTTGGTTAATTAAATTGAGGAATCAAGACCAATTATTATCTAATTAAAATAATTAAATAATAATTAATGAATAAATTATACATGATTATTAAATGATCAATACATCATTTAATTCAAAAGTAATCAAGAAGTAAAATTCTTGATTGATCAATAATTATTAATTAATTAAAGAAATTAAAAATAATTTATGAACAAATGTTTAATAAATGATAAAAGGTGTATAAATCTTTTATGATTAAGATTTAATTAAGAAATGATTATTGTTTAATTAAAATAATTAAATAATAATTAAGGAACAATTTCAATAAATGGTAAATAATTAGTAAAATCATTTAAGCTAAAATTGACTAATTAATGTTAATTTATTTATCTAAGGCCTCTAACAATTAACTTTATATTATCGAGAGCCTACTATCGACGTATCTCGGACTCTTATTCGATTTCAATCGAATCCCAATTCAACGAATGACGACTCGATTAGTCAAACACAGACTTGAGACTTTCACAAACACTTCGCATGTGCATCCGCATGTGTAATTAAATTGAGATTTCTCACGTTATTGCATGTGCATGTTTTACAGAATCGTTTCATACGCGATTATAAAGTCTAAGATTTACTAAGAACTTGAGGCAAATATATATTCAATCTGATACTTATTTCAATTTAACGCATTACTTTTTACTTCGATATGCGTGCAATGTGATGACGTACTTATTTTAATTACTTTCATGAAGGATTATGTTATGCTTTAGTTTCTGCTAGCATATTATAAATGACTTTGTATGGATGCACTTGAGCCTTGATTATCTTACTTCTTGAACGTTACATCTATACAACGAATGAGAATGACATGTCCTTTGCTGGGTCATGCCACATGGTTGGCAAGAGGAAAGGGAAGGTGAGGATTCCGATAGAACATGTGAGAAATTGAAAATTCTAATAAAATGTACGAATATTAAATTCGTTATTTATTAAGTTTTCATTCATTTTCAATAATCGATAAATTTTACAATTAAGCATACGCACAATCACGCTTATCGATGCGTGCACGTCCATTAACGATAAATCGAAACGAACATGATATTCTTATTTTTACGAGACGTTAATCATGTTTTGGTTTATGAATTAAATCAATGTATAACCATTTAAAATTGTAATTAGTGAATAAACAATTTAAATTAAACACTAATTACCTCAATTGTTTTCCCAGTGACATAGCTGAGAACTTGTAGAAGGGGTGTTGAATACAAGTTCTTTGAATTCCTTTCGATTGCTTGTTCTTCAAGAAATCAAATTATTACTTGCGAAATATAAAGAACAAGAACAAATTTATAAACAATTACTTTTATTGATTTTAACAATTGATTACAAATTCTAACAATCACAACAATATGATCGTCAACTTCTATTCTCTGTATTGTAAAGATACAAAACTAGGAATTCTATACAGCTTCTATTTTTAACTCTGTAAACCTAATTACAGCTTCCTTAACTGAATCGTAATTAATTCTGTTACCAATTTTGAATAAAATTCAACTTCCTTATTCGAATCAAAACAATCTTTCCTTTTTGACTAGGAATAGATTTCTGGCTTGTTTCCTTACCAGCTACGTCTTCAATAATATCTTAGTCCATGTGGAAGACATTCCTTATTCAATTTGAACTCTGTATCTCATTAGGGAATAATTCACGACTAGTCCCCAACAACTTCAACCTTAGTCCCCGATCACTTTAGTCTCTGGTCTTTAGTCTTTGATCAGGTTGTGTAGTCTCCGACAGAGTTATTAGTCTCCAATGCTTTAGGCTTAGTCTTTGATGATGTCAGCTTAGTCTTTGATGCTTTAGACTTAGTCTTTGATGACATAAGCATTAGTCTCTGATACATTAAGCTTAGTCTTTGATGACGTAAGCTTAATCTCTTATGCTTTATTCTTAATCCCCGATGACGTAAGCCGCAATCTCCGATAGACAAAACTTAGTCTCTTGTAGGCAAAATCCTTAGTCTCCGATAAGCCTTTTTGTAATCTCCGACGGATCAAATACACACTTTTGACTTGTTGAAGCTTTGATACACTTCCTAGCAGTTACTTACAATTAAAGAATAAATCTATCTCTTTATAAAAAATAAATGAATTACAACCAAAGAGATAACTATTAGCTACAAAACTTCAGTGTTACTAATTAACACTTTCTATACATTTGTATATCTAAGTAATCTAAACACAATCGTCATCAAATGTTATAAAACCTAACAATAATTTTCAGCATTTTCTCAAAGTGGCAAAACAAGGAGGTGTTTTCAATCCAAAGAAAAATCTTTCCAATCCTAGTAAAGTTTTCAAAAATCAATCTAAGGGCCAAAAATGATTTATAAGTAATATAAATACATCTTATTCACTAACCCTAGCCTCCATCAGTCAAATCTTTTCAGCATTTTCACTAAACAAAAATTAAATTTCGGGTGTGAGCATTTATTGAAGTTTTGGACATTTAATTCATTTAAAGATTTAAAGAGGTATACACACTGCTCTTGTACTTTTACATTTATTGTTATTTTTGTTTATGTCATTGTGTAGATAATATTTTTCAGTATCATTTTCATATATAGCACATGTTTATAGCATTTATGGTTTGTGAGTTATTAATTTTTAAAGTTTGAACAAAAAAATAAATAATAATTCAATAAATAAATTCAAACTGTATGAACCCTAATTGTTTCGGGTCAAAATTTTGCCAGATTGTCTTGTGTTTGTTCAAATTGATTATATGAAATTGTTTCTGTTGTCGAGGGCTTCTTTTTGACATAAATAATTTTCAAAATTGTCAAGTGTTGGTGATGTTCTTGGCGTCGGCTGAAATTTTAAAACCAGAATGGGATTTCTCTTTGTTCCTTACGATTTCGTTGTTGAAAACTAAAATTAGTCGCATTAAATGGTTTCTGGATGTCCATTACGTCGATTCCCTCCTTGTCCCATCAAGAATAAGAACGTTTCGGTAGGCTTCAAGCTTGACTGAAGCTCCACGCTGGTTTTAATGGAGGAACTGTCGGCAAGGAGCTCCAGCGGCCAACCATTCCTTATTTCCTCGGTTTCCGGCGACGGCAAGCTACCTGGGGGGGTATTCGCCTATAGGAAATGTCCCGGCGATGTCCTTACCGTCATCCTAGGCATGTGCGTGCATGTGCGGCCTCAGCAGCGCGGCCGCGACTGCTGTTCCGGTGAGAACGCCGTCGCCGGCTGCCTAGTTTCCAAAACCCTAATCTGTTAGGGATGACATTGTCGAGTTGGGTTGAATCGACCTAGACCTGACCCGAACCGACCCAGACCATGGCCCATTACCCGATTTCTGACCCACTGTTGACCCGATCTAACCCGGATTTACCCAATCCAATATATTTTATTTTTGGCCCAATCCAGAATTTAAAAAATAATAATAATAATAAAATAAAATACCTATACTTTCTAAATTATTCAATAAATGACTTTTGAATAATTATTTTGACATGTAAATAAACCTTTACATGATTAAAATTTTTATGATTTTAAAAAATAGAATAATTTATGATGTTAGAGTTTCTTAATTACCACAATTAAGTGATGAGTCATTAATTCATAAATAATTATTATTTAATTAAAACAATTAAATAATAATTAAAAAATAAGCTTTAAAAATTTATTAAATGATTAAATAAATCATTTAAACTAAGAATAATTGAGGAATAATTCTTGATTAATTAAATTGAAGAATCAAGACCAATTATTATTTAATTAAAATAATTAAATAATAATTAATGAATAAATGTTACATGATTATGAAATGATCAATAAATCATTTAATTTAAAAGTAATTAAGAAATAAATTACTTTAATGATCAATAATTATTATTTAATTAAAGCAATTAAATAATAATTTAAGAATAAATATTTAATAATTGATAAAAGACCTATAAATCTTTTATGAATAAGTTTTTCTTGAAGAAATGATTATTGTTTAATTAAAACAATTAAACAAAAATTAAGGAACAAATTTTAATAAATGTTAATTGATTAATAAAACTGATTAATTAATGTTAATTAATTAATCTAAGGCCTCTAATAATTAAATTTAAGTTATCGAGAGCCTATGATCGACGTTTTATTAAGTCCACAAATCTCTCGGACTCCGATTCGGTTCCAACCGAATCCCAATTCAATGAATGACAACTTAATTAGTTAATCACGGACTTGAGACTTTTACAGACACTTCACATGTGCATCCGCATATGTATTTAAATGAGATTCCTCACGTTATTTCATGTAAACGTTTTTATAGAATCATTTCTATGCAAGTGTTAAATTATCACTAAGGACTTGAAGCAAGTATATACTCACTCTTCTTTCTTTCAGTTAATACGTATGATCATTCTTTTGATATACGTAATGTATTCAAGATTTTTGCATGTCAATATTCATGATTTAATTTCTTCAAAGTTAAGTAACGTACGATCCCTTGATCCGATGTAAGTGAAAAATGTTGTATTTGAATCAAATGTTCTTTGGGCGGTGGTTAGCTATTTAAATTCCGCTAACACGCCAAAGAAAATCCTAGACGGATGTAGAAAGCTTATTTCTTCACCCCATACTTGTAAAGTATATCCGTATGGGTAACTAAAGGCTAGTGGGATGCATCTACCTGGCATCCCGGGCCTAAGATTTATAGGGAACGGGAACCGAGGCATCAGTAACCGGACCCTTGCAGACAAAAAGTTTCTGCAATTGACTACGTATGTCATTATGATGAAGTCAGATGGTGGTCAGGCTAACCAGCTGATAAACTGTTTGATACGAGTTCCTAAGGGCACATGCGCCAAACGGACATGGTTATATAAGGCGCATGTGAAAGTATTTTTTATTCTTCTAAGTAAAGGTACCCCTCGTTATCACTCGGGGACCCTAGAATCCATTTTTTTCAAGATATTAAGAGGTGTTGACTATGTTCCGTCACACCTCATAAACACTTGCGCTCACTAAATTACCTCTCTTTCAAAGCATACCCAATACTTGTTTATATACTTGCGAGCGTAAATCGTTCATGGTACTATTATCCAATGTTTTACAGGTTATGGAGGGAAGGCCAAATCGTTTGACAAAGGCAAGGAGCGAACGCTTCCTGATCGTCCTATTATGGATGACATTTAGGGGAAAAGTGAAATGTGAAGATGTTATAGAAAGGTTTAGGTTGTAAGGCCTGTGTGGGCCCCACATAGGCTTCAACTGTCAAACATTCATTTATTTTGGACATGTAATAGAGATTCATATTTATTCCTCTAATTTAATGTTATGTATGCTTGGATGTATTTTTGGTCTTTTGTCAATTATTGACAGTGCCCAAAGTCCAGTATGAGATTTTTGGGGCCGTCACAGAACACCTGACCTAGAGGTTTATAGTGACTACGTATGTTCACACACTGAGGGATCATGTTGTTATAGTTCGACCAACTGTACGCAGTATGGTTAGCAAATCCAACGGGTTTAGTCCCCGATGGATATTATTTCGGGAGAGATATACACAGGTAGACACCTGTCTTTCTTCAAGGAGGGTTACACGTTGTTTATCATCAGCGATCCTCAAAGTTCTTCAAAGATTCCAAGGCATCAGTATTGTTTCACTGAGCCTTATAAACAGAATTGAACCTCTATTAGCATTTCAGAACTACCTCATTTGTGTTTATATATTTGCTAAACGTAACTCACTCATTGTTGTTGAACTTAATATTTTATAGGGTATGGTGCAAAGGCTGAAGCCTCTGACAAGGGGAAGGAAAAGATGATTGGATATTGAGCTTATGTTGATCCGAGGGTGGCCGCTAAGGAAGGAAGGCGTTTAGAAATTTATAACATTTTGGACTGTAATTTAGAGATAACTTAGCTTCCGTTGGAAACACAATATCTTGGGTCTATAATAACTCACTACTAATATTTTGGCTTCATTTATGCTACAAATGGATGTGACGTTATCTTTTTCCTCTATTGACAAAGCCCTAGTTCGATAGGTAATTTTGGGGTTGTCACATCCCATTTTAAGGAGGAAAATGATAAAGTTTCTCTGTCAGGAAGGATAACAGGATGCATGGCTGTTCTGTAGATTTGGGCATATAACAGCATTTGGATTGGTCTTCCATTTCCACTTACCAGTTCAGATGATTGGTGGCCACATGTTACCGCATATGCATATGCCAAACATGCTCCTTACATTGATAGGCAATTTGATCCTCACCACAATGTACCCGTATACAGACAAGAATTTGAGAACCAACCAAGAGACAAGATCAATTGGAGGCCTTATTGACATCTTTATAAGGTAGACGAGGATGTCGAGGATGCGTGGATGACGAGATTATTTGCAAATAGTGGAATCCCCCAAATTCATTTCGATGAGGTTGAGTTTCAAATGCCTGATAGAGTGCTAAGGTAGTTTGGCCATCATCAAAGGATACTTGAACCACCATTCGACTACACTGCATTGAAGATGCCTGTTGAGAAGGAGAATCGATTTGATATTGCCGATTATGAAGCTCTTTGTGGCTTGTATATCGAATTGTGGAATGATTTTTTGGAAAATTTAGTTGGGTTATTGGTATCATAGAATGTTAAGGCAAATATAATGGACATTGATGTATACTATCTGTGGTACCATAAGATCACTCGGAGACTTATTTCAAAACCAGACCCAAGTAATATTTGATATAGAAACCGAGTGATGTTTGATCAAGTTAAAATAATTGACGTGGTACATAACTAATCCTAGTATTCTTTAATTTTTGTATTTGTTTAATGTTTATTAACTTATTTTATCATTTTTTAATGTTTGTATTTGTTGTTTGTAGTTGAAGAAGGCTTTTGGTTTGTTACAGGAGTGGGAGAACAAACCACCTAAGATTGAGCAACAGTATCAAACATTGGTGCATGATTACAGGCAATTACTTACTCAGATATAGTTCTCTCATCTTGATGTTACTCCTTTAGCTCTGGAGGTTCCTCCCCCAACCACATCTATGACCTCCACTACCATGACATTGCCTTTCAGTTCAGAGCATCCCCTTTACACTCCTTCCTTCATTGATGTTTGGGAACCTCCTATTTTCACTTATATTCCAACTTTTACTTCAAATCCTGTCATTTCTTTTACAACAGATTTTAATCCTTTCACTGAACTTGCACAAACTGAGCATCAAAGCGAAAATGCAAATCCTACGTATTTCTCCCAAGAGGTTCCACACGTCCCTAATCCGACAAGAAGACACGATTTGCTGATGGTTCCAGTGTGAAAGGGGGTGTTAGAGCAAAATAAGCTTAAGTGTTTGTAGAGGGGGAGGGGGGGGTGGTTGAATACAAACACTACAAACTTTTTGCTCTTATAAAACTTGTTTCGCACGGGCTAGAATAGCTACAGCAACCAGAAGAACTTTAACAAAATTAAGATGAATACATAAGCATTCAAGTTAAAATAATTGTATTAAAACTTGATGTTTTTCTAGAAATCTGTTGAATCACAATTGTGATTAACAACTACAAATTCTGTAAAGAGTTACAGCTTCTCTGTAATAAAATTACAGCTTCTTTTTCCACACTCACTAGCTACTTATTTTCTTTGAATATCTCTCTTCAAATCTATTACAAAGCTTCCTTCTAGTGTTTGTTGTGTGGCTGCTTGTTTCTTGTCTTGGTTTTCCGTGTAACAATTCTTTCTTTTTGTATAGCAGATTAGTTAGTGAACCCACGTGCTGGACATGCTGCTTTTTCAATATAGCCACAATTATGTTACATCAATGTCCTTTAGGAGTGGTATGTCAGACTGTTGTTTGCTTTTGTTGCTTCTTTTACATCCCCTGATCTGCATGTATTTAATGCTCGAGAGTTGTTATTTGATAACCAAACTTCAAGGAATATCTTTCCATTTATACCCCTTGCTTCCGTGCCAAGTATCAATGATTTGCGTGTTAGTCCTAATAACGTGTGAATTAGGTCATAATGATCCACTAATGCCAAGCCCTGATGTCGACATGATCAGTGTTTCTGGATCCACTGATGACAAGTTACTGAAGGTAACTTGATCAGTACTTCTTTATCCACGGACTTCAAGCCCTAATGGAGACTTGATCAGTGCTTCTTTATCCACTGATGTCAAGCCTTGATGGAGACTTGATCAGTGCTTCATTTATCCACTGATGTTATGACCTGCTTGATATCCACCGAAGGGGTTCACTGATGAGTGATATTTTGTCGTCGCCAAACATGTCGGGCAATCTTAGTTATCGCCAAACTCATCGTTAGTGGATAAACATGACTGTCACCAAAGTCAGTGATAACCATCACCAAACTCTTCATCAGTGAATAAACATAGTTGTTGCCAAAGTCAGTGTTAACCATCGCCAAACTCTTCGTCAGTGAATAAAAACAAAATGACTATCGCCAAACTCATCTTTTATCCATTGCCAAACTCGTCAGGAGGTATGTTGTTACCAAAGTCTGGACACAAGAGTATTTCCCCTGACAAGGTCATCCCCTGATGCCTTCCCCTAACGGCTTCCGCTGACTAGGTCATCCCCTAACGGCTTCCCCTGACGAGATCATCGCCTGACGGGTTCCCCAAATGGCTTCCCCTAATGGCCCTGACGAGGTCATCGCCTAACGAGTTCCCCTGATGGCTTCACCTGATGAGGTCATCACCTAACGGGTTCTCCTAATGATGTCATCTTCTCGATATAGTATTTTTAGGCTTCCCCTGATGGGTTCTTCTTATAGATGCCTCTTAAAAATGCTTATCCTTTTGATCACCGATACTTTATTAGCTTTGCCTGGAATGTCTGTTATGCAGAATATTTATCTTATTTTAAGTAACAACAACCATTCTTTGACATTGTCGAGTCCGTTCAAGTTAACATTGATGACTCGTCCAGTGCAGTGAAGTTCATCTCCTGCTGACTAAGTCCTCCATCAATGAATGCAAAACTTGTACAAATATACTAAGGTTTATAGAATACCTTGAGTATTTACAGATGCACATATATTTTCTAAACATCATCATCATCATTTATATGTAACAGAGGGCATGGTGAAGCCATTAAACCCTTGGAAGGTGGATTGGTTGACTCGACACTGATTCAATGGTGAACCAGTCGATGATTTAGAGTATTGGTCTCGAAAAATTGAAGTTTATAGTATTAATCATGAGGAGGCCAAAGAATTATCACCTAGGGCATGGTTAGGCAACACAATTGTGGATGCCTACTAAGAATTGTTGGCAGAAAGAGACGTCGTCATATCACGAGCCGAAAAAAAGTTAAAAGGAATGTTCTACTATTTGTAACCTTTCTTCATTGTCATGGGTCGAACCGTAATAACTATCGAAGGGTAGACTGATCTTGCAAATGCAGTTGATTTTGTGCAACACTTTGTAGGATCAAATGGTTTACGTGTCTTGAAATGTGATGTCATTTTCATGCCATTCCATTCCAGCGTACACGAACATTTTGTCTT
Source organism: Centella asiatica (assembly GCA_014636745.2). NCBI lineage: Eukaryota > Viridiplantae > Streptophyta > Magnoliopsida > Apiales > Apiaceae > Centella > Centella asiatica. The sequence continues at coordinate 3,238,019 of CM025780.1, read as the reverse complement.
GGTGATGTTCAATGTTAAGGCATGGGCAATAAAAATAATTGATCATATACATCCTGTGATGAGTCCGACATAGTTGGATGTGAGATACCGTGCGGAAGTCGCAGTTGAGGTAAGTGCAAAAGATTTTATGTTGATTTATATATGGTCTTATTTATTAATTATCACTTAATAATTTTTATTTTTGAAATGAGCAGAAAAGTCTTGTACTTATCTTGCTCAAACTTGCTAACCCTGAAACCAATTGGCCCCTAAGAGATGCAAAACTCGGGAAGAAAGTTGAAGTGGCAAAACAACATAATGGTTTAGATTGCGGGGTTTACGTTTGTAAATACATGGACGCAATCTCATGTGAACTAAATCCTATTGCAACTAAATGGACAGTTGAACATACATTCATTCTTCGCTTGCATCTTGCTTGGGAACTACATAAAGGAATGGCGAGGGGTCCCCCTAAAGGGTACAAGATGATAGGATCAGTGTTGTTGGATTATGATGAAGAAGGGTGATTAATTTGTAGGATCAGTGGAATATATATGTTTTTTGAGATTTGATTGGGATGTAATACAATTTGAGATTTCAGTGTAATATATATGTTTTTTGTTGATGGGGTGTTATATATTTGTATTTATTCTGTGGGAGGATGATAAAATGTTGAGTTTATGTGTAAAGGATGGGTGTCAACATGAGGGGATGGGTGTTAACGTGAGGGGATAGTTTCTCGGCATTGGGGGATGGCTTCTTGGGCATCAAGGGATAGTTTATTGGCATCAGGGGATGACTTCTCCGTCGTCAAAGGATAATTATCCCCTGACGATTAATTAGCCATCAGTGGATAATTATCCCCTGACGGGTTTGTTAGGTTTTATATCATTTGATGACGATTGTATTTAGAATACTTAGATATACAAATGTATAGTTAGTGCTAGTTTATAGCATTTGAATTTTTGTAGCTGGTAGTTTGCTTTTTGATTCATGTAATTTATTTTTATATGAGAGTAAGTTAAATTTGTATTATAAGAGTCTACCAGAATTGTGTCAAAGATTTCAACAAGTCAGAGACTGTGTTTAGTCTATCGGAGACTAAAGAAAATGTTCATCAGATAATACAGCTTAAAGCATCAGAGACTAATCTTAAGTTGTCAGAGACTAAATGTAACCATCGGAGACTAAGATTAGAGCATCGGAGACTAAGCTTAAGTTGTTGGAGACTAAATAGTTGATCAAAGACTAAAGTTGAAGCAGTCAGAGACTAATATCATATTACTCTCCGATACAGTACAAAGTTCTATTTGAATTAGAAGTCATCTTCGACATGGACATTGAAGAGTCATTGAAGACGAAGCTAGTTAGAAAACTAACTAGAGTAAATCTATTCCATTTGTACGTAGAAAATATATGTTGAATAGGATTAGAAGCTGAATTCCAATTCAGATTTGGTAGCTGTAATTAATTTTACAGAGTTGTATTAGAAACTGTATGATTATATAGATTTATATATAGAGAGAGTACAGGATTTGAAGCTGACAATTTGTTTGTGATTGTTAGAATTTGTAATCAATTGTTAATCAATAAAAGCAATTGTTTATAAATTTATTCTTGTTTTTGTTCTTTAATTTCCGCAAGTAATAATACTTTGAAGAACAGAAATTTATAAAGTTTTCAAGAACTTGTATTCAACCTCCCCTTCTACAAGTTCTAGGCTATCTCACTGGGACAACAGGGTTAAATAGTTGTTCATCAGTGGATATTTATTCCCTGGTGATTAAATTTGCTCATCAGTGGATATTTATCTACTGATGCCTGAGCACTTTGGCGCTAGTGTAAATTACCAGACGACTTTGGCGATACTTATTTTGAGTTTGGCGTTGTTGTTGATTTGCATGACGACTTTGGCAATAGTCATTTTGAGTTTTGTATTGTTCTTCCTTTTCCCGATGACTTTAGCAATAGTCATTTTGAGTTTGGCACTGTTCTTGATTTGCCTAACGAATTTGGCGATAGTCATTTTGAGTATCTTTGCCTTAGTCTTTGGTAGTTTCAACATTAGTCTCCAATGAACAAACACTTAGTGTTCGATGAACAACAACTTAGTCTCTGATGAATCCGATGAACAACAACTTAGTCTCCGATGAACAAATACTTAGTTTTCGATGAACAACAACTTAGTCTCGGATGAACAAATGTTTAGTTTTCGATGAACAAAAACTTAGTCTCCGATGAACAAACACTTAGTCTGAACAAACACTTAGTCTCCGATGAACAACAACTTAGTCTCCAAAGAACAAAAACATAATCTTCGATGAACAACAACTTAGTCTCCGATGAACAATAACTTAGTCTCCAAAGAACAAAAACATAATCTTCGATGAACAACAACTTAGTCTCCGATGAACAACAACTTAGTCTCCGATGATGGTGTGCTAGTGTTAGTCCTTCTACCCTTTCAAGCATAAATATCAAGCATATGTTGTATCATAACCCTTCCGCTAGAGAGATCAAACAAAAAAAAAATAAAAAAATAAGACCCTTTCCGCTAGTAAAACTGGCAGAAGGATTAAAAAAAATACTCTTTCAAGCATAAATATTAAGCATACGACTAGCGGAAGGCTTTAAAAGCCATGTTAATAAAAAATAAAAAAAAAACCTTTTCCACTAGTGAGACTAACCGAAGGCTTAAAAATAAAATGCTCTTTCAAGCTTTAAATATCAAGAATAAGACTGGTGGAAGGCTTAAAATAAAAAAAAAAGGAAAGAAGTCTTTTCACCAGTGAGACTGGCGGAAGGCTTTAAAAATAAAAAAAAAATAAGCTCTTTCAAGCATAAATATCAAGTATAAGTGGTACTAGTAGAAGCACTTTTATTATCAATAAATCAAGGGCCTTCCGCTAGTGTTAGTAGCGGAAACACTTTTATTAATATAATATACAATATTATTACAACATAATAATATTTATTACACTTAATTAATTAAAACAACAACTAATAATCATAATAATGAATACAAAAAAATCAAAATATTATACTAATAATATAATTGATATTATTATAATATTAATGACATTTTTAAAAACTAATAATCATTACATGTTCTATATATACTATGTCTAATTTAGGGTGTAATGATCTACTATATACTATGTTTAATTTAGGATTTACGGTTATAATGTATTGGAATCACATTTGTGACGACCCCAAAATCCTTTACTGGACCAGGGTTTCGTCAAAAGAAGGAAAAGATAACAACACATTCATTCATAGTATAAATACTGGTACAATGAAATGGTAAAGAGTTATTACAACCCAAAATATTACATTCTCAGCGGAAGTTATTTTATCTCTATATTTTAGTACATAACATCACAACTTCAAAAAAATCCTCCTTACTTCCTCAGCTGCTAACTCAATAGCCAAAAAAGAACATTAAAAAAGCGTGAGTCGTTATTAAAACATTATAAAGTTGGCTTCGAGCTCTGATCGTTAATCAGTGAATGAGGGAAACCATTAGATTATGAAATCAGATCTTTGTTTTCCCTTTGTCAGAGGGTTCAGCCTTTGGCTCACGCCCTGCAAGACATTAAGTTTAACAAGAATGAGCAATTTACGCCCAGCAAGTATATAAACAAATCAGATAAACAAATCTGGAAATGTTGATGGAAGTTCAATTATGTTAATGAGGCTTAGCGAAACAATACTAATGCCTGAGAAATCTTTGAAGAGTCTTTAGGATTACTGATGATAAACAACGTGTAATCCTCCTTGAAGAAAGACAGGTATTCACCTGTGTACAAATTCCTCAAAATATCCATCGGGGGCTAAACCCGTTGGATTTGCAATCATACGGTATACAGCTGCCCTAGCTGTGACCGTATAACCCCTCATTGTGTGAATGTACGTAGTCACTTATAATTCCTCTAGGTCAGGTGAAGAACAAATCAACACATTTCCTTTCCTCTAGCCAACCATGTGGCATAATCCAATTAAGGGACATATCATTCTCATTTAATAACACATATATAAGATTGAAAATAATTGATAAATCAAAACTCAGTCATATCCATGCACTATCATTCATATCATGCTAGCAAAATTTAAAGCATAGCATTCTCATTCACAAGAGCATTTGAAACAAATAAACAAAGCCTTGCACGCATATCGAATCAAATGATACTGCGTTAAATCAAAATAAGCATCAGATTGAATGAATATACTTGCCTCGATCCTTTGCATAAATCAAATTTAATTTACTCGTGAGTGAAAGATTCTGTAAAACATGCGTATCACATGATAAATTTAATACCTTAATAAGAATTATAAAAGAAAAATGCATATGTGATGTCCTTAAACTTTTAATGTTTCAAATCTAACAAAAAGACTGTTGAGGTTAAAGGAATAACATCCTTAAATAATTTAAGAAAATAATGTTTAGCCATCAGAGACTAATTTTCTCACCGCCAAACTCGTCGGGGACTAATATCTTTAGTCATCAGAGACTAATATATTTTGCCCAACAGAGACTGCAGATTACGTCATCAGGGACTAAACTTAGCCTGTCGGAGACTAAGGATGACGTCATCAGGGACTAAACTTAGCCTGTCAAAGACTAAGGATGACGTCATCAAGGACTAAACTTAGTCTGTCGGAGACTAAAGATGACGTCATCATGGACTAATTTAAACTTCCTTCATCAGAGACTAAGATTATCTCATTAGAGACTACCATTAACTCATAAGAGACTAGAATTATCTCGTCAGAGACTAACATTAACTCATCAGAGACTAACATTAACTCATCAGAGACTAACATTAACTCATCAGAGACTAACTAATATCTCATCAGAGACTAATATTAGAGCTTGTCTTCACTACGATGGAAGATCTTTTAAGAACAAGAATGATACCCAGAATGTCCAAACTAAATTCTAAGATGCATAATCATCCTTTTTGTGGTGCATCAACTTCTTTTCATAAAAACAACATATTCTTTAAAAACTTTATTCTCTCTTGAAGACTTAGAACACACAGCTAACACTCTCGGATGCTATGCACGAAGAAAAATAGAGAAGAACATAAGATTATTTCCTCTTGACTTGACGGAAGGGATTAAATCTTGTCTGAAAGTAATTGTCCGAAGAAAAAACTTAAAATTGTATGAAGATGGTAAGTTTAGAGAAGAATTTTAGAAGAGAAATTTTTAGAAAAGAGATTAAAATTTTACCTCCAAATGAGGTATTTATAGCAGACAAAGATTAAGCCTTGAGATAAGATGATTAGTTAATCTAGACGGTAAAACGACTGTTTGTCATTACTATTTAATAGCTAACAACGTAATAAGCAGCTACTGTCACACATGCACATAAGCTTCATCAACTAATGACACACATGCAACTTATTAATCCAGACATCATACTGAGATCATTTCCCTTACGTAAGTCATTCAAATTGTTTTGAATGGGCTAACCTCCACACTCATATTCCATAATATCAGTCTTTGTTCATGTTTCATTAAATTAATCTCATACAAGATTTTGAGATTAATGTATTCAAATCCCTTTGATGATTTTACAAAGGAAATTGAGGTTATAGAATTTTGGACATCACATTGTCATTGCACTTTCGTTATTCATTCCGAATAAAAGAAATTGAACCTCCATGCATAAAATAAATTACAAAAAGAATTAATTATATAACAATACTCATTTGAAATTTTTGGTTCCCACAGATGTGAGGTGTGTGCTCAAACTAAGATTACTAGAAAACCTTTTTGTTCAGTTTCGAGGAGTACACAACTTCTTGAGTTGATACATTCTGATGTTTGTGATTTTCAAAAGTATGTTACACGTGGTGGCCAGAAGTATCTTATCACTTTTATAGATGATTGCTTTAGATACTCTTTTATTTATTTATTAAAGTCTAAAGATGAGGTCTTTCATTAGTTTAAGGTTTTTAAAAGTAGAGTTGAGAATCAATTGATTCTTAAAATTAAAAGACTAAGATTAGACAAAGGAGGAGAGTATAGATTAGCTGAATTTAAGAAATTTTGTGCGTTAAATGGCATAATCTTTGAAAAGGCAGCTTTGCACCTCAATCGAATGATGTAGCCAAACAAAATAACCGAACTCTAACAGAAATGTTAAATTCTTTATTATTTCCTTTTTTGTGTGTCTTCTTGTTATTGGGTGAAGTAGTTTCATATTCTAATTCTACATAAGTTACCTCACTCTAGTCTCTCTACCACTCCTCATGAAATATGGCATAAACAACCTTATAATTTTGAACATCTTAAGATTTGGGGGTGTATTGCTTATGTGAGGATACCTGACCCTAAGAGATGTAAAGTGAGACCTAGAACAACTGTGCATATTTTTCTAGGATTTTTGCAGAAGATTGTATAACTAATAGATTTTTGGACCTATCAACTAACTTAATAATAGAGTCTAGGGATGCTATATACTTTAAAGATAAGTTTCTTAAAGATAAAGGTATCTTACCTGGTGAGATTGAATTAGTTGTAGATTCTGAAGGAATAAATGAACTGAACTTGACTAATTTAAATCTCACAAGCGCACCTAATCTTACTAACGCTACTTCCACAGAGACGTTTAGGACAATATCTATGAGAGATAAAGTACCTAGGAATTTTAGTGAGGACTTTGTGACCTACCAATTAGAGAAAGATCCATCAAGTTATAGTGAAGCAATGAGATCTAGGAATTCTTTGTTATGGTTAGAAACCATAGATGATGAAATGAAATCTTTCTTACAAAGTAACACTTAGAAGTTAGTTAACCTGCCAAACCGGGCTAAGGTGATAGGCTGTAAGTGAGTATTGAAGAAGAAACTTAACCTTTACGGATCGATAGCCAAGTATAAAGCACGTTTAGTAGCTAAGGGTTATACTCACGTTAAGGGAGTGGATTATTTTGATGTCTTTTCACTTGTCTATTATATTTCTATAATAAGGATTCTTCATGCAATAGCGTCAACTGAAAATTATGTTGTGCATCAAATGGATATAAAAATAGCATTTCTAAATGTTGATCTAAACAAAGAGATTTATATGGAACAACTTGAGAGATTTGTGATGAAAGGACTTGAAAATAAAGTTTGTAAGCTTATTAAATCCTTGTACGAACTAAAACAAGCACCTAAATTATGACATGAAAATTTCACATAACGGTAAAGCACTTAGGTTTTGTTGCTAGCGATTGTGATAAATATCTTTATCTTCGTTACATATCGAATAAGGTTGTGATTATTTGCATGGCTGTCGATGATATGTTGATCTTAGGAACATATGACATTATAATGAATGATGTCAAAGTTACCTTGTCGAAAGAGTTTGACATGAAAGATCTTGGTGTTGTTGCTACTATCTTAGGCATTAGAGTGAGTTTTAGTGGGCAACATATTTACCTCAGTTAATCTCTCTATATTGAAACTCTGCTAAGTAAATGGGAATACAGTGAGTACAAAGTGATTGAGACACCCTTTAATTTTAATAAACGGTTAATGCCTAATGAGGGTGAGACTGTTAGACAATTGGAGTATTCTCAGTTAGTTGGTAATCTCATGTATGTGATGACTTGTACTAGGCCTCACATAGCTTTTGTTTTAGCATGTTAAGCAGATACACTCATATTAAGCAGATACACTTGTAAACTTGAAATTGAACAATGAAATGCCTTAGATAGATTCATGAGATACCTTAAGGGTACGTACTCAAGAATATGCTTTGTGTTGTAAGGGTTACCCTGCTACATTGGAAGGTTTTGTTTATATCTCTTGGTGCCCACATCTGGTTGATGCAAGATCTACCGGTGGTTATTTGTTTACACTAGGTGATACAACAGTTGCTTGAAAATCTAAAAGATAAACTAATATTGGTTTGTCATCTATGGAGACAAAAGTTTATGCATTAGCTTCAACTACAGATGAAGTAGAATGAATTAAGGATTTGTTAACAGATATTCCGATGAAAAAGTTAAAAGTCAATTCTTTTTCAATATTTTGTGATAATCATGTTGTACTAAGAATTGCAACAAACACTCTTTTTAATCCTAAAAATGAGGATATTGAGGTTTAAATAAACTAGATTATTTTATCTCATTGATCATGGGATCATCACTATTGCTGATGTGAGATCTAGTAAAAATGTAGTGGATGCTCTTATGTAGAATTTACCTAGGGATCGTGCTTATAATATTGTGATTTACATGAGATTTAAAACCTATGGAAAAGAGTCTTACAAGAGATAATTGACCTTTTATAGTTGAAATTCCAATCTATATAAGCATGTTATTTGATATGTTTTGATGTCGTGATATATACCTCTCATAACTTGTTGTGTCATTCCAAATTTCATGATATATCATACTAAAATCATGTTGAGTATAAAATTTTAACATTCCAAAAGGGACATGTGTAGTTCTTATCTTTAAAATAAGAGAAACCATAATGAAACGAGTTCTATGTGTTGGAAACTTGTTGGTGATGTTTAATAATTTTATTATGTGATTGGTACTAAATTCTTTAATATTGAACTAAATATTTTTACATTAAACTATTTTTGTTATGGTACTAAGTTTCATTTATTTAAACTAGATACTTACATCATGTTTGTGATTTGTACTATGTTCAATTTTCTTGAACTAGATACTTATATTAATTGGCAAAATAGATTTGAATTCATTTTCAGAAATGTCTCGTATGAAATTTATTGTATTAAACTATCAGTTGCACAAAATAATGAAACTGAAGGAGATCAAATGAATTTCTCTATGGAGAATGATCATCTACCAGACGAGTAGAATCTGTTGGTATAATTGAATATGTGAGTCTTATCGTTGTTCTGTTTATTTTATTCGGATATTATTTTTCTACATAGTGACTTATTCTTTTGTTGGATTTGTTTTTGTTTTAAAACCAAAATACTTGGATTTGGTTTGATTTGGACATGTATGAATGATTTTATTTGAATTCGATTTCATAATATTTTGATATTATGTGTTCATTTATGGTTTCGTATCTTCATTTTTTATTATACCCCCTCGCAATGTTCTCTCATCTTTCTCTTCGATTTTTGTTTTTCTTTTGTAATATTTACATATATGTTTTGTTGGCCTTATATTCCTTAATTAAATTCTTGGAACGCTATATGAGATGGAGCACTACTCAATTTGGTACAGTTTGACTGACTAAGATATGATTTAGTGCAAGACATATTATATAATACTATAAAAGCACAAAATTCCATATGCCCCATATATCATATTGTGATTGTTTATAATTTTATTCTAATTATTGTTATTTGTTGGTATGACTTCAACAATGGCGACGGAAATTATATAATCCAGCTTCAGGTAGCAAAAGATTAATATTTATAAAATCAAAATATATTGTCGCACTAAGAAACAATCTCAGTACTAACAGCCTAGCTAATAGGGAAGAAATTAACAAAGAAGTACAGTTATGTACACAAACATTTGTAATATTATCAAACAATTTATCTTTTCAGTATCCTGAACAGATAGCGTGGGATGGGGGTGGTGGGGTAGGGGGTTGGGGGTTGGGGAGTGGGGGTTGCTCAAGGTCATGTAAAGTGTAAACCCAGTGACCCACTTCTCCAAGCATTTCGCGTACAGATCATTTTTTCTAATCGGCTCTGAGAAATTACATTAACTAAGATCATTGAGAAAGAAAAATTTAAAAATAAGTATGGTCATATCCACAACAAAGTGCAATTTAATTCATTAATATTAACAAAATCAAGTCAGACCTTGTCAAAAGTATAATTTGTTATTATTAAGAATATTTGAAGCACTAGAGCCATATAACCCCTTTTGTTTTACGCTCAAATTTTAGATTTTGACAATATAATTTATATTAAAAAATTTTAAAATTTCTAAAATTTAAATTAAAACAAACAGAGCACGCACTCTCTTGTAACACCTCTATTACATAAATATATTGGCATTCATTTGTACGAAATATCTGCAAAAGTTATGTTGATTGAAATTAGACGTTAGCGTTCGTCCGTTTTTTTCCCGCTAACTTAAAAAAAATAAAATTCGAATCATAATGATTGGTTGCATTCCCGTTTGCTTTAAATTCTTCTCCTTTGCCCCCTCCATAACAGCGTTTACATAGTCATTGATTAGAAAAAATAACTTATTTTCATAATGTATAAATAATGTAATTTAAAAACGAATCACACCCCCGACACCATTTGTAGGATGCACGTGACACCTTGTACACATTTGAATAATTGAGTCTTCAAAGTAGAAACTGTAATTATTATTGTTAAGCACTACGGATACGGCTGCCCTTATTGAGTTTGAAATGACCTCGAAAACACTTGAAATATTTAGCTTTTTTTACTCATAAAGGCAGACCACATGTTTGTTTTATGCGTTCAGTAGATTTATTCAAATAAAACCATATAATTTACAAGCAACAGTAGATTTATTCACAAATGTGAATTCAATCATACAAGTAAATATGTCCCTCTTAAAAAATGGTGGGCACAGAATTTTAAACAACAAGGTGGTAATTTAAAGGTTTCCACCGTTCCAATACTTACTTTTCCTATCCGTTTTATATATCTCCTCTGTGCAGTCTCGATCTTGCCATCACCCTTCAGTTGGCAACACCCTCGAGATCTTCGCCCTCGTCAATTCCCAACACCTTTGGGTTGTTTCTCAAATACACACAGCTTTTAGTTTTCTTTCAAATACACTTTTCAGATGGTGTGCTCAAAAGTCATATGCAGAACTACCTGAATTCATTTTCTGAACCATCACACATACATACATATGGCTGGATCGGTAGTTTCTTTTATTATAGAGAGGCTTGGCGATTTGTTGATTGAAGAAGCCGAAGCATTACGCGAAGTGAACGACCAAAAATATAATCAAACCATAAAGACATTCCTTACTTTACCAATTTGTGAACCTCTTGTTTTCTGATTTTGGTTACATGGCTTCGTTCGTTTTAAGCACCAAAAAACAAGGAAAAAAAAATCATTGACCATAGCAATTTGACGTTAGGTGTCAGAACTCATATAAAATTTGATTTCTTCATCATCATCATCATCATCATCATCACCACCACCATCATCATCATCATCATCAGCATCATCATCATCATCATCATCAGCATCATCATCATCAGAACTCATATAAAATTTGATTTCATCATCATCATCATCACCATCACCACCACCATCATCATCATCATCACCATCACCACCACCATCATCATCATCATCATCATCATCATCAGCATCATCAGCATCATCAGCATCATCATCATCAGCATCATCATCATCATCATCATCATCATCATCATCATCATCATCATCATCA
>CM025780.1:3204772-3226647 GCA_014636745.2 Centella asiatica | reverse complement strand
CATCATCATCATCATCATCATCATCATCATCATCATCATCATCATCAGCATCATCAGCATCATCATCATCAGCATCATCATCATCATCAGCATCATCATCATCAGCATCATCATCATCATCATCATCATCATCTCATATATTATTGTTAAAGGTCTTATGAAGACAGTGATCCAGCGTATAGTCTCGAAAGACGTGCAGTTGGCCTGGGACAATTAGCATACTAAATTTTCTGTCCGGCAAAGGTTGAATACGATGAGAAGACCTTATCAACTGCGATTTGAATAAAAAGTAATGTGAAAAAACTCAAATGGCTATTGTCATTAGCGAGTTGATTTTAAAAATAAAATGAAAACAAAAAGTTAAATAGCTATTGCCATTTATAAAACACAGCGAAAGACATACCTAAACATTCGCAAGAGACCTACACTCACAATTTTCCAACAACCTGAAGTTAATTTGATTTCAGAATATATATCTAATACATACACACGGACAAACATACACACATACATACATACGGACAAACATACACACATACATACATATGGCTGGATCGGTAGTTTCTTTTATTATAGAGAGGCTTGGCGATTTGCTAAAGGAAGAAGAGGAAGCATTAAGCCAAGTAAAGGACCGAGTTGAGGAAATTCGAAAAGGATTAAGATCGTTGCTAAGCATCATAAAAAACGCTGAATCCTGGAAAAATGCACCAGATGTTCGCGTGTGGCTTGCGGACGTTAGAGCACTTGCCTATGACGCATCTGATGTTCTCGAAGCCCACGCCCTCGGAGATGACATTTCCAACAGAAATGGATCAGCTAAAGGTATCAGAAATATTCTCAAGAGATATGCTTGCTTGCGAAATGAATCTGACCACATTATTGAATCCAAGATTAACCAATATCAAAAACAGGATTTCTGAACTTCCCTCACGTTTACCAGCTCGGTACAAAACAAGATCATCGTTCAGGGAAGAAGATCGAAGATGATGAGGAGGACGAGGAAGAAAGCTTGAGTTCTAGTCATTACACTGGCGGAAGTATTCCAGTATTGAAACGGAATTATAGCCACTTTGTTGTTGATCAAGAAGTTGTTGGTTTGGAAAACGATGTAAAGGAATTGGTGGCTCATTTAGTGAGTGACCAGTACAGGGTTGTAGCCATTCATGGTATGGGTGGTCTCGGGAAGACCACCCTTGCTAAAAAGATATACAATAATTCAGTTGTTAAGAAACATTTTGAATGTTTATCTTGGGTCAGTATATCCCAAAAGTGGAATAAGAAAGAAATATTGAGACAAATCTTCCACAAACTTGACCCGAGTTTTAAGGAGTTTACCAGGCTTTCAGAAGAGGAGTTGGTGAATAAAATTTTAGAAATTCAAAGTGGGAAAAGATGCCTAGTGGTTCTGGATGATATATGGTCTAAAGATGCATGGGACTGCTTGGAAGCTGCCTTTCCGGTTAATAATAGCATGTCTAGCAAAATATTGCTCACTACTTGGATGAAAGATGTGGCGGAGCATGTCGATCCCAATGGGTTACTCCATAGTCCAAAACTACTGGATGAAGAGTAGAGTTTGAATTTACTCTTAAAAAAAACGTGTATTAAAGTTGAAAATACAGGTATACTCTAACTATTTTTAATAAATATTAATTTTTCACAGTGCAAGTTAGTTTATTCGTTGTTCACAGATATTCAATCTTAAGCTTTTAAATGTTGTAAATGGTGTGTGTGAAAGTCTTGGTATGTATGAAAGCCACCTAAGCCATCTACTCGCTCATATATACTTGCTCACAGTTTCTTTTTTTTCGTTTTCTTTTTTAAATTTGAATTTACTTTCTCATAATCAATGTCCTTTTGTTTTTTTAATTTTTTTTGGTTTTTGGTTTTTTGTTCTTTTTTACTTTGTTTTTTGATATGGATCATCCAACCATGGATTCATTCGAACGATGACATTAGACTAACTCACTAGCTAATAGATCACAACTAGGTAAGTATTTCTCAATTTATTAATTCTACGATCAATTATTATATAAAATTTTATAATTGTGGTACAATTTAGTAAATTTAACAGAGTAAATATTATTTTCATCATGTCTTAGGCATACTCAAAAGAGATGTTAAAAAAATGGAAGCCCTGGGGAGAGAAATGATTAGACACTGTGGCGGTCTTCCCTTAGCCATACAAGTGTTGGGTGGAATTTTGGTGACAAAGCGGGGTTTGCCTGCATGGGAGAGTGTGCATAAGAGTATAAATACATCTTTGAAGGCGGACAGAGGCATTGGAGAATAATAGCATGTCTAGCAAAATATTGCTCACTACTAGGATCAAAGATGTGGCGGAACATGTCGATCCCAATGGGTTTCTCCATAGTCCAAAACTACTGGATGAAGAGCAGAGTTTGAATCTACTCTTAAAAAAGACTTGTATCAAAGTTGGAAATACAGGTAATCTCTAACTATATTTAATAAATATTAATTTTTCACAGTTAGCTTATTTGTTGCTAATAGATATTTAATCTTAAGCTTTTAAATGTTGTAACTGATGTGTGTGAAAGCCTTGGTGTGTATGAAAGCCACCTACTCGCTCATATATACTTGCTCACAGTTTTTTTTTTGTTTTCCTTTTCAAATTTGAATTTACTTTCTCATAATCAATGTCCTTTTGTTTTTTTTTCGTTTTCCTTTTTAAATTTGAATTTACTTTCTCATAATTTTTTTTGGTTTTTTGTTTTTTGTTCTTTTTTGCTTTGTTTTTTGATATGGATCATCCAACGAAGGATTCATTCGAATAATGACATTAGACTAACTCACTAGCTAATAGATCACAACTAGGTAAGTATTTTTTTATTTATTAATTCTACTATCATTTATTATATAAAATTTTATAATTGTGGTACAATTTAGTAAATATTAATCATAGAGTTTTCTAACTATCTAGGAAATACAAATAAAAAAATATAATAATTCTAATAAAAAAATATAATAATTCAAAAAAAATCTAATAATTCTAATAAACAATGATCCACTAGATCATTTTCATTCTATTGGCTTCTAAATCTTATTAGAGCCTTATAGACTTCATTAATCGGACATATTAGTTCATAATAAATTTTTCTGAATGAAATTTAATTATCATCATACATTTTTGTATTAATCAAAAGTACCCACGTATTTACGTACCTTAGAGATTAGACTTTTGACTTTAATCTTGGAAGTGTCTTGTTTTTGAGGTGGAGTTGGTTAAGCGATGTTTGGATATGGGTTGGGTCGTTTTAGGGGCAGTTTTTCATTAAATTTGCAGCACAATCCTCATCTTCATATATAGTTGTGCTTCTCCACGGCTCCAAATTGCGCCAAGTAAGCACTCAATCTCTTACTTTTTAAACTATTTTATCTAAATGTGTGTAGGTTGCGTTAACAAAGTCATTACTAGTCAGAATATCATTATATCCTAGTCGCAAAGCATGATCTTAATAGAATTTTTCTTATCTATGACTAATTTATGTTTCTGATGGACAACTTACTTATAAATTTTGTTCCATGTCACAAAAATGTAACCAAACTGAAATGAGAAGATCCTAGCATGATCCCAAAAAATAAAGTCTACGTTAATTACAGCACAGTATTCATAAATTTTGAATTTGTTTAACACAGTAAATATTATTTTCACCATGTCTTAGGTATACACAGAAGAGATGTTAAAAAAATGGAAGCCCTGGGGAGAGAAATGGGTAGACACTGTGGCGGTCTTCCCTTAGCCATACTTGTGTTGGGTGGAATTTTGGTGACAAAGTGGAGTTTGCCTGCATGGGAGAGTGTGCATACGAGTATAAATACATCGTTGAAGGCGGACAAAGGCATGGGGGAAGATCATGAAAAGGAAGTACTCGAGATTTTGGAGTGGAGTTACATGTACTTGCCATATCAATTGAAGTTGTGCTTCCTTCACTTGGGTCAATTCCCCGAAGATGCTGAAATAGAAGCTGAGAAATTGTATCAAATGTGGATGGCGGAAGGCTTGTTATTGTCTAAGGATAGAAGAGATGGAGAGACGATGCTTGATGTTGCTGAATCTTATCTAGTTGAACTTGCACATAAGTCTATGATTGGGGTCAAAATAGAAGAAAATGAGTTGTCCATTAGAAAGTTCAGTTCATGCCGCCTTCATGACTTGATGCGAGACTTGTCTCGAAGAAAAGCAGAGGATGAAGATTTCTTCAGTGAGCTTGACATTGGCCATGGGCTTCAACTGCAGCAGTCTGCGGAGTCTTCTTCTAGGAGAAATCATAGCACTCGACGAGTGGTGATTGTTGATGGAAGTGAAGCTGTAGCATCATAAAGCAAGCGTGGTTTGCTAGACAAGAAATTTAGCAAGGGCTTACATTCAATGATTTTGTTGGACGAAGATGTGCATGTGGATATTTTAATGCGGTTCTTAAGATTGAATATGAGTAACTTCAAGTTGCTGAGAGTATTATCCCTTGAAAATCTATCCAAAAGGACTGATGGAGAAGACTTTGAGATCCAAGGAGTAAGTCAGCTAACCAATCTGAGATACCTGAGTTTTAGGAAGTCGTTGGTATTGAAGTTGCCTGTTATCAACTCCAAACATTTGCAAACTCTTGACTTAAGAGTAGGTTGAGGGAAGATGGATTTGTCTTCAATGAACAATATGCGACATGACCTCAGATGTTTAAGACATTTGTATCTTATATTTTTGAAACAAGAATTCGGTTGGTTGGGGCAAACAACTTGGAGACAATTGAGAACTTTGATACAAAATGTTGTGATATTAGAGATCTTTCTGGAATATCCAATCTCCGTAAATTAGAAGTAGGAGGGATCTATGAACTGGAGGGAGTGGAGGAGATGGCGAAGTATCTATCAAGCAGCAACTTGAGTAGTCTTCGGTATTTAGCTCTTGACATTGTAGATGTTCAAGACGTAATATCAGAAAGAGGGGAGGGTGTATTAAGACAGTTGCTTCTGAGTGGGTCTCCCACTCTTCATCGGTTGTGGTTAAGGGGGTGGGCGGGTGTAGTGAAGTTGGCAGTATTCAATGATGATGAAGACGTCAATTTCTTATCAAGTCTCACATATCTACGTATTGGAAAGCAACATGAGCAAAAGTTTCTTTGTAATCATTCTCATACTCGTGAGTGAAATCTTTAACCATAAAATGAGCTTTGTCTCTTTCCACTGTGCTACCTCAATTGGTTTTGTTTGTAAATCCACTTAAAATTTATTGCTATTATACCAAGAGGTATAGTAACCATATTCCAAGTATGAATTTTGTCTAAAGCCTGCAATTCCTCAATCATTTCTTGTTACCAACGAGGATCAGTACTAGTCTCTCGATATCTCTAAGGCTCATGTAAAGATTGAATACCATAATAAACATGATAATCACGAAGACAAATAGATGGTTGTCTTACCCGAGTGGATTGGCGTGTAGACTCAATGTTGGATTTGGAATCAAATGTATCAGACACATCATTCACAAACTAATGTTATAAAACAAGATGATGAACTTAAGACCAAAACATACAAATCAAAAAAAAAAAAATTCTAAGGTTCATCCAAATCTGGGTTACATTATGCATGTTTGAATATTATTACTATTTATTCAAGTTTTCTACAAGATATAATTATGGTGGACTAACTCACATTCCACTAGTCTACCTCGCAAACTCTCAATAGTTTCATAATATCTTCGCCTTCTTGAAAGAGACCCTGACAAGAAAAACAAACTTTTGTGATATCTCTTAAATATAATAAACCATTGTACTTATAGACCCTAACATAATGTTAGAAACACAAACGAAATTATAAATAATACCAAATCCAAAATCTATATGGAAATCTATTATAATAGGAATAAAAAATACAACACATCCCAATAGTGAAATAGATACCTATTCATAATAGGAAATAGATAATGTTGAAGTATGAGTCAACACCAACATTCTCCCACATGGTGATTACGTCATGTACAATATAGCAATAATCGTACTCTAATTTTCAAAATCCTAAACATCATATTAATGCCACTAGAGCTCCTTCATACTATCAACCGTAGTAATGAAGTTCTCATAATTGTGTAAACCATCACCAAGTGAACAAACTGTACTCCCACTCACTGGGTAGTTTTGACTGTCTTGCAAACGATCATGTTGAAGATCTTCAATATCCATTCAACATACTTCTTCTTCTCCCAATGTCTCCTTTGTAACCGATCTTTCTGAATATGTTGCATGACATAGATATATGAATCATCTTGACATCGTACAAACCTTTGATAACACATCCAAAGAGATTTTTCCAACCAATTCAATGGTAAAAACAATTTGAACGCCAAATTTTCCTCTCTAATGACAACAAATCTCTCTGATTGCAACACATGAATTTTCTACGATGTCAACTTGGCCACCAGTGAGAAGATTTCAACATAGGAAACACAATCTATCTAGAAATCTTTTCCCACCAAATTTACCATATTTTCTTTGACATTCCAGTGATCCATTATTTTTAGCAAATCTTTGTTCTCCAAGCAAACGTTTCCTCCATCATAATTCTCGTAATGACTAAACTATTCACGGCAAGAAATCATATGAAAAGAGGCACTCATGTCAAGATACCGCACATCATAATCAGATTGTGCAATGCATGTCGCAACGACATACAAATCTCCTGTTTCGTCATCCCTACTCTTGGAATCATTATTGTCCTTAATCGCTTTGTTGGGACATTCTTTCTTTCTATGGCCAAACTCTTGACATTTCCAACATCGCATCTTTGACCGATAAATGTTTATTTTTCTCTCACATGATCGAGATCTACCAAAATCACGCGATGAATTCTTGCTTTGATCTCTACTTTTATCCATCACCAAAGGCTACATAAGTTCACTACTACAAAACTGATCATTTGTGTCGATTAAAATACCTATTTTGCATCGGTTAACAGGAGGAGCAAAAACTTGACTATTTTGCGTCAGTTAAAGAGATGACGCAAAAAACTATCATTTGCGTCGCACCTTTATAGTAACCGACACAAATGATGATGGTCATTTGCGTCACACCAATAAGAGACAACCGACGCAAATAATAAATGTCATTTGCAACAGACTTTTAAGACAATTGACGCAAATGAGAATTGTCATTTACGACACACCTTTAAGACAATCGACGCAAATGATTGGTTATTTGCGACACACCTTTAAGAAAACCGACGCAAATGATTGGTCATTTATAATGTATCGAGTTGTGCCAACTGGATCATTTATTGCATTTGCTAGTTGACTCGGACACATGAATCCAAAGGAATGTACATCAGATCCCTTACACATCTCCTTCACGTACCTTAAATGTAATACACAAATTAAACATTTGTAAGTTTATAAAATAAACTTGTATCAAAATAAAAGATAAATGAGAATGTATGAAAATTATAGTCTCACCTCATGAAAATTTGTAACACACTTACATTCAACCATTTCATTCTAAAAAAATTGTTGTACATCATCACTCGAGACATAAATCGATTGTTCTACTTCCCTCGGAGCATCGAGGCAAATGTCATAATCCAACGAAACTTCAATCAAGTTATCCACGGAAGGCATCGCCATAATAAGACTATGTAAACATTGACATTTTTTACTCAATTTGAGATCTAAAGTAGACGACCCTTTGCTATGAACTTGATTTTTTTTGCAGGGGGGACCGAGGCACTTTACCCTTCTCCGGTAAGATGGGATCCTAATTAGGTATAAAGTTAAACAATAACATTTATATCAATTAAATGAATTAACAACAATCATTTATAATTAATAATGTTCATTTGAAATTTGTTACCTACCCCAACATTACAAGTTATTTAGGCCACTGAACAAAGCTACCAGCAGCGTCACCTACTCTTTTATGTTCATTAGTAGGCACAGTGTTAGAGTTAAATAATGATGATGATATTTAGAGAATAAATTGTGCATATGTAAATACTTAAGGTATTTTATAAACCTTAATTTATCTGCACAAGTTTTGCATCCACTGATGATAAACTTATTCATCAGGGGATGATCAACACTTCATAAGACAAGTCATAAAATGGAACTTCTAAAGGACTTGATAAGTGAAGAGGAATGTCTGTTATTACTCAAAGATAGTTAAAGTATTTCGCACATCAATCATTCCAAAAAGCTTCAGTGATTAAAAAACTATTAGGGGAATCCGTCAGGGGAACCCATCAGGGGATGACAAAGGCAGACAAACTTGTCAGGGTATGGTAGTGTCAAGCCAAACTCATCAAGGGAAACGCGTCAGGGCATGAACAAGACATATCAATCTGTCAAGGGAAGACATCAGGGTATGACAGTGTCAGGCTAACCCGTGGATTACAAGAAGTTGAAGTGGATTACAAGAAGAAATACTTTGACCTTCTAAATGCCTCCAAGAAGGGAAAAGCTTACATTGTCAAGGGAAAGGACTAGGCTGACTCAGATGAAAAAATTAATGAAGAATATGTCAACCTAGCCATGATGGCCTCATCCACTAACAGTAGCAGCTCACAAGTAAGTCTTGAAATTTCCTCTAACATGTCTAAAAATGATTGTGTTAAAACTGTTAAGGAAATGGCTTGTGAGATAAAGGATCTTTATGACAGCCTGAGGAGTGTTGTAGCTGAAACTGAGAGAGTGCAGAAAATAAATGAACATTTAACTACTAGAAACACTCTTTTAGAATCAGAACTCTCCAGACTTGAGAGTCTTGAAAAAGAACTTTCAAGGACTAAAAATCTTCTTGACTGTGATGTTAAAAGAGAGGAATGGACCTCCAATCTTCTAAGTCAAGAAAGGGAAGTCATAAAGAAATGGAATGATCTAGCAAAAAATTGGAGGATCAATTAAACAGTCAAAAATCTGATTCCAAATCTGGTTTAGGCTATGCAGAGACTCTTGTGAAGCAACCTCCCATTGAGGTTGAAAATGCAACTAGCTTTGGAAAAAGGCCATTACAACCTATAAAGTTTGTAAAGGCTATAACAAAGTTGGAAAAATGGAATGTTTTCCCAATGAGTGAAACTTCCACAAGTGGTGGAAGTGGCAAGAAACCTATTCTTGCCAAAGCACTCAAACCTCCAGTTAGAAAAGAACTAGATTGTCCACCAGTGGATACACAGTCATCAGGGGGAAAGAGTGCATCAGGTCATCGTAGCCCTTCAAAGGAAAAAGCCCTGTCAGGGGAAAATAAAAAGAATAGGAATGGTAAGCTAAACAAAACTAGTACTTACACTTCCATTCATGAAGCCCCTAGAAAAGTGTGCTAGAATTGTGGTAGCAATAATCATTTATCTTTTCAGTGTAAAAAAAAAATTTTAAGTGGCACAATATTATATGCTAATGATTTACCTATTGTTCAAGCATGCACCTATAAGGGTAAAGATAAGGAAGTTGTTGATAAATCAAAAGCATATACTGCAGCTCCTAAAAAGGAGAAAGTTTTTAATCTGCTAAAATCAAGAGTCACACATAAAGAAAAGGTTATTTTACCATTAATTGTGACTAAACCTAGAGGACCCAAAGCCACTTGGGTACCAAAAATAAATTAAATATTCTTTGTGTGCATTGAAAAGTAAGAAGCAGTCAAATCTGGTTTTTAGATAGCGGTTACTCAAGACACATGACAGGAAACAAAGCCCTTCTCACAGAATTTCAAGAAAAGGTTGGTCCAGTAATCTCTTTTGGTGATAACAGCAAAGGACTGACTCTTGGTTATGGCAAAGCAGCAAATAGGAATGTCTCATTTGAAAATGTAGCACTAATTGATGGGCTTAAGCACAACTTGTTAAGCATAAGTCAACTGTGTGACAAAGGATACATCATTTCTTTTAAAGGGGATCAATGCTTGATCTCAAATGAGGATGATGGGAAGCTGGTTTTGTCAGGGATAAGAAAAGGAGATATCTACATTGCTGATTTCAATTCAGTAAGTGGAGAATCATGTTTCTACAGCAAGGCAACCCCTAATAAGAGCAGATTGTGGCATAAGAAGCTCTCTCACTTAAACTACAAGGGTATCAATGATTTAATGAAGAGAGACTTGGTAATTGGACTACCTCAAATGGAATTCATTTAAGAAGGATTATGTTCAGCTTGTCAACAAGGGAAGCAAAGGAAAACATCCTTTGTCAGAAAGGAAGCCACAATGATCAAAGATCCAATTCAATTGCTTCATATGGATCTCTTTGGCCCTGTCAACATTATGTCAGTGTCAAAGAAAAGATTTGCAATGGTTATTGTGGATGACTACACCAGATACATTTGGGTTAAGTTTCAAAATTCTAAATCAGAAGTACCTCAACAAATCATTGACCATATTAAGAAGGTGGAAACTGAGTCAGGGTCAGTGGCTGCAATTTTGAGGACAGACAATGGAACTGAATTCAAGAATGCAGCTGTTGATGGATTTTGTGTGGAGAAAGGCATCAATCATACATTTTTTGCTCCAAGGACTCCTCAACAGAATGGTGTAGTGAAAAAGAAGAACAGAACCCTGATAGAAGCTGCTAGAACAATGCTAGCAGAGGCAAGGATTCCTACTTATTTTTCGGGCTGAGGCAATTTCCACTGCTTGTTTCACTCAAAATAGGTTCTTAATCAACAAGGCTCACAACAAGACACCATATGAGCTAATGACGGGGAGAAAGCCAAACAACAAGTTTCTACATGTTTTTGGATGCAAATGCTATGTATTGAGAAACTTTGGTGAAAACTTAGGGAAATTTGATCCAAAGGCTGATGAAGCAATTTTCCTAGGCTACTCCTTGATATCAAAGGCCTACAGGATTTATAACAAATGACTCCAGGTTGTGATGGAGTCCATAAATATAACTTTTGATGATCAAGAGATCTCTAGACTTGAGGATCCTGGTTTTTATGAAGAACTAAGATTTGAAAATGAAGATGATTTTGATTGTCAAGAGAATGAAGCTGATGATTGCATACAAATGGAGAATTTATCCATCCCTGATGTCAATCTAAACACTCTAGAATCCCCTTCGATAAATAAAGTCAATTTCCTAGACAACAGATCAGGAGATACTCCATCAGGGGATCATTCATCAGGGCATGCACCATCAGGGGATAACTTGAACCCTCATTTAAGCATTAATTCAGGGGGAGTTTTCTCAGAAGCTGGGAGCACAGACTTAGGGGGAGTAGATGATAATCAAGCAAGCTCATCAAGACATCTCTAATCCCAAATGGTTTAGGAGTCACACAACAGATCTGATTATAAGTGATCCGAACAAAAGAGTGCAAACCAGAAAAACAACATCTAATGAATGCCTATATGCTTGTTTTATTTCACAAGTAGAGCCAAAGAAATTTAAAGAAGCCATTCAAGATGCAGATTGGATCATGGCTATGCAAAAAGAGCTAAATCAATTTGAAAGAAATCAAGTATGGAAACTAGTGCCTAAACCAAAAGACATAATTATTATAGGCACCAAATGGGTATTTAGAAACAAGATGGATGAAGCTGGCATTGTTATAAGAAACAAAGCAAGACTGGTTGCAAATGGTTATCTTCAAGAGGAAGGGATTGACTTTGATGAAACTTTTGCACCAGTAGCTAAACTTGAGGCTATAAGAATTTTCTTAGCCTATGCAGCACATTCAAACTTCAAAGTTTATCAAATGAATGTGAAAAGTGATTTTCTCAATGGAAAGTTAGAACAGGAGGTGTATGTCCAACAACCTCCAGGATTTGAAAGCTCAAAATTCTCAAATCATGTATTCAAATTAGAAAAGACACTTTATGGACTGAAGCAAGCTCCCAAAGCTTGGTATGACACACTGTCTAAGTTTTTGGTGAAAAACAAGTTCACAAAAGGTATCATCGAACTTGTAGCTATTTCCTTTTGTGTAAAAAGTTGAAAAAGAAGAAAAAGTTTTGAGTGTTTATATTCAACCCCCCCCCCCCCCCCCCCCAAACACTTCAGGCTATTTTAATCTAACACAACAATATATTTTGTTGAAACAAAAAATGGACGTAGATAACCGTAGAGGTCATGGAAGGCCCCGCCAACAAGAAAATCAAGCTAGAACTAACACTGCTAACCCAATGCAAGACTTTGTAAATATGATAAGAGAAGCATTTGGGAATGCAAAACCAAATCCCCAACCTAATAACCCAACACACATGATTACTTTTAAGGATTTCAAGGATCTAAAACCACCTATATTTATTGGAAATGAAGGTCTAATTGCAGCCCGTGAGTGGGTCAAGGAGGTCAAGAAAGCCTTTAGGATTTGTGATGTCACAAATCTTCAAAAGATTACCTTTGTAACTTACCTAATGATAGGAGAAGCGAACTTTTGGTGGGAGAATGCTGAGCAGTTAGAGTTGGCCCAGCGTGTTGTTGCCCACAACAACGACCGAGAAATTTCTTGGGAAAGATTCGCG
The DNA here is from genome assembly GCA_014636745.2 of Centella asiatica. Lineage (NCBI taxonomy): Eukaryota > Viridiplantae > Streptophyta > Magnoliopsida > Apiales > Apiaceae > Centella > Centella asiatica. The sequence goes on along the minus strand of CM025780.1, from coordinate 3,214,183 downwards.
AAAATGTTCCTTGCAAAGTACCTCCCTTTGAGTCTATCCGACGAAATGGAGATTAACTTCCTTAATCAAAAACAAGGAAGTATAACTGTGAGTGAGAATGAGGTAAAATTTATTGAACTATCCTGCTTTGCTCCACACCAAGTGGACACCGAATAGAGGAAGGCAAGACATTTTGAGCAAGCACTGAATCCTTGGCTCTATAGTAAAGTGGCAATATTGGCACTGGATGATTTTTACATTGTGGTTAAGAAGACTAAGATAGTAAAATGGGGAATTCAAGCCCTCGTAAAATATAATCGTGACAAATAGAAGAAAAGTGATACGACCTGGAAAGGGAATAGGCCTCAAGGAGGTCCACGTGTTAAGCAATAAGTTAAGGTAGGAAGTGTTACTAGCCCCAATTTCAATTAAAAAAAAACTTTGTTGGAATGAAGATCCATTTGAAGGTAGTAGATAGAACAAGATGAGTGTTTACCCCAATGTAATAGGAATCATGGAAAAGAACCATGCTTGAAAGGACAAGAGGTGTGTTACCGATGCAAATAGCCGGGACATTTGTCTCATAACTACCCCAATTCACCCGCAATGAGCTAGAATAGGCCTCAGAATTAAATTCATGGAAGGCTTGCCAACACTATATGCTACACCTGTGCCATGACAGGCCATATTTCCCCAAATTGTCCCCAAAAAATCAGAAAGCCCATTGAGGGAGAGGAAAGGCCACTGACAGGATCTAATGCAATTCCTGCATGCCCCATGGCATGCGCTTATAACATTACTATCAATGATGCACTGCAGTCCATTGATGTGGTGACATGTAAGCTTCCAGTTAATTTTGTATCTGCATACGTGTTATTTGATTCAGGAGCAACTAGATATTTTATTTCTATGCACTTAGTTGAAAAATTAAAGCTAGAATCGCAAGAGTTATTCCACCCGTTAGAAGTTATGATTGCTAATCATAAGATATATCCTATCACAAAGGTCTTTAGTCAATGTATTATTCAAGTGGGAAAGCATAAGTTCCCAACTAATTTGATACCTTTTCTGTTAGGAGAATTTGATGTCATATTGGGTGTGGATTGGCTAGGAAAGTATAAAGCTAAGATTGATTGTTTGAGGATGCGTGTATCACTCAGTACACCTCAAAACAATAAGATAACCTTTTATAGAATTAAACCAACTACTTCTAGGCATGCATTTCTAATATTCAAGCTAGGAAACTAATCAAGAAAGGATGTGAAACCTTCCTAGCCTATGTCCAAGACATTACTAAAGAAAAACCTTCAGTAGATAACATCCTAGTAATTCAAGAATATAGGGATGTTTCCCCTAAAGAATTACAAAGCGTACCTCCTTACTGAGTGATAGAATTTGGCATTGAGTTAGCTCCTAGTACAACACTGATATCAAAGGCACCATACCGTATGGCCCTAGTAGAACTAAAGAATTGATGATACAATTGTAAGATTTGTTGGATAAAGGTTTTATCTGTCCTAGTGTTTCACCGTGGGGAGCCCCTGTTTTGCTTGTGAATAAAAAGGATAGATCAATGCATTTATGCATTGATTATCATGAATTAAATAAGGTAACCATTAAGAATAGATACCATTTACCAAGAATGGATGACCTTTTTGATCAATTGAAAGATGCAACTTATTTTTCCAAGATTGACTTGAGATCTGGATACCACCAATTGAGGGTGAAAGTTGATTACATTTTGAAAATGGCATTTTGTACCCGATATGAGCATTACGAGTTCCTAGTAATGTCATTCGGTTTGACAAATGCCCCTACAACATTTATGGACCTAATGAACCGAGCTTTTAAACCTTATATTGACAAGTTCATTATTGTGTTCATTGATGATATTTTGGTTTATTCCAAGACGAAAGAAGAATGTGAAGAGCACTTTCGACTCACCGTAGAAATTTTAAGGAAAGAGAAATTGTATGCTAAGTTGTCTAAGTGTGAGTTTTGAGTACAGAAAGTACAATTTCTTGGACACGTCATCGAAAAGATGGAATATCAGTGGATCCAATGAAAATTAAGGCAGTTACTAAATGCCCTCCACCAACTACTCCAAGTGAGGTGAGAAGTTTTCTCGGACTAGCTGGTTACTACCGACGATTCATGAAAGATTTCTCAAAACTAGTAGTACCACTAACCAACCTTACCAAGAAGGTGGTGAAGTTCACATGGACCCCTGATTGTGAAAGAAGTTTCAAGGAACTAAAGAAGAGGTTGACAATGGCACTAGTCCTGACTTTACCAAATGACATCGGAGATTTTATCATCGACAGTGATGCATCTTTACAAGGACTTGGATGCGTGTTAATGCAACAAGGAAAGGTTATTGCCTATGCTTCAAGGAAATTAAAGGAATACGAAAACGACATCCAACTCGTGATCTAGAGCTGGCGGCAATCATTTTTGCACTCAAGATGTGGAGACGTTATTTATATGGGAGAAATGTGAGATATACACAAATCACAAGAGCTTGAAGTACATCTTCACATAAAAGGAGTTGAATATGAGATAGCGTAGATGGTTGGAATTGATCAAGGATTACGATTGTATGATCAATTATCACCCTAGAAAAGCAAATGTGATAACAGATACCCTAAGTAGGCATAAACGTTTGAACATCATGATCACAAAAACTGAGTTGTGGAAGGATTTAGAGCAATTACAACTCAGCATATTATCAGCAAAAGACGATATTAAAATAAGAAAAATGACTCAGGTGGAGCACAAGAGGACCACCCAGAAGATAAAGAAAAACTTCTAGTGAAAGAAAAAGGGAAATGTAAAATGGATGCCAAAGGTCTATTACGATTTGAAAACAGAATTTGGATACCCCCAACTGGAGAATTGCAACATGAGATCCTACAAGAGGCGTACTAGTCAAAATTCTCGATACATCCTGGGAGCATCAAAATGTACCAAGATCTACACCTGATTTATTGGTGGCCCAATATGAAAAAAAAAAAGTTGTAGAATGAGTAAGTCATTGTTTAACCTGTCAAAGAGTGAAGGCAGAGCATCAGAAGCCAAGTGGATTGTTGCAACCTTTGGAAATTCTGGAATGGAAGTGGGAATTTTTTGCAATGGATTTTGTAGTTGGATTACCAACTACAATTAGAGGAAGTAGTACTATTTGGGTTATTATCGATAGACTGACCAAGTCAGCACACTTTCTTCTAGTAAAGGAAACCTCTAAGATGGACCAATTAGTAAACTCTACGTGAAAGAGTTTGTAAGTAGACATGGAATACCTGCGTCAACTGTATTAGATAGAGATCCCTATTTTACCTCACGATTTTAGAACAAGTTTCGCGAATATCTCAGTACTCTTTTAGATATGAGTACTATGTATCACCCCCAAACAGATGGGTAATCAGAAAGGACAATATAGACTTTAATAGAGATATACGAGCTTACGCTTTGGATTTCAAGGGATGTTGGGTTGAGCACTTACCACTAATAGAATTTGCTTACAATAACAGTTATCATGCTAGTATTGGTATGGCTCCTTTTGAAGCACTTTATGGTAGAAAGTGTAAAACTCCATTACATTGGAATGAGATTGGAGAAAGGAGGTTAGAAGGACTAGAAATGATTCAGCAAACGAAAAAAGTTGTTACTATCATCCGACAAAGAATGAAAGTCGCCCCAAGATTAGCAAAAGAGTTATGCAAGCCAACATCACATGGACCAACTGATGAATGTTGGAGATTATGCATTTGTCAAAGTATCCCTTGGAAAGGAGTTACAAGATTTGGTAGAAGAGGAAAACTAGAGCCATGTTACGTTGGACTCTTCAAGATATTAAAGAAAATAAGACCTGTAACATATGAGTTAGCATTACCACAAGTTTTAGGACACATCCATAATGTGTTCCACATGTTTGTTCTACGACCTTATAAACCTGATTTCAAAAGAGTCACAGATTATCAACCCATTGAGATCAATGAAAAATCTGACTTATGAAAAAGAACCAATCTAAAAAATGGATCGACAAGTTAAGAGACTGAGGAACAAAGAAGTTCCCTCCGTGAAAGTTATCCGGAGGTACCATGAGGTTGAAGAGGCTACATGGGAATTACGAAAAGAAATGGTTGAGAACTATCTTCACTTATTTTATAAGTACATTTCAGGGAGAAATTTTTTTTAAGGAAGGGAGGATATGAAGCCCCAAACTTTCTATAAATATTATTATAGTATTAAAGCATTTACTAAATAAATCTTAATTGGGTTTATATGTTCTTAACTGTATTCAAATATTCTTTATAAATATTAAAAGGACCAAGTTTCAGTTTAAGATATTACTATTACCATAAATAGTAATAGTATAGGTAGTAGTAATATTACTGTGAGTTATTATTATTATTGTTACAAAGAAAGGAGAGTTAATTAACAATTTTGTCAATATGTCTCCCACTAATGAGTAAGCAATTTAGCCACTGAGTCATTAGTACTACAGAGTACTACTATATGACATCTGTGAGAAATACACGCATACGTGTAAGTGGAGTGATCAAGTAATTCTTTATTATATTTAATAAGTTAATGGTTTAGTTAATTCCACGTCTTATGCTAATTTGAGGTGTGAAACACGCCACGTCAAACATACTTGTTACCAGGCTCTCCTATATAAAAAAGACCCTTGTCTTACTACTCTTCCTTTCTAAACACTCTCAAACTCAAAATAATATTCATACAATGTGTATTGCATATTAAAAGTTTTGTAAGGTAATTTTTAAAGCTTTAAGTAGTTATTTAATTTGATTGAGAAACATGAGAGATAAAGTATGTGTTTGTCTGATCACTTAACTAGTATGGGAACCTGTCAAATACTTTGGTTAATTAAAACATATTCCCTTCACTGTAATCTTCTCATAGTGATAAACTATATGGACATCACCGTTCTTTCAGAATACTCAAAGAACTTTTCTATATATGCAACATGGATATATTGTACTCTGTTATCCTTTATTCCTTACAGTTTCTATCAATTAAAACGGCAACTATTCAACCATACAATTAAGAAGGAGTTAAATTTCGAACCAATGTTAACCACTATTGTAAACTGAATCTTTTTTCTTTTTTCTATAAATTTTGTTACGTCAGAAAGCTTGTTAGGTTCTAGAACATTTGATGATGATTGTCTTTAGATTACTTAGAGTACAAATGTATAGAAAGTGTTAATTAGTAACACTGAAGTTTTGTAGCCAGCAGTTATCTCTTTGTTTGTAATTCATTCATTCTTTGTAAAGAGATATAATTATTTCTTATTTGTAAGTAACTGCTGGAATGGAGTATCAAAGCTTCAGTAAGTCAAAATGTATATTTGATCCGTTGGAGTTTACAAAAAGGCTTGTCAGAGACTAAGAAAACTTGTCAGAGACTAAGGATTTTTTTATCTATCAGAGACTAGTTTTGCCTGTCGGAGACTAAGGCTTACGTCATCAGAGACTAAGTCTAAAGGAGTCGGAGACTACAGCTTACGTCATCAGAGGCTAAGGTTAAGAGCATCAAAAACTAAGCTGACGTCATCGAAGACTAAGCCTTAAAGCATCAAAGACTAAATAACTCTATCGGAGACTACACAATCTGACGTCATCAGGGACTAAAAGCACCAGATACTAGTGATGACGTCACCAGAGATTAAAGATGAAGCATCAGAGACTAATCGTGATTTATTTCCTGAAAAATACAGAGTTCGAATTAAAAAGGAATGTCTTCCATGTAGTTCAAGATATTATTGAAGACGTAGCTGGTAAGGAAACTAACCAGAAATCTCTTCCTAATTCAAAAAGGAAAGATTGAATTTGATTCGAATAAGGAAGCTGAATCAATATTGATTCAGGATAGAAAAACAGACAAGTTAGTTTTTTCAGAGAAGTTGTAATTAGGTTTACAGAGAATTGTAATTCGAAACTCTATAGGTTTTTCATAGTTTGTATCTTTTCCTATATAGAATAGAAAAGAAGTTGATGATCATATTATTGTGATTGTTAGAATTTGTAATCAGTTGTGAAATCAATATAGTAATTGTTTATAAATTGATTTGAGTTCTTGTTCTTTATATTCCGCAAGAAAATTTAATTTCTTAAAGAACAAGTAATCGAAAAGTATTCAAAGAACTTGTATTCAATCCCCCCCCCCCCCTCTTCTACAAGTTCTCGGCTATCTCACAGGGAAAACAATTGGTATCAGAGCCTGTAATTGAATTTATTCAATTAATACGTTCCAAGAGATGGCCAACAACGAAGCAAGCAGCTCTAACATAATTGCGTATGCGGGAAGTCATGATGGTGGTACCAAAATTCCAATTCTTAAAAGAGAAGAATATCCGATGTGGAAGCAAAAGATGTACATGCATTTAAGAGCAAGTCTCAAGAGAAGCTTGATGAGGAGTCTTCCAATGCTAGCTCGACTGATCAGGAAGATGAACTGGATACTGATGATGACATGGAGGAATTCATGGTCAAACAGTTCAAGAAATTTAGGGTCAGCAGGAAAGGAAGAAAATCATCAAAGAAGCCTAACCCTAAACGTGAAGGTCAAAAAGTCACCTTCGACTTAAAGAAAATAAGATGTTACAATTGTGACGGGTTAGGGCACTTTGTCAATGAGTGCAGGAAGCCGAGATCTAGTGACAGATCTAAGGATGAAAAATCAAGGAAAGAGTATAACTTTGCTGACAAGAAAGTCAAATCAAAGAGCAAAGTCTTGATTACTGAGGGTAAAGATTGGATTGACAGCGATTCTGATGAAGAAGTTGTCAACTTTGCCTTAGTGGCTCGAAGTGACGAGTCAAGTGATTCTACAAAGGTATGTGATGCAACTCAGAATTTTAATGTGCTTAATTTACTTAACACATCTAGCATTGAAAGCATACAAAAGATATGTTTGATTTGCATGTTAGTTTTATATATTTAACTATTGAGCATACAAATTTAAAAGAATCACGTGACATTCTCTTGAAAAGAAACAAGTTTCTCGAAGATAGATTGGCACAATATGACACTATCAAGTCTGATTTAAACAAAGCTCATCATATGATTGATGCTTTGAAAAAGAGGGAATATTACTTAGTAGAGTAACTTGAAAATGCTCAAGCTAAGATTAAACAATGGAATACTTCCTGTAAAAAGTTGACAGACTTGGTAGAGTGTCAAACAATAGGTCAAAAATCTGGACTAGGTTATGATGAAAATCTAGACAATATTTCAGATTTAAATGATCTATTCGAAGCTGCGAACTCTTCAACTAGTAAGCCAAATTTTATAAAAAGAATTAATTTTGTCTCTCATGTTATTGAATCCAAATTCATTAACACTCAAGATCAACAAATCTCTGCAAAAACAGAAATTGATCAAAAGACAGTGAATGTTGTTGATAAGGGTGAAACAAAAAGATTAAATATTGGGTTCATGACAAAGACACAATTAAATAAAAAACTAAAAAATCTTCCAGACAAAAAGGCTGAAACAGTAGTGGAGTTAAACAAAAATAAGAAAAATAGGAATGAAAAAATTGGCATTAATAAATATACAAATTATGCTAGAATGTCTGATGCTCCTAGAAAGACATGTCATGTATGTGGTAACCCCAACCACATATCTATAAACTGTAGGAGCAAAAATAAAATTCCTATAACTGAGACTGCACCTTCAAAGAGAATAAAAGATAAATCACCTGTAAAAAGGTTAAATCATCTTTGCATTAACAATGAAAACCCTAAGCTTGGCAGTCTCTCATAAACAAGTAGCAAGACTAATGATTGTCCAATTAAAGTCAAAACTGCTAAAAGACAATCAACTCAATCTGAGTCAAGTCTTGAGTCTACAACTAGTGAGAAAGGACCCAAGAGAATCTGGGTTCCAAAAATGTCAAACTAGTTACTCTCTATTGTGCAGGGCAAAAAGAAGAAAACATGGTACTTGGACAGGGGCTGTTCAAGGCACATGACTGGAGATAAGTCCCTGTTAAAACAGTATGAAGAGAAAAGTGACCCAAAAGTCACTTTTGGAGATGACAGTAAAGGCCATACGAGGGGATATGGCAGTCTTGAACATGGAGATGTCATCTTCACTGAAGTAGCACTAATTGATGGCTTAAATCACAATTTACTAAGTGTGAGTCAACTATGTGATAAGGGATTCAATGTCACCTTCAAAGAAGATAAATGCTTGGTGTGTGACAAAGAATCTGATAATGTGATTTTGACAGGGAAAAGAAAAAAAAATTTGTATGTTACAAATCTTATTTCTTTTACTGATCAAATCGTGTCTGTATAGCAAAGCTTCAACTGATGAAAGTTGGCTTTGGCATAAGAAGCTTTCCCGCTTGAATTTCAAGAACATAAACAAGCTTGTGAGGAAAGGACTGGTAGCTGGCATTCCACAATTGAAATTTACACAAGATGGATTGTGTGATTCATGCCAGAAAGGGAAACAAAGGAGTGTATCATTCAAGAGCAAACCAGCAACATCAATCACTGACCCATTACAGTTGTTACACATGGATTTATTTGGTCAAGTGAATGTGATGTCAATCTTAAAAAATAGATATGCTTTGGTTATTGTGGATGATCACATGAGGTACACTTGGGTAAAATACCTCCATACAAAAGATGAAGCTGCTCAGTTGATAATTGATCATATCAAAAAGTTAGAAACTGAGTCAGGAAAAATAGTAAGGGTGATAAGGAGTGATAGAGGAATAGAATTCAAGAATTCCCAAGTTATTGAATTCTGCACTGAAAAAGGAATAACTCATCAATTCTCAGCTCCAAGAACACCTTAACAAAATGGAGTTGTTAAGAAGAAAAATAGAACCCTTATTGAAGCAGCAAGGACTATGTTATAAGAGGCTAAGCTTCCCACATATTTTTGGGAGGAAGCTATAAGCACTGCTTGCTTTACACAAAATAGATCCTTGATAAACAAAGCATACAAAAAAACACCTTATGAATTAATGACTGGGAGAAAACCAACTCTCAAGTTTTTACATGTGTTTGGTTGTAAATGCTTTGTACTGAGAGACTCATCAGAAACAAGAGGAAATTTTGACAACAAGTCTAATGTCACAATCTTCTTAGGTTATTCTTTGTCAAGTAAAGCATATAGAGTATATAATCTAAGAACAAAGGTCATTGTGGAATCAATTCAAGTTGTATTTGATGATAAAAAGATTCCAGGAATGATTGGACAAGGATTGCATGAACCTCTCAGTTTTGAGAATGAATTGGATGCATGGGAATATCCATCAGAGACTACTGAAAAACCCCAAGATAGCAATGATCCCTACATAATTGAGGGGGAGTTAACTGTTGTGCATAAAGTACCAAGAACTAATACTCTATCAGAGACTAGAGTATTAGATGAAACTCAAGGGACT
>CM025780.1:3148277-3204244 GCA_014636745.2 Centella asiatica | reverse complement strand
AATAAATATATATTCGTATTTCCTTCCAAAGGACTCTATATCATACATATTACATATATTAATATATATGTATATAATTTAAAACCATGATTTAATTAAATCAATCTTATTGATATATTAAAATCATTGACATTTAAATTATATCTCCTTGTCGAATATTCTTTGTGTGTGACCCTGTAGGTTATTATTACGTTGGCAATAATTTTAAATCATATTATAAAATTATAAACAGTGAGCGGCATCTAGTAATACATCACTGTTACCCAAGTAATAATAAAGTCATAGATTCGACGTTACCTTTCGTGAACAATGTTTCAATGTAACTTAATCATTTTAACCATGATATCTAAGATTAAATTCAAGGCATGGATGTGTCATCCTCTTCATAATTTAATCTTAGTTTTCTTGATCAATGAGTAAACTATATGAAACAAATCTCTATTTGAGCATGGCCATGCATTTCATAGTTTCACTCAATCAAGAGGCCTATAGATATCACCCTTAATTTATAGGAGGGTTAAATTCCATCTACATCATTCCCAATTCTCACATAACTCATTATGCATCCAACAATTACCTTTATCGTCCACCCGGTTAAAGGTGACTTTTGATAATGTCAAAACGCATAAGTCCTTATGTAGAAATGTCATGACTTCAGGTCGAAGGACCATTACATCATTGTCAATATGAGAATTACTTATGACACATAGCATAACGCTCCATGTAGAATTCTCATGGTGGGTCTGTCCAGTACTATGTTCTCTAACATGTACCTATGTATCGACTTAATATATCTCGTATATATTTATGACCAATGAGATATGGCCATCAGTTAATCACATACTAGTCTCAATGTATTATTGTTGTCCCGCTGACAATGATACTCGACTAGGGACATTTAAGAATAGTGATACATTACATACTTATATGATCTCATATTCAAGTCACATACTTGAATCCATATAATTAGTATCATTCTTCTAAGGACATTTATTGTGTTAACATTTATATAACGCAGTCAATAAAACATAATAAAAGAAATTATCATCTAACCAAAAACATATCATAAATATAGTGTCACAATCATTACATAATTGGCCACTAGGGCATACACTCTAACACCAGGAACTCATTCATAGAATCAATTGCAAGTTTTAACAACTAAATCGCATGAAAATCAAGAAGAACAATTTGGGTTTTCAAAGTTTCGGCCGAGCAAGAAAATGAGCTATGATTTACCAATTTTGCAATTGATTGAGGGAAATCGAACGATAGAAGTGTAGAAACAAGATCGTTTAATCAATTCACACAAATATGAATCAATCAAGCCTGAATCGCGAGTGGAAAACGTTCAGGTTTTCGGGTCGGCCGAATTGTTCTTGATTTTTTATTTTTTATTTTATTAAACTTTAAAAAGCAATAACTTTCAAACCATAAATGCTATAAACATGTGTTATATATGAAAATGATACTGAAAATTATGATCTACACAATGGTATAAACAAAAATGATAATAAATATAAAAATAAAAGAGGAGTGTGTATACCTCTTTAAAGCTTTAATGGAAAAAAAATAGTAAAAATAATATAAATTAAAAAAATAGTAAAAAAATATAAAGTAAAAAAAGAAAATGATAATATAAAGTATAAATATAAAGTTAAAGCATAAATGATAATAAATTGCTTAATATGGAGAGTTATAGGAAAAAAAAAAATAGTACCTTTTTTTTTATAAAAATGTTATCACTAATATTACACAACAAAAAAATAATATATCATAAAGTTATATGTTATTATAAAGTAAACAAAATTGCTATACATTATTATATCATAAAATTATATAGAGTGAAAATGTAATTTTTCACCAAAAAATTTAGTGACCAACATCTCTGGTCACTAAACAAAAATTTATTGATAATACAAAGATGTGGTCACCAAATTCGGTCACTAAAGGAAATTTATTGACCACTTTCTTGTTTTGGTAACTAAATTTTTTTGTTCACTAACATTTGGTGACCAAAAAAAAAATTAAGTCAGAAAAGGCTACTTTTGGTGACTAGAATTTTGTTCGTCACTAAAGCCCATTTTTTTTGTAGTGAATGTTTGCTACATGTTTATGTGCTAGATTTCAAGCTGACCCTAGAGAGTCACATTTGATTGCTGTAAAAAGAATTCTCAGATATCTAAAGGGTACCCCAAACCTTGGTTTATGGTATCCCAAAGAATCTGATTTTAAACTAATTGGTTATTCAGATGCTGACTATGTAGGTTGCAAGCTTGATAGGAAAAGCACAAGTGGAAGCTGCTAACTTCTTGGAGGCAGACTTGTTTCTTGGTTTAGCAAGAAATAAAATTCAGTTTCTACTTCAACAGCAGAAGCTGAATACATCGCAGCTGCGAGTTGTTGTGCTCAAATCCTATGGATCAAGAATCAACTCCTAGACTATGGTATATCATTATCCAAAATTCATATCTTTTGCGATAATACAAGTGTCATAGCAATAACAGAAAATTCAGTGCAACATTCAAGAACAAAACACATAGATATTAGATATCACTTCATAAGAGAACATGTAAGTGAAGGTAATATCAAATTACACTGGGTAACAACTGATAAACAACTTGCAGACATATTCACAAAACCTTTAGATGAATCTACTTTTTCTAGATTAGTTTCTGAATTAGGAATGTTGAATTATGCCTCTAAAAATTGACTAATTTTTGAAAACAAGTTGTTTAGTTGCATGCAGCTAGAATTAAATTTCTGGATTGAAGCTGTTCTTTGTGAACAGAATTTTAGAAGCTAGAATTTAATTTCTGGAATGTAGCTGTTATCAAATAATAGAATTTTTGAAGCTAATAATCATTAAATTGATTGTTGGAAATGTTTTGAAGAACAAAATTGTAGCAGGGACTACATTTTCTTAGTCCCTGAAAGCTTAAGAGAAAGAGACTAACTTAGTCCCTGATAGTATTTTTAATTAGCCCCCGACTAAATTAAAAATTTTGAACTATCAGAGACTAACTAGTCCCCGACAGTTATTTTTAATTAGTCTCCGACTGAATTAAAAATTGAACTATCGGAGACTACCTTAGTCCCTGACAGCTGTTTTTAATTAGTCCCAGACTGAATTAAAAATTTGAACTATCGAAGACTAACTAGTTCCCAACAATTATTTTTAATTAGTCCCCGACTGGATTAAAAATTGAACTATCGGAGACTACATTAGTCCACGACGTCGTTTTTGATTAGTCTCTGACTCAATCAAAAATGAACTATCGGAGACTAATCGGGTCTAGTCTCTTATGAGTGACCTTATCAGAGATTAGGGCAATCTCCGATCGAGGGTAATCTGGTAGTTATTCTACCCACGATCGAAAAACGGTTCACTATCTTTAGAATTGCAAACGTTTCTAATACTTTGCTAAAAGTAAAATCAAACACATTTGCAATCACAATCTCTCAAAGCTTTGAAATTATTTTTTCTTTGCAAATTCTCTACAATCTAACCCTATTTTAAGTTTCTTCAAAGTTCACAGATCTCTTCAAATGGCCGCTAAAACAGTCTGTTTCCAGTTTGGAGATTTTGATTTCATAAAGACTAACCATGCAGGGGTGGCTAATAAGCATGAATTTGGAGCCCAGTATCACCCCTTCGTGGATTTCCTTCAAAACTCCACTCTATCATATGCCATTTATGAAGCTCTCATCCAAGCCGCTGAAGTTCTCACGGCTGTCTGGTCCACTGCTACCATCCAGGATGAGAACACTGACTCTCCTGTGGTAAGTTTCAGGTATGCAAACTCTGTTTATAATATAGATCATACCGTAGTTAATAATGCTTTACACTTGTCAATCTATGAAAACTTTGACTCCCCTGCCTCTGATGAAGGACTTCTTTCTATGTTTAAAAACTTACATTATTCTGCTGAAATTAGTTATGTTGGGTCTATTACACGACCCCATCTAAGGCAAGAGTGGTCACTGTTCTTTGATATAATAACTAAAGCATTTACTTCAAAATGCAGTGGCTATGATGCTATCACTACACTCACACAACAAATTGCTTTTAGTGTGTTGTATGATAGACATCTAAACATTGGGCTTTTAATTCTGTAAAATCTTTTGGTAAAACTGAAATCTGGTAATAAAAATAAAATTTATTATGCTAGGTTTTTTATGATGATTGCTTATTATCTAATCCCTAACCTTAATATTACTGGATTGCAAGCTGTACCAACTGTTTTGCAGAGTAAAAGAATTTTTACTGATGTGAAGCATAAATCTGCCAAGGTAAAGGTTCCCTTATTTTTCCCTCTTGTCATGAGAGCTATTCTCATTGACAGGCTTCCAAATCTTTATTCTTTGCAATTCTTTAAGGATTTTGAAAGCCAAAACCCTATTAATCCTCCAACCACTTCACAACAACAATCCATAGCCCCCTCCATAGTTTCCCAAAAGACTGTGGTTGTAAAAACAAAGACAGCCGAGAAGCTCCCAATAAAAAGAAAAATAATTGAGGGAGTAAGTGAGGATAAGGGAGAACAAGAAGCTGAAGTTCCACTTCAGAGAAAGAAGAGATTAATAACCTTTAGCCAAAAGCAATTCATTGCTTCCCAACAAGCAATGGAGGTTATAAGGAAAAACAGTGAACTGTCACCATCCTCCCAAAAGGACGTTGACATTGAAGAAAGTTCCCAACTAGGAACACACTGTACAGAGTCTGTACAACCTCTTGTTCACCAATAAGAGGAAATCCAAAGAGAGCAAATACAAGAAAAGAGTGACACAAGGAGTGCACACACAGAGTCATCACTTGATGTTCCTCAATTTTCAATGTCTGAGGAACAGCCAACACTCCACACTGTACATTCTTCTCCTTCTTCTCCCATACTTGATTCTTTTGATATTACACATTTAAATTTAAATTCTCTTGATTTTTCCCAAGAAGAGCCCATTACAAGCTCTCAAATACATTCCATGGATAGATCCCTAGCCCAAGATATACAAAGGGAACCCCCTATCCATGCAGTCATAAGTACTTCTCAAACCCCGACTTCTGTAGGACAGAGTGCACTCATCCATATGAGTGAGGATGTGAGAATAAATAGTGAGAGTCAGACTCCTGACCTGGAAAAAGGAGAGGATATAAACAAACAAGAGAGTCAAGCTTTAGAAAGCTTGAAAAATGGAGAGCAAGAGAAGCTGGGTGCCCAACCCCAGGCAAAATGAGAGGGTGTGAGCAAGGATGAGATCCTTGAACAAAATAAACGAGAGAAATTTTCAGCAGGTGCGTTTTTACAACCTGTTGAAACCAGCTCACAAGAAACTCAAGTTTCTTCTGCTCCCTCCACAAATATCCAAACAGAAAAAACTGGGAACAGTTTAGGCACAGGGGATGCAGCTTTAAATATTCTTTCTAAGATGTCCAATGGTGATTTTGAAATGTTATATGGTCTCCAACAAAGCCAAGACCACATTTCTGCATTGAAGACACGGCTTGTAGATGAACCTGTGCACGAAGAAGCTCCAGAGATAAATGTTGATGCATGGTTGGATACCACCTATTCCAACACACTGGAGGAAGCAGCCGCTCATTTAAGGCAGGATTATGTGACCAACATAGGGTCAACTGCCTTTGCACCTTCAGTCAAAGATATTCTTGAAGAAGTAACCAAGGTGGATAAGAAACACACAAAGTTTCACCACTACTTGGTTACTGGAATAAATGGTGCAGTGAAGAGAATGGAGGAAAGGATGGAGTTGGAGACAGAAAAATTGAGAAGGTGCTATGAAGGACACTTGCCAAGGAGGACTATCACTGCAATTGATACTCTTATCAAAGACAAGTCCAAAACTGACATTCGAATTCAAGCCCTTCAAGCAAATATTCAATTCCTGATCCAAAAACAAGACCGAATGGAACAGCTACTGATGCAGGTAATTCCAAATCTGGCCACCTCCTCTCAACCCAAAGAAGCTGATGTCAAAAAGGGGGAGAGTGGTCCATCCAATGTTCCTGTACAAAAGCAAAAGTCTAGTCTTGTCCTTGATGCAGAATTGTAAGCAATGTTGGACAGGATCCTAAAGAAACATTCGGATCTTGAAGCAGCAACAAAAGCAACAACAACACAACTTCCAACAACAACAACAGCAGCAACAGCAGCAACAACAGCAACAACAGCCAACAATAAAAGACAAAGGCAAAGGTGTCACGGTTGAAGATTCAAAGAAGAAAACCACTACTCAACCATGACAACCTAAGCTTCTGGGGGATGCCATGAACACAGCTCACTTTCCCACTCCAGTTGAACTGATAGTGGATGGGAAAGTGGAGTTGGTCTATCCTCAAGAACAGAAACTAATAGAATCTGATGCACTACTAGCTCAGAAACTTCAAGAGGAGGAAGATATGGCAGCAGCTAGGGAGGAGGAGGAGGCAAAGAAGAAGAAAATCTTTACAAGGAGATCAAGTGCACAGAAAGCAGCCATAACCAAGAAGAAGAATAAAGAGATGGAAGAGGCTGAGAAGAAATCAAGAAGGAAACCTTTGGTCCAGGAATCTGCAAAGAAACCTGTGATCAAGGCAACTATCAAGAAACCTACCTCTCAAGATCCTCCAAGGTCAACTAAGACTGCTTTGGTGGCTATGAATGGACCAACAAAGCCACAAACAATTTCATCAAAGAAGTCTTACAAAGTTGAAATGGTTAGTACAGAAGAAATCATCAAAGCCCTGAAGAAAATCACAAAGAAGATTGATCTAATAAAGGGTAAAAATAACAAAGATTTTCTCCTGTCTTTTTGAAAGATGGAGAGTCTTTGAAATTTGAGAAGCCAGCCTTGGAGGGACAAACTAAAGAAAATCTGGAGTGGTTGCTGACTGTTGTGCTTGAGACTTCTGATCTCAACATGGATCTTCGAAGCCAGATTCAAAAGGTAATGAAGGTGAAGCATAAGGTGGATACAGTGTTAGAAGCTAATCCTAAACCTCTAGGATTATGGTATGAGACTTTCCATGGAGAGAAAGTTTTCTTTAACTACAACAGAGACATTAATAGTGTCAGTGAGATACACATTGAAGGCTTTATCAGTCTACTCAAGGATGCTAAAGCAGAAGTTGAATTGATACTGAAAAAGCTGTTGATAGACAGACTGGAGTTGCTGAGGAGAAATAGGAAAGAAAGGCTGGAATTGCTGAAGAAAAAATAAAAGGTTGTGTTGGAAGGTATGTTTGTTGAAATAAGTTGTAATTTTTTATTTTTGAAGCCAGACTTATAGGATTTAAACCTGAGTCTTAGTGGAAGCTGAACAACAGATCAAAGATCTTAGTTTAGAATACATTTGTAATTAGCAATTCTTTATTCTTTTGCTAAGTAATTGTAATGTTGAGTTTTGACATCATCATCAACCTTGAAATTATGCTTATCATTCTGATATTCATAACTAGGGGGATTGTTAGGTTTTAGAACATTTGATGATGATTGTCTTTACATTACTTAGAGTACAAAGTATAGAAAGTGTTAATTAGTAACACTGATGTTTTGTAGCCAGCAGTTATCTCTTTGTTTGTAATTCATTCATTCTTTGTAAAGAGATATAATTATTTCTTATTTGTAAGTAACTGCTGGAATGGAGTATCAAAGATTCAGTAAGTCAAAATGTGTATTTGATCCATTGGAGTTTACAAAAAGGCTTGTCAGAGACTAGGAAAACTTGTCAGAGACTAAGGATTTTTTTATCTATCAGAGACTAGTTTTGCCTGTCGGAGACTAAGGCTCGTCATTAGAGACTAAGTCTAAAGGAGTCGGAAACTAAAGCTTACGTCATCGGAGGCTAAGGTTAAGAGCATCAGAAACTAAGCTGATGTCATCGGAGACTAAATAACTTTATCGGAGACTACACAATCTGACGTCATCAGGGACTAAAAGCACCAGATACTAGTGATGACATCACCAGAGATTAAAGATGAAACATCAGAGACTAATCATGATTTATTTCCTGAAAAATACAGAGTTCGAATTAAAAAGGAATGTCTTCCATGTAGTTCAAGATATTATTGAAGACGTAGCTGGTAAGGAAACTAACCAGAAATCTCTTCCTAATTCAAAAAGGAAAGATTGTATTTGATTCGAATAAGGAAGCTGAATCAATATTGATTCAGGATAGAAAAACAAAGAAGTTAGTTTTTTCAGAGAAGCTGTAATTAGGTTTACAGAGAATTGTAATTCGAAGCTGTATAGGTTTTTCATAGTTTGTATCTTTTCCTATATAGAATAGAAAAGAAGTTGATGATCATATTATTGTGATTGTTAGAATTTGTAATCAGTTGTGAAATCAATATAACAATTGTTTATAAATTGATTTGAGTTCTTGTTCTTTATATTCCGCAAGAAAATTTAATTTCTTAAAGAACAAGTAATCGAAAAGTATTCAAAGAACTTGTATTCAACCCCCCCTTCTACAAGTTCTCGGCTATCTCACTGGGAAAACAAAGCTTCTACTTGCTTTTAAATCTAGACACTTCACTATATCATAGAAAAGATTAATGTTAATCTCTAATAGTAATATTCATCCCCTAATGAATAAAATGTCTTCCATGATAAATAAAATGCATCCCCTGACGAGCAGAATTTATCCCCCTGATACCGAGAAATCTATCCCTTGATGCCGAGAAACTTATCCCCTGATGTCGAGAAAGTCATCTCCTGATACCGAGAAAACTCCCATGATGGTCAATTTATCCACCGATGAAGAATTTATCCACCGAAGGGCAATTTATCTACCAATTACCGATTTATCCCCCGATGATAAATTTATCCACCGATGGCTAATTTATCCACTCATGGCTAATTTATTCCCTGATGCATAATTTATCCACTAATGCATAATTTATCCCTTGATGCATATTTTATCCCCGAAACACAATATGGACTAAACCTAACTATTATCCTTTGATGAGCAAATAACTCATCAGATGATAATAATAATACTTGAAAAAAATTCACTTTTTAAAAACTATTCAACTAATGTTATAAAACACATCAGTAGCTACTGTACAATAACAAGTTTAACAATTTCAAATATATGCACCACCATTAGATGCATTCAAGAGTGACATTTACAAATTGAAAGTTTTATTTAGCTCAAATGAGAAATTTTGCAGTAACTGCTTGACATTTACAGCCACGGCACACCAGTTGATAAATAATGAACATCTTGCCATTCTTAGTTGTGTAGCTTGAATTCAGTCATCTCTCGATGTAGGAATAATGTAGCTTGAATTCAGTCATCTCTCGATGTAGGAATACATAACACCTAAAATGAGACACTCTTAATAAATTATATGTTACACAATTAGATAGACATTACATAAAGAGTCGTATTGCTTAGACACTGCTATAATTCTAACTTTTGATCATTTATGGATCAAAAACCTATCTCACAAGAACATTTGAACCGAATATAAGTTATCACTCTGATCAAGGCAAATAATATATTTATTATTCTTTCAACATACAACAGAGCTATTTGTGCAAGCATGTGTGAAGTTTGATGCTTATTGCAATTAAACGCATTATCAATTGATTCGATCTACGTTAAGATATGATATGCTAATGCTTAACTTTTCTTCTTACGTATATATAATTGTTTCATATACGTACTGATGGAGAATAAAAGTTATTCATTCAACTTGAGCTAAGATCTTATTATTAAATGCTTGACTACTTGTATCAAGTTTACAAGCATCATATCTATTCCATGTCAATACATGATATATTGAATTATTTAATTTAGTTCAACTCTTTTAATGCAATGCTTTTGCATTCTTATGAAATCATCTATTTTTCTACCCAATGACCCTCACTGAGGTGTTAGGCTTAATCCACTATATAAGTTGATAAAGGAACACCCCGAAATTCAGAATAGTTTATTCTATTATTTCGGGTCCTGTAGATGTAATTATATCTACTTTAAATGTCATACGTATGTACATTGCAGGCCATATTGAGATAGTCTTAGTCTCCTATTGTCAAATGGTAAGAAGTACTCTCAGTAAGTGCTAGTGCTGAACAAAGTTAAGGCGATCTAGTAAGTCATAAACTGAAAGACGTCAAATGTATATGTAGAAGTTCATTCAAAGGCATTAATTGCCAATAATTTAATTTTTTTTCCCTCAGCTAAGAATATTTATTCACCCCATCTAAGACGGAAATCCATTTATTTGAACTTTTTATGTTATTCATATTAATATTCATTAACTTTGCCTTGAAAATAGTATTCCTAAACTAACTGCAAAATTTTTATTCATCTCACTTGCCTTATAGTATATTACGTGTTGAGCATTTATCGCTCATACTTGTTTTGATTCTCTTACAGTTAAGCATGAGAAAGGTGAAAGTTCTAAGGATAAGGAAAAAATGTACCAGTAGGATTGGCTGTTAAGGACTCTTGAAGACGATTTTAGTTTTGGTATTGTAGTAGAGGACCTTTTTTATTGTCCATTGTTGGAACCTTTGACACAATAATTGTAATAATTACTGGTTATACTCTATTTTAGTTCATATTATGAATGTAAGTCTGTTTATTTATGTCCTAGGAATGACTCGATGTTCCACTGAAAGTCAGAGTCGTCACAATTAGTAACAAACTGACAATTCTAATTTGCGGCCGAAAACTGGGGTCGTTACAACCTTTACTGCTTTATAAGATAGGTATATACTTTTACTCTACTTGAATTTCTCTCATTTGTAATTGATTAAATAGTAAAGTGGACATTTCAATCTAAAAGAAGTTAAACAATTAGCAAATACATGTTGAAAAATTTGTTATTGTCACTATATGGATATGATCTATAGAGAGAGTTGGAGAAAAACACAGTTTTTTTCAACCCAATCTCCATCGTCCATTGAGAAAAGTAATGACTAGACTGGAAGGTAGGTCGTCCTTGTCAACCACAAATTGTGGGGTCGTCCGCCACAATTTGTGACGGACGAGTGGGTTCCAGAAAACTACTTATATGACCCTTGTTTAATGAAATTTAAGTTGCATTAAAAAAGAAATATTTATTCTCGTTCTCTATAAATTGTGATTGACGAGTATAAAACAATATTATTAATTTTTTACTTGTCCGCCACAATTTGTAATTTTCATTTACATCGTGTTTTGAATAGTTTGTTGCCATAATTTTCTAAAACTTGTACAAGTTTAATACAAGCAGCCTATCTACCTCTATTCACGAAGATTGAAATATCTTTTCCTCCGAGTTCCTTAAAGTTCCTTCAAATTTATTTGTTGTCTCGTATTTTGTTAAGATCTCTAATGCTCTTATTTTTTATTTTTTTTTATTTTTGTGAAATGAATATTTGTGACGAATTATATGCATGCCTGTTGGTTCATCTTCTATCTCTAACGTTTAAGTTGAAAATCTGAAAAAGTATGGTATTGAAGAAAATAAAAATAAAATTAGCTATGCTGAGGGAAATAATGAAATTCCTTACATCAGACACTTCTAAAATCACAAAGATCTACCACTAATGCAATAACGATAAATATTCCAATAATCTACCACTATTAAAATCATAAAAATAAATTCTTCAAATATAATAACAATAAATGAAACTTTCTAAACATGCGATATTGAAACTATATAATGAATGGAGACACAGCTCCGAAAGTAGTTTAAACGTCTCATTTAATTTTATTTAAGTCTACGACTAACGCAGTTCCTCCGTCTCGAATTCTTCTCCACGTATGTTCAAATCAATCTAAAATGTTAAAAGAATGAGTTTCGTGGCCTAATAAGCGAAAAATCAAACTATCTAGATTGACCAATATTAATTTTGATGAAACAAATTTTATAAACTTTTTCTATTTGAATTTGGAAATCCTTTTTAAAAACAATACAATATAAAGGATGAATAAAACTTTTAGTAAATACAAATTATTTAACAATGCACGATTTTCAATAATCATTTTAATAAATTATTGTGCAACATTTACAACAATATTGACTATGATTAGGAATGACAATTTCACCCGAACTACTAATACTCCGCCCAACTCTAAACCAAATGAGTCTCGATTATTTGAACTATATAATATATATTATGATTTCAAAAAAAATTTGTAAGAGAATAATATAAAAAAACAAAAGAAAAAAATAAATAAATAAAATTAAAAAAATAATTTTGGGTAACGGGGTGGGAGCGAGTTTGGTAGAAACGTTAACGGGACAACATAAGTTTGAGGAAATATGTAATTTTAACGGACGGAGTTTAGAAACAATTTTTTCATTCCATACTTGTCACGTTGTCATGTCTACACCCTCACTAATTCACTCCTTAATAATTACACTTCCGTTATTAGGTATCCCTTACACCTCATTTTTGAGTATCACTTGGTGCACATTAAAACGATCCACTATAGTTCCGGAAACTAAACATAATTACTAAGGTTAACTACCGAGTCAAGACAATAATTCAATATGACACTTGTAACAATAATTAATTATCGATAGTGTACATAGTAAAAATCATTTTTAAAAATAATACACTTGCTTGGTGTTAGATTTGAAAAACCTTAAAATTTTATCATGGGAGTGCATGAGACTTAAAATGCAGAAATTTGGCTAAGAGAGGAGACCCTCCAAATCACTAGTTATCATTAATTGTGATTAATTAAGTTTGATTGAAATATTAATGTCATCAAGTATACCTCAGATACACTTAGTATGATGCGTGATTTCTGATAATTTGAATTATTGAATTCTACGATCTCTTTGAATATGTATGTTTTCTGAAATATGATATTTGCTTTACATTTATGTTTAATAACTGAACCACCATTATACGACATTGATGCATAAATGTTGATAAAACGTTTGGTCCAGCTAGTTAGGGATGAAGCTTTCTCGAGTATTTTGACGTTTAGTTCTATTTATATGTTCTATAAGCTATTTGAATTTTGAATAAGATTTTGTAGTCGTGCTTCTAGTTGTTTTATTTTGAATTTGAGGGATTGTAACGACTTTATTTGGGTTTATGTTGAAATTTTGTGTTTATTTACAACAACTATTATATGAAATGAATTGTTTGAGCATTTTTTAAAAGGCCGGCTGTTACATGTGTGTGTAGTGATTTTAGTTGGTGCATTTAGACCAGTAAATTTGAGTTGAGATGTTATAATAATGACCCAGTGAGTTAATTATTAACTTGACTCATTATGTCTGGAAACTTAAACTAAAATATAATTTTTATAAAGACTTTATTTTATTTTTTTCAAATTTTGAGTTTATTATTGTTCATAGCAAAATAAAGTTTGAAAGAATTGTAATAAAGAAAAAATATACATATCTCAGAACAAATAAATAAACTTATTTGATCAAATAATTTAGAACGGAAAAATTAGGATTTAATGTATCCCTCTACTTTTTTTTATCTTTTTCAATCTGTATAATTAGATTTTTTTTATATATAAATTGTGAATTAAATTGGTAGATATAAAACTAGCATGTAAAATATACAAATTGAATTATAACTCAATTTACTTGATTCTATATACATATAATAAATACTAGCCTAATACAAGCACACGCTCATGCGTGTACAATTGTATAAAAAAAAATACAACACCCAATAAAACTTCAATTAGAATTCATGAAATCAAAAAAATTACTTACTAAGAAACAAAGCAGGAAACAAAAGATATATTTGTTGCAGTGTCTTCTTTCTTCTTGTAAGATGAATGTAGCTCTCTGCTTCACATTCGGATTAAATATTGTAAAAATTGATAATTACATGTAAGGGTAGGGACAGTTACTACCTCATTATTTATAGGTAGTTGGAGTTGGCAGTTGTTAGATGCAAGAGGTGGTAAATAAACTCGAGACAGTTACATACTTGCATGTAGGGACTGAGGCTTTTTTGAAGGGAATGGAAGGGGTGAGCTTTTATTTTTTTATTTTTAAATAAAAAAGTGCCACACAAATTGGTTTTAATTAGTAACATTAAATAAGAATGTTTAAGGCATGCATTATATTCTTTTTTTCTATATATATATATAAGTCTCCACCCCTTTTCCCAACTGTAATTCATGAAGCTTTCTTAATTATTATGTCATATATACATATAATTCTACAGATAATTAGGACCCTTGAAATTAAGAAAGCGAAAGTGTGGAACAACTTTTATCCCCTCTTATTCTCACCACAATTAGAACTAGTGATTTTAAATTTGTCCCCACTCTTAATTGTCATGAAAAAAAAAACCCAAACTCCCTTTGATAATCGATTTTGAAATCCCATCAAATATGTCCTACATATCAGGAGGAGTTGAGCTACAAAGTTTAGATTTTAAAATAATTCTCGTATAATATAATAGTGACACCGGCAGAAAATGTTAAAATTTTTTTTTACCCTTTCTCCGGTCTCACTAACAGAAGGGTCATTGACCCTTCCGCTAGTGAGACTGACCGAAGAGATTTTTTTTTTTAAAGTTTGATCTCCAACGTTGAATTATCCGATTGACGATTATAAATGTGTTAGTTATGAAAGATTCCACAGCTAACATTAGCTATGGATCCGCTCTTAGCGTATAAATTAAATTATACGGTTAAACATTGATCTAAACTCAAAATTTAGATTTGGGAGTATTCATTTATTCTCTCCGACTTTGTAACATTTTTTTTCAATTTTGAATGTCTCATTATTTATAACATTATTGTACATGATATGTTTTTCTATGTGATTTAACCAAATTATCTTTTTGATATTTATTTTATGTTATATTATTTTATTTTAAAGTTTTTTATTTTTTTATTTATTTAAAATTAATTTATTTTTTCTAGCACATTTTGAAGGACAATATATAAGTATTTTAATTAAAAATATTTTTTCCCAATCTATTTATTTAATTAAACGCTAGCCCCCGATATAACCATAACATTCATGAAGCTTTTATATAAGTAATGGATTATATTGAAAATAAATAATACTTTATAAAAAAGTTTCAATCTGTTTAAAAAAACTGTCTGCCGATTGTTATTTTCACTTCTACATATACTCCTCCCAGGAAATTACAAAAATGAGAGATTTTTTTTCCTTATCCATATGTGGTCGTACGTTTTTTTTCTTATCTTTTATCGAATAATTTTATTTTCTTTTATTATTTCATAAATAGAAACAATTAACTTTTTTTATGATAATTTTTTTTTGTCAATTTTCAAAATATTAACCCGTACATAACATATAAACGAAACAGAAAGAAAGAAAACAAACGCCACTCCTCCCGTGTCGCCGCTCCTGTCTCTCTCTGCGTCTACCGCTCGCTATTCCTCGCCGCTGTCCTCCGCCCCTCTTCTTCAATCGTCAGTCACTCGCTGTTGTCCTTACCTCCTCCTCTCCACTTCCCTCCATTATCGCCGCTGTACCTCACTTCCCCTCTTCCCTCTACTTTCAATTGAAAACTTCTTCAAGCTTTCAATTATTGGCAAATTTTTTGAAAATTTCAATTTCCGGTTTAGGGAAAGTGTAGTTGCAAATATGTGTAATCGGTGTTCATTTGGTTTACGGAAATTTTGTCGTACTTGTTAAACATAACTGGTTTGATTCCTTGCGGTCTGTAATCAGGTGTGTATGCAGAGTTCTTCTTCTTTTATCTTCTTCTTGTTGTCCGTTTTTTGTGTTTGACACGGTGATTGTGACAGGAACGCAGCAATGGGGGTCATAAAAGAGGGTTCCATATCTGGAGTTTTACCTAGTAACAAGTTCTTTGCAGTTCACTATCCTGGTTACCCTTCATCTACTGCCCGGGCCATAGAAACTCTTGGTGGTACTGATGGCATTACGAAGGTACAAATGAACAGATTAATATATTGTATTTGTTTATTGATAGCATATACTGTTGCATCGAAGCTTTCTTATGTGATTATGGTTGAAATGTGGAATAGTCTTTACCAAGAGTGAATTAATTCTTTACTAGATTTGTACTTCTAGTTGTTACGGTGGAGTTAAAAACAAATCAATGACAAGGCAGCTGACACTTCATCTTCAGTTAATCAGAATGTGTGTGTGTCTCTCTCGATAACTATGTACTATTTCAACAGGGGTCTAAGATGCTTAGTTCTGGTTTATTTTATGTTAGTTTTTGTTTCGGCACTACGTGGGCATGAGTGATTGAACGAAACGGAATTCCAAGGATCATAGGGAGTAACACACACCCCTATGTGCATCTCATAATTTGCCACAGGTGCTTTCCATGGTCTTTCAATGTGAGACATGTAGCAAAATCTTCGATTCTCTTGCCAATGCCCAATAAATTGAACAGGAGTTAGGATTTTGATAATTGATTTGTACTTTCACTACAAGGCATAGCCTTTTATATGCTTTTCTATACATTACATTACATGATGGTATTAAATCCTATAGTAGCTAAATTGATTTCATTCTGGAGCTAAATCTCTTATATAAGCCTTGGCATTCTATCTGCTGCCCCTTGCATCAGGAACATGTTCATTTAAACATGCAAACTTACAGGAGAACTGCACATTTTAAGTGCATCAATATTGATTGCCCTAGCTAATAAATGTGGACTCCTTTTCTATCTTTGACTTTCTTCTGAATGAATAGAAAATTTGTTTTCTTTTGCTTTATTCTCGTAATGATCACCTAGTGGCTATCTCAATGCTTATTAAGAAAAAGTCATTAGAAAAACTATCTCATGTACCGAACTCATTGGCTCAAGTAGGAATCAACTGACTTTGGCGAATTGGGCATTGTCAATTATATGGTTTTTATTGCCATGTCTTATTCTGAATTTCCAATAAGTTCGTCAAACAATAGTTTTCATCAACACCTACTGATATTTACGGCACTTTATTCACAGGCTCGTAGTTCACAGTCACACAGGTTAGAGCTTCATTTTCGGCCTGAGGATCCTTACTCCCATCCTGCATTTGGGGAGCTTCAAACCTGCAACAATTTTTTGTTGAAAATATCCAAAATTAAAGCTGGTGAAGGTCAAAATAGCCTTGACAGGGACAAGATATCAAATGCAATTAACGAAAAGCAAAATAGTATTTGCTCAACATCTATAGAAATTGAACATGCAATTCATTCTGGAACTGAATCAAATGCTACTTCAACTGCTGATATTCAGACTCCAAATGAAGTGCAAGGGGATCTTAGTGCTGATGTTGTTGCGCATGTTTCAGAATCCTATCATTTTAATGGTTAGAGTCTTAGAGATAATTCTTGGATGGAGTCATAGAGATAATTCTTGTCATTTATGTTTCCTACTTTTACATTTTCCGTCTCAGGAGCCTCTTTACCCTTTCACTGGCTCATTTTCATTTTGTCATTTTTATGCATGTATATATAATTGCAGGAATGGTAGATTACCAGCATGTTCTTGCTGTTCATGCGGATGTTGCCAGGAGGAAGAAGAGAAATTGGGCAGATGTGGAGCCACAATTGGGTTAGTTGTTTCTATCAAACATGTTCTAAGATTTTAATCTGTCTTTAATTTTTCCAAGCATATTTATTTCCTTATTTTAAAAACATTATAGAGAAGCGTGGTCTTTTGGATGTGGATCAAGAGGATTTAATGATTCTAGTGCCACCATTGTTCTCACCAAAGGATATGCCGGAGAAAGTAGTGTAAGATTCTTTTCTGATTTTATTTTCTACTGGATATTTGCGTAACTATTAAGAAATATTGTGTTTTGCATTTAGATAAGCTTGTAAGAGGTATGAATCATTCATGTGGCATTAAAGAATGCCTTATTACACATGATGTGATCTTGGTTTTATTTAGAAGTTAATGGTCATCTGGATGCACCTGCTCCGATCTGTGCTGAGGAATCGAGCATTCACATTGACAGATTTGAGATATCTGTTTCAGACTCTAGAACTCAAAATGGAGTCCTTCGGCTGCTAATAGAAGTTTTGGGTGTTGGAGTGGTTGCTCATTTTTATTCCGTATGTCCCGTCTGACTATCTCAATTTTTCCTGTGCTTCAGGTTAAAACCATCAATTGATGTGAGCTTGAAAAAGAAACAAGAGGGAGTCATACGAAATCGTTGGGAGGTATTTTAACTATTTCTATAAAAAAAGTATCCACTATTTCTTTTTAATCAATCGCTTGTCTACTTGCGGTGTGACATTTGAATTGGTAAATGTAACACTAGTCCTGACTGCTCAAGTTACTCCTCTTACAATCTCACGAACCAAGCAAAGCATGGGAGGCTTCTTTTATTCTTTTAAGTTAATATTCATGTATAATTATTTATTATTTGTTTTCTATCAGTTGTAGATAAATAGACAAATAGTCATGAAAAAATTTTACTTGCAAATAATTATGAAATAATATTGTATTACTATGCAATGATGCAATTGTAATACAAAATCAGTTATACAATCAAACTCGACATTTACTATCTAATATTTCAACATTCTTTTTTGAGTGAATAGTGCATTTAAAATTGATTGGCTGACATCCTATAAATTAGAAAAATGAATAGATCACAAGATCAAGACCTAAATAATATTTGAAGTGGTTAAGTTTCTTTTGTGTATTTCTCTCTCTCTCTCTCACACACACACACACATTGAAATCGAAGTGATTGGGTTTCTATGTAAGTCTATTATATAATACTTGGGGTAATACATTC
This sequence comes from Centella asiatica, assembly GCA_014636745.2. NCBI lineage: Eukaryota > Viridiplantae > Streptophyta > Magnoliopsida > Apiales > Apiaceae > Centella > Centella asiatica. The sequence continues at coordinate 3,185,575 of CM025780.1, read as the reverse complement.
TAATAAGTACTACCTCCGTCCCGCTCCATTTGTTTTAGAACACGTGTGACGCGGATTTTAATGTTTCTAAAAGTCATATATAGCTAAAATATTTTTTAAATATCTATAACACACTGAAAGGTTTAACATCTTAATGTGTTAAAATTTGTAGAAGTATAAAAATTATTCAATCAAGTTATGTTTTTATATTGCCTTTGAATTCAGTGAGGCTTACATTCAGAAATGTGTTGCCTTTAACACCCTTTGCTATTTTTATTTAATACACTTTTTATCTATTCTATTTTTTAGTCTATTTGTTACTATTTATTACTTTTTTGGTCAGTATATAATATGATCAGGGTATTGGTAATATATTGATTGCAATCTACTGACCAAAAAAGTAATAAATAGTAACAAATAAACAAAAAAATAGATAAATAGATAAAAAAATGTATTAAATAAAAATAGCAAAGGGTATTAAATTTTGGAGAAAAGTCGGAAAAGTTTATATGCAGTAGTATCATATCGACTCAAAACACAAAAAAGTGTATCAAAAATAAAATTGAAGTAAGAAAGTTCGATGGATGACAGATGTGAGAACCTAGAAAATAGAAATAGAAAAAAATGTGTAAGAATGATTTATTCCTATTATGTATGGATGTGATGTCTGTTTTTCCCTCTACTGACGGTGCCCAAGTGCTGTATGGGATTTCGGGGCTGTCACAACAGAAGTCCAATCAAAGTAAAAAAGGTGACCTAAACTTAGTATTAAGTAACTTTAGTAAGAAGTATAATCAGATTAGGTGATTAGTATGCATAGATGGAAGTAGGGAAGTGTTAATAAAACGAAAATGATAATAATGGAAAATGAATTTAAAAAGGACAGTAATGGGGAAAAGTGCGCAACTATTGGTATGTATCTATTTTTTGCCAAAGTTTAAGCACAACTATGTGGATTGCACAATTTGCCAGCTAAAAATGTAAGCATTATTTATCCTACAGTATTGTATACGTGTTAGCCCAATCCATTAGTAGAACAATGTTTATTGGTACAACTGCGGTTTTCCGTTTTCTTCCATATTGAGTTGAACTTTTGGTTCACCTCCAATGGTTTACTACTGATTTTTAATATTTGACTCTGCTTTTCTGTAAGTAATTAGGCATTTTAGTTTTGCAGGCAATCTCTAATTGATCAATCATTATAATAATCAAGGTTCAGATGATGCACAGTGAACTCAAAAGTGTATCTGTCCTAGTATACTTGTTTCCCATTGTGTTCGTTATGGTTAGGAAATGTTCATCATTCTTGTGGCATTATATATGCTTCTAACATATATTGCATGACAAATTTGAGCATTGTTATTCATGTCGCAAGATATTCACTATGATCTTTACTTAGTTTCAACTTCCTGTATTATTCCATGAATTTGATCAAGTTTAGACCAGTGTATGTTTTATCTTCATCAGGAGCTACGTAGCTGACATATAAATCTACTCTCTGAATACATTGTAACAATTCTAGCAGTTTGAATTGTATATATCTGACATTTTCATTATTTTGTTTGCTGCAGATGGAAATAGACCCAAGTCTTGCTATTGACTTCAATATTAAAGATATCCTAATTTTTTAGTTTTTGAGTTCTGTAGGTAAATTTTACTGATCGAGTTTTCTTCCTTATATGCTCCCTGCCATTCTTTTCCATATAGGAGGGTAAATGGACAAAAGCTATAATTTTTAATGGCTCGCCTATATGCAAGATTTGAAGTATAAGAACATCAAATACATGATATTTATACTTGGGTTGTAACCGTGTTTGTGTACAACTTTTCGTGAATGACAAGATGAAATTTCTCATTCCTTGCTAGTCTCATCTTGCGAAACATAACAGCTTGTATATTAGTCACATTTTGGTGTGGCAAAATTTTCTCATAGCATAAGGGTGTCTAACTACAGAATTTGTATCTTACTACATGCTTTACATACTTATGCTTCTCAATATGGATTTGTAACTGGGTCCTTTGGAGTTCTGAATTTTTTTGGAATAATGCTCACAAAAAAGAGAATAGTATACTGTGGTATCAGATAGTTTAATCAACTGACTTGTATGATTTGTCCACATATATGTTAACTTGCAGTCAGATCATCCATATATTACATATTATTAGCTGATTTACTTATTAGTCATAGCCATATAATGGGAGAATATTTCTTGTTAAGGTTCAGAGTTTGTGAACATTCTCGTGGGGCATAATAGTCTTGGTGTAATCTTCTTCTCATAATTTTGTCAAGATGCGTGCTGCAAAAATATAGTGCAGCTTATTTCTTTAGTTTCAGTGTGTGTTCTTGAGGACGTCTTGTAAGATGGAGTAATATTAGTGCTGTCACTTCTTTAATGTATTGAATTTGTTTGCCTAATCATGAGCTCGTCATTACATGATGAAGCTATCAAATAAATAATCTTATTAGGAACACTAGTTGAATTTATACATTTTCCGTGAGACTTCTGAAGTCTTGGTGTTTGCCAAATAGATACTCCATGAAGCTGACTATACAAATATTTTAAAATACACTTTACTATTGTGTATGGGTTTGATGGAAGGTATTTAATTTTGAAGCATTATGGAGTGAAGAAATTCTTGATTTGATTAATATCATATCCTACTATAAAACCATTCCTTATTCTTGTTTTCGCGAGTCGCAACACTTAACAATCATACAGGTTCCTAGAAAAGTGAATTGGGAAAAATACATACCTAAAGGTTCAGAGCAATGGGAGTGTCAGACGGCTGTATGTAACTTGTTTGATGAGCGTCCTATATGGAAAAAAGATTCAATCGCTGAACAGTTGCTGAATAAAGGGCTGATAGTTGGAAACAACATGCTTAGAAGGTGATCTAGATTGAACTCATATTATGATTTATCTTGTAATAGTTGTGATTGCATTTATAAACACTTACTGATTCTTGCAATTATTCTAATTAGTTATTCATTAAAATTTACAGGCTTCTTTTCAGAGCTGCTTATTATTTTTCAAATGGGCCATTTCTTAGGTTTTGGATCAGGAAAGGATATGATCCTCGCAAAGATACGGAATCTCGCATGTGAGAACGTTGCCCGAAGTGATTCGATGCATATTTTTCAAATTCTCTCTCTGACGCACATACAAATATGTGTCTTCATGTGTTGTTTCATCCTTCTATTCTTTGGCAGTGCAAAACTATATTCTTCTTAAATCTTTTATGTTCTACATGAATATTTAGGTGACGTGAGAGAACTGATAGTATTCTTTTGTGGGTAACTGGCGAACTAGTTACCAATAGTAGATGATCACCGTAAATAATCTAGGCTTCTTATATGGGGCTGTTTTCCTCTTTTCCTCAAAGGTTTATCATTTGAAATTATCAAAGCTTTACTTTTTATAATTTGTCAAATTAGTGGTGGTAAGATGAAATATAGTTTCTTTTAGGATTATGTTTTTGTGCAACATAGTATTGCTTCCATTGCTTACTTTTGAAATGTTTATTTGGATATCAACTTCAAAAAATGCTTAAAGACGTCTTATAATATGAGTTTTCTGCATGACTTTTCGTATGGTACTCACTATTTCATTTTTGTGTAGTACTCCCTGGTCCACATAAAGGAGTTTCATTTCTACAAGTTTTAGTATTAAAAGATGCAAGTTTTATTTTCATGTGACTCGTGAGTTATCCTTTTCTAACTAAAACTCATCCGCACTCAACTATCTTAAGTTTATAAGAAAATTATATTATTGCTATTTGCACCATTTCCAAATGGACCTATTTGCTTAATGGAGAAATGGTCATTTAAGGGGCAGACCAACTTTAGCAAAAAGTTATTCTTATAATTGGTATTACTTTGTAAATTCAGATTTGGAGAAGAGTAGAGAAACTTATATCATGAATAATTCCGTTTTGCTCAATGCCTTCTATGGATATTTTGAGGTACAGTCTTTAAGTTAAGATGTGAACCAAATTGTGACGGAGGGATGAAGCTAATAAAGAACAGTTCTTTCTCATACTCGACTGTATTTCTTTTTCTGTATCTGTTTTGTCTGTGATAGTCAAAATGTTAGTTTAAATAATACCCTCAGACTCCTTGGTGAACCTATGCTTACTTCTTGAAGTTTCTTTTCATAGATATCAGAGGATAGACTTTCGAGTGCCACCATCATTGCGAAGCTATTGTGATGCCAACCTAGGGTAAGGGACTAATGAATCTTGCATTACATTGCTATCTTACATTTTGTTTGTTTTGATTTTAATATTTTATCTTTTAATACTAAAGAAAGCATCCATGTTATAAGAGATGCTCACTGCTACTTCACTGGCATGTGCTAATTTCACTCATTTCATATGCATCACCAGAATTGTGTGTAAGAAAGAGAAAAATTTGATGACCTCTTGCATAATGAGCAATGCCAAGGAGCATTTGTACATATGGCATTTGCAGCTATCCCCTCATTTGCCAGGGGGTGTTGTGTTCTACATGTTCATATTAGGTGATAAAGCCCTAGACTGAATCTGTATGTCGTACTCTATAGCTGCAATGGACAAACAAATGTTTGATGAGTTAATTCAATAAGTAATTGAAGTGTTTCTGCGAAGAAATAATCTTATGTTAATTATGTGTGATCCAGCCAGGTTGATGTCTTAAGTCGCGGTTGTTACTTTTTTCTACATAGGCTAAGCAGAAAATGAGAGAAAGATGAAATATAGTTTTGTGTAACTAGAGGATAATTTCCTCCACCGATTTCATTTATGTTTATACAAGGGTTACAATATATTAAGCCTATCTCTTGAAGGCTGTTTACATGCTAATTACAATCAATCTATAGCAGTATTCTAGGCTAATATCATGGTACAATTATTTACAAGATACTAACAGATTCTTTGAGATTATTAAAGATACTAATAGATATTTTTTTAAAATACTAATGGATATTCTAACACTCCTCTCAACTTGGTGCATAGATGTTATTATAGACAATTTCTGCTTGGAACTCGTATGCAACTTATACTTTTATCGGATGCAGGTTGAAGCATAAGTGGAGTGATATATGTTCCTTCAGTGTATTTCCTTACAAATGTCAAACTTCTTTGCAACTTTTTGAACTTGCCGATGACTTCATCCAGAAAGAAATCAGAAAATCCTCAAATGAACCAACTTGCAGTGTGAGTTATTCACATCAGTTAATTTCTTACATGTTATTGGACTCGTGGTTTGTCAGTTTGAAGCTTTTATTTACAATATATCGTAACAAATGCATAATTTTCAAATTTTCTACCAATTGTCTACTCTGACCCCTTTCTGAACCAGCATCTCTATCCTGTAAAACTAACGAAAAAAGGGGATGCGGAATTTATTTATTTGGCTTGTTATATTGAGTAGATTATATAGGTTGTATATTCTTATGGACTTACGGTTATTGTGTGTATTTGGTAATTACGTTGTAGTTGTTATATCCATGATTTCTGGGGTTTTGGGTAGTATGAATGTAATTATGTATGCTTCATTTGGAAACAACTGCTTAATTTTTGTTGGTTATGAAGTTGTGAATTGCATATTTATGTACGAAGGGAAGTAATTTGTCTAGTTTGTGTGCGAAATATAGAAAAGTTCTGTGATGGTTGACATCGAGAAATAATGAAGTTCTCCTTGTCCTACGCCTGTACATCACACACACACAACATGCATGCATGCATACATACATATTGAAGGGCAATGAGCTTGGGACTTAGGAGTTTGGTTGAATTATAGGGCCGGCACAGTTGGGTCGTAATCTTTTGCTTTGTTGGTAGATAGGCGGTTTCACTTTTTTGCTTGTTTATGGTCCATTGGTCCTCTTGCATGGCCACCATTATATGGGAATTGCTTTTCCTGATCTTCCGTATATCGGCAAGCTACTTTCTTTAGTGGTTGCACACCTCCCCCTGCCACACCCTCTCTCTCTCTCACTCAATCACTCACTCACACACACCCCTTTTCAATTCAGAAAACAAGGCAGGGTTTTTGTGCATGCAAATTTTCAGTGTCCTAGTTTTGTTCAACTGTGTATGTTTTCTGATTTGCAGTTGGCAACAGGATGGTTCTCATCACGCGTGCTTGATACCTTAAGATTACGAGTTGCTGTTAGGTTCTTGGAAATTTATCCTAAAGATGGTGCCGAACCACTTCTCAAATCTGCCTGTGATCGATTTGACAAGTCAAAGAAAATGCAGTTTTTGGTCAAAGAGCAGAGGCTTGATAGTTCACAACAAGAAGTCATCAAAGGTTTGGATCTGCTGCCACAAATCTAACTACAAACACCTCTTTCTAATTCTTTTCCGGTGCTATCTTTTGCAACCAAATGTTCACTCTATACAATATATTCTGTCCACAAAAGGACGCCTTTTACATAATGAAGAAATATTTATTATGTATCTTATTAGCCCCAACATTGCAATGATTTTTTCTGCTAAGTTCAGTGTTTTATTGCTCAAATACATTATATACCATGTACACCACCTATTTGAATGTGCTTGTTGGTTCATTTCACTTTCATTGCTTTTCTCCCTGTTTTCCTGCTAATTTCAGTTTCATTCAGTTTTCTCTATTTTACTTTTGGAGTGATTAATCATATTTGAAGTTTTTATTTGTGCTCTTCTGTTGCTTACTCTATCTTTAACTATAGTAGTTGAGGTTTTGTCTTAGAGTTTCCCTCTAAATCTTAAATTTGTTTCCGTGATTGATGTAATTGTTGATCTTTTTACCCACTTGTGGAATTGATGTTAGAGTACTATTAATCAGATTTAATGATGCAGAACTGGTTGGTAATGAAGAGAAAGAATTAAATGATGATGATGAAGAAGAAAAAGAAGAAGAAATCGAAGATGACATTGCTGAAGAGGAGTTTGATGCATATGAGGAACTTGATTTGGTAATATCTAGTCTTCCTTTCGTGGTCCAACATTTAGAAGTTTTTAATTGGTCCGATTTATTATCTTAAGTCTTTATTTATGCGTCCTTCTTTGTTTCTTTCTTTTTTTTTTTTTTGCAGGATGGGGAGGATGGAAATTCTTTGCAAACATCTTCATGTATCCTTTTAAGAAACCAATTTCCAGCCTTTTCTTTTTTGACAGCTGAATTGTCGGTTAAGCAATTAGTAGCAGTCTGTTGATGGATTAGCAATTCAGTAAGAAATGGAAGAAACATGTATATAGTCATCATTGCCTCCTGTTGCGAACACGTTTTCACAGAGTATAATTGTAGTTTGATTTTGACTACAACAATGAATGCTTTCTGTTTAATTTTGGTGATGCCTGAGGTCAATCCAGGCTGTATTGGAGGCCTGGAGGAGAATAAGAGTGCGTAGAGGAGGGAGTCCAAACTAAATAAATATTTTGAAAGTCTATTGCACTTATTGTTAAACATAAGAAATTTGGACAGTATCATGTGAAATTTCCTATTAGTTTTGTCTCAGATATAGACCAGCAGAACATATCAAAAAACTATCTTCAGGATCTCTTTGGTAGTTTTCCTTTAGATGGTGGTGGTTCTGAATTGCTGGACACCGCTAACAGTGATGAAGAATATCAAATATATGAACAATATAGTGACGGCAACTTTTCTGGTGATGATGACTATTAAATCATTGTAGAAGTCTTCCAATGGAGATGGGTTGCTACAACTTCTGATTGTCCTTTCACTATATGTCATTGTCTCTCTCAGTAGTCAGTATCTCATTTATATTTTATATTTTTTTAGCATTCTATCAAGGATAAAGTTTCCTTGCAACAAGTATGTATCAGTGCTGATTCAATTTTGTTTAGAAACAGAACAGATTGTCAGCTAATTTCTCTTGAATTTAGTTTACAAGAAACAGTAGAAGAAAATTAAAAACCGCTGCGAACAAAGTACGCCTTTGTTTTGCTGTTTTTCTTACTATTCGTCAATCTTGAGACATTTCTGACAGAGAAAGTTATTCATATTTCAGAGGGTCATATATAAGAATAGACAGCTTTCTATTGGCTTTTTAAGTTATTATGTGAATTTGCATATTATGATAATCTGGTTAATTTGGACTCGATGTATTTCTTTCTTTGTTTGAATTGTTTCTAGCAATGATTTCATTTGATACACTAAAAATGTCAATCCCAGATAAATATACCTTTAAACAAAAGCATTGTTTAAATTCCCTGTCAGTAGTATGTCACTGGCATGCAACACTGGTTTTGGTTCCTTTGGATTCGATACCCTGACATGTTCCCTTCCAAATTCATGGCCATTGCATCCAACTATTTTCTGTTAATTTTTTATATTGACTATATTTTCATACTGATCCCATTGCTCATGAATCATGACCTTTTGCATCTATGAGCTCTTTCATATGTAATTTCTGATTTTAAATTTCAGTATGTTGCAGAATAACAGCTTTCTTCACATCGGGATCCCTAAAAGTTCTTTAATAACCATGTGTGTGTGATATTTTTTTGATGACAATGCTTGTAAGTACTCCTGGCCACATTCATCTAAAGATGATAATCTTCATTTATTTACCGAGTATTAGTAATGTTGTTTCTGTTTGATTTTTTTTGGCAATTATTGCTATTATCGCCATAATCATAATTGTTATTATTTCTTCACTATATCATTGGTTTAAGTACAAGTTTATCATGCTGCTGCAGGTACAGATGCTGGAAAATCACGTGCGATGGCGACGGAAGTGGTTTGTCTGTCTCATAAGTTGACATGTAAAATTATTTAATTCTTCAAGTTTCATCAGGAGGTATTAGCTTTACATGCTTGTTGGTTTTTAGAGAACTTATTGAATAGTTACTTGTGCATGTGAAATCTGTTCTGAAAGAGAAATGTAGGCTTCGTACATGATGTACCCGATTGATCATTTCAGCGATGAAAAAGAAATTTGATTCACTTTTTCGTCTCTTCTGCATAATTGGTAAAAATTGTATACTGTAATTTAAAATCGTATCAGTATGTTCGAGCTCCAAAAGATGGCTGAGTAAACAGTTTGTTGTCATAATTCTACTCATTGTTTTGAAAAAAAGTGTCAAGTCAATTTTAACTTGTACATTTTTCACTGTTGTAATTGCACTCAAACATTAATCCAAAATTTACGACTGGAATTTAATTAGTTGTGATTTACTGTGTTTTCCAGTACACTTATATTTATACGTTCAAAGAAAATTACTCGTATCAATACTTTTCTTATAATTTCAAAGAAAATTATTTATATTGATAGTTTTCTTATAATGTTCTTAACTATTGGAACAATGTCATCAAAAATAGTATTGAAATAAATGCGGCAATTATTGTATTTTCAGACAAATCAAAATAAAAATAGTGACAAGTAAAATTAAACTGAGGGAATACTTATTTGAACATATTCTAAATTTTCGATAAAAAAGTAATGTTACGAACATTAATTTGTACACAAACGTGTTAGTAAACCCTGATAGGACCACAATTAAAAATTTTAATGGTCAATAATTTAGCACATATGTTTGTATATATTTGTTTATATAAGTCGGTATTCATAGTATTTCCTAAAAAGATAATTAAATTAGTTGGAATAGTGAAATAATAGATGACATTAAAGGAAATTAATGACTTCTTATAGTACAAAAATGTATGATATTTTAGAACCACCAAAAAAAAAATAGTGTGCCTAATTTTGAAATTGATGAAATATTAAAAGTGGTGCATCTTATCACGAGACCCTTAATTCCTGCTACTTTCCTCATCTTAAGTCAACAAGTAGACCTTAAGCATGTACATTACAAATTTAAAGACTAGAGCTTAAAGAAACTGGTAGAATGAATTTGAGGATTATATTCAGCTTCATTACAAAAAATTTCTTAGATGATTACAATAAATCTTTAACAGAGCACCATCCCCATGGTTTGCCCTATCTAGAATATTTCTAATATGTATTTTTTTCAATTGCTAAAAATGATGATGCCCAAAACAAAAACAAAATTCCCTTTGTCCTTCAACCAACAAGTTGCAAAGAGGACCTCCTTCACTCTCTCATGAAAAGAATCACCAATTTCTGTTTCCCTTTAATTTACAAGCAAAAAAGCATCATCTTCTTGTTTTAGTATACATATAAACGAAGGAAGTTAATATAGATTAGTCCAAGTAGAAAAGAGTGACTATCTTCCTGAGGTTTTTCGCTTCTTGACAAGTTTCCATAAGCAATCTACTATCATGGAAGGCAAAACAAATGACTTGCTGCACTTGTGAAATGATATCCATGTTACACAGCCTGCGTTTCCATCAAAATACACATCAGACATGCATGATTCTTGCAACAAAAACAACTGTGACGCGCAGAAAACCACCCCACCCACCCACCCACGCCCCCCCGCCCCCGCCCAACAACACCCCACACCTCAACCACCCAGAAGAAGAAAAAAAAAATTCTAAGCCTTACACATGCTTCTAACTGATTCTACCCAAATAAACGTTGGCGTCTTTGTTCTGCTTTTATTATTATTAACCTTATTTTAATGTGGTGGTAGAAATTCACTCTTTTTACATGTACATTTATTATGTCTCTGCTTGTGTCCAAACAATCTCGACATTTCAACATACTTCCTCTTCTGCTTATGGTATTGGTTGTGGTCTATCTTTGCTTGTGTACCACAAATATCCATCACAGTATGTCCATCTTCAGCTACAGCTGAAAAGGAGTTGACATTACTCAAATACCTTCACTGCCTCTTAATTAAGAGGAGAATGTCATAAACACTAATCAGTGTTGCATCTATCAATCTACAAAGATGGGATAGGCTCACATGCCCTTTGTCCTTTAACAAAGAGCAGTATGGTGTGTAATTATAAACAAAATAATCCTGACAAAAGTCTGTTACATCGACTTGATCCTTGGGATTCTTGTATCGGGCAATATGTTGTACTATTGAACAGATTTTGGTAGGACTCATTATCAGAAATTCGTAATTAATAAAGTATTCCGGAGATCCAGCTCCAGGTACTCGAGTTCAACGGATATGATGTAAAACAGTTATCAAACTTGTCTTATAGTCATCAGAACTCTAATGTCTTGCCAGAAGTACCTTGGTATAATACCTAAACAAGATTATTACCATCTATCATATTATTATAATGTGCAGGAGGAGATTTATAACACCATAATTTTTTTCAAATCTTTCGCCACCTTGGTTTTGTGTTACATTTACCTAAAAGAACTTGGAAGCATAAAAGCAAGTGTGTATGTTGTCATTACTGTGTATATCGTAGCGTGTATGTTGTCATAACTGTATATATTGTGAACTAAACCAATTAATCTTCATGCTGGCAAAACGAGCGTTTAGTAACGAATTAATTTTGAGTGTCTATTTTTGAAGTCTCACGTACCTGCTGGCTTCTATCAATGGTAGATGATCATTGTATGGCTTCTCTATCACATTCTTTACCTGCAAAATTGAACAAAAATATGACATCCTATTATCCAGACAACTAAAATATTGGAATACACAATCATGGATTTGCACCTTAATCCGTGTGAAAAGTTTCAGTTTCCATTACAATAACCTATTTTGCTTAAAGGATAGAGGTAACTCTGACAGGATATATGTTGAGTACATCTATGTCTATAATTTCCACCATTCAATTTTACACTGAAACTGTGAGGGTTGAGATTGTGGTTTTTAAATTTGAAGTATTTATCAACCAGATAGTTCATAATCACACAATTCACACTGAATTTTGTTAACCTCAACATACGTTTCCAGAGCATTTACAGAAAATAACACAGCAGGGACTCAAATCAGTCTCATGTAATGAAAGGAAAGGACTTTGGAGTTATATCAGCATTTGTAATTAATTGAGGTATGGTAAATATGAATACAAGTAACTGTTTAAAATGTGGGAAAGTCCATGGATTCAAGTGGAATTGGAGAAAGAGAGATGGAGAAGACTTTCTTTACGGTTAATAGAGATGAAAGACAAAGTGGCCACATGGTTCTATCTCGCGTGCACAACACACTCACATGCACACATACACGGACACATGCCAAGATATATTACTTCACAAAACTAAACTAAACCTATAGACGGTTATCTAGCTTGTCATGTAGAAACGATATCTTCCATTTCTTAACTATCCATGTCTGATAAGACAAATGAACAATCATCAAAATATTCAGAATGGAACAAGAAGGAATGAAACCAAGTTCTTACTTTAGATAGTAATTCCTGGCTTTCAGGTGGCTGCATTTTCAAACTTTGAGGTAATATTACAGTGAGCAGCTCTGGTCTCTCTGCCCTTAGAGCACCTCTTATAACAGCTGCATTAGTGCCTGATGCTCCTGAAGTAAAAATATGGTTTTTCTGAAACAATATAAAAAGAAACAAAAAAATTTATCAGAGAACAATGCATCTCCTATAGTGGAAAATGTACTAATTTTTTTTGTTAGTCTACCAAATACAGGTTTTCTGACAAGAAAAAAAACCTACAGAAATAAAGAGGGGCATAGCCCCCTAATATAAATCAAAAGCACAAACACAGTCCTATGTCACTAACAACTTGAGCCATATTCTCAAGGTTTCATTAATAAAACAAAATGAAGCCCATCTTTCGGTAGCACTTGGACTGTAAGACTCACACTCAGACAACTCAAACAAAGAAAAGAAAAAAAACAGAGGGAGAGAGAACTTCAGACCATACCGTTATAACCATAGCATAGCTAAGGATCTCAATAAGTTCCTGATGCATGAATCCCATATTTCGTGTCCCAAAAAACCCAATAGATCTAGGCCCTTGTTGCTGAATTGCCAGCAATTCCTGGAAAAGTGAACAGATAACCAACTCTATATATTCTGTCAAATATTTATAATCCTTCCATTCCAAAACATAAGATCAACTATGACTTTTCAAAGTCATATTGACCTTTTTCAAATGCAAAATTCCTAGAGATTAATTTCATTTTAATCAATATAATCACAAATTTGTAAAATATTCATAAATTACTATTATTTCCATGTTTTATCATCTTAAAATTTTAAATGAATCTTGTAAAATTTGAGTACGAAAATGAGTCAACTTGGCTATCTAAAGTAAAATGATGATGTTATAATTTGGAAGGGAGGGATAAAGGATGCATACTGTAATTTGAAGCATTCTTTAAGCACTTTACCCAAAAGTCCATTTCAACCAAAGAACTCTACCTTTTACCATATTCTTCCATGAGGCAAGATTATTTAAAAAGATTCATTGATGATAACTAAAAGGAACCACAATCTAATAACCTAAAAATATCAACTAATATTATGACCTTATATAACCCAATTTGTTGTCAGGGTTCAGTCTCATATACAACCTTCTTTTTATTGGGACTGACAGAAGAGATATGACCACTCCAAGGAAGATTTTATGGAAAACTGCAGAAGTCGTGTGAAGGCTGTTCTGTTATTCTGTTTCTTTTAACATACCTGTAGATAATCCACATCAGGAGAAGGTTTATATTCTGATACTGAAACTGCACCTTCGCCTGACCCTTCTACAAGTGATTGAACTTGAGTAGGGATCTTGGTAGTGACTTCATCATCAGAGCCAAACATTTTCACTTCATTTGTGGCCTCGTTACTCAAGACATTGATGTCCCCATCTCTTTTGGCATGTCCACAAAGCCACTAAAGGAACACATGAAAGAAAAAATAAAAAAGGAGGCCGTAGTAGCATAGATATAATTAAAATATAAGTCAAATAGTACGGATGCAAAATACATTGATTAAAGGAGATATAAATGTTCTCAAGTCTGGGAAGATTGGCAGAAATGTAAAAGGTTTAATACAAATTGTCAGCACCTAGATTATTAAAAAGAAAGTCACTTTGAGCTCAAGTCCATTTCATTACCGCCATCTTGTTTTACCCATAGATAAAGTCACAAGGTACATGGTAGGATGAAATATAATCTAGAGCACAAACTGCACTTACGATTCTTACATTTAGGAAAACAAATATGCTAGCACATTACCAGTTGTATGCTCTGTATATCATTTGATGAATAATCATTTGAACTGTCAAAATTTCATGATACACTGGTAGAATACATTTTTTTTTTAAATATGTTTATTATGCAAATATTATGAACAATAAAAATGATCTATAGAGATTATCTTCTGCTAGAAATATACAAGACATCCTTTAGTTATCTACAAAGAAAATGAAAAGTATATTTCTCCAGAAATGATATTCACACATGTACATCTAAGATCTCATATTAACGGTTTTCTTTGTTTTTGTGTTTTTTTTCTTTTTCCTTTTGCTGAAATGGACTTCATAGCTTTTTCCTTAAAGGGGATCACAAATTGATTTTCATGCGTTTGTGGTCTCCACCATTTGCTAAACTTAATTATCAACTGAGCTGGAAGAGATAGAACACTAAGTTCTGGAATGTAACAATCACCACCTTAATGCTTATTACTGTAAGTGTGAATTACTCCCTCCATCCCATTTTATTTGACTAAGTTTTTTTTTGCACTTGGATTAAGAAAAATGGTATCTTTGTAATGATTGCAATGATAAAGTGTTATTACTTTCCAAATATGCCCTTTAATAAAAATCCACTTTAAATGTGTTACCTTTTAATAATAGATAATTTAGTAAGTTAACAACATAATAACTTTTTTGTCTAATTACTTTGTCAAGATTTTGGGACATCCCAAAATAGAAAGTTTGTCAAGTAAAATGGGACGGAAGGAGTATATATTACTTTTAGCATTTTATATCCCACTTTTTGGATCTCTATCATGGTATAACTTTATTCCTCTTTTGGACACATTAACATGGTACCCCATATGCTACTATTGTGCAGTACTTAAGCTCATTTCAGTTTTTAATATAAGAAGAGGTGAGATCATAAGAAAGAGAGCACGACTAAAGGCTAGAAGTCCTCCAATAACTAAATAGGAAAGAAGTATACTATGTCCACCAAATGGGAAGCACTCCAATCTCATTAATGATCAGAGCTTCATATACCAACTCCTCTAGAAAATCAAACACTCATATTTGAAAATCAAAGCCCAAAGTGCAAACTAAAACCAACATACATTCCCTAACAAAGACCGCAAGAAGTATCTACCATAAGAATACCACGTAGTATAGAAATGTGATAAAGAACACAATATGCTGGATAAATGTAGAAAGAGATCTCCACTGAAATATAGCTATAAAGGAAAATTAACTATGCATTGTCTGTTTTGGCAGGTAAGATACAAAACAAGTAGTCCCTCAGTTCCAAAACTAAAGAGACATTTTTCCCGTTGGTTTCAAAACTAGAGATACATTTCTATTTTGAAACAATAAAATAACATGAATTTCCAAAAATGTCATCATTTACTCTACCACTACTATCATATTCCCGTCATTAAATTCTCAACTAGTACCATTACTACATGCTCCACTGCTACCATCACCAAATGCTTCAAAAATATCAATAAAGGATATATTTGTAAGTATTTGTTTTCGACAGAAGTTGCATATGTTGGTTATGTCTTTTCAAGGTTTCTTTCCTTAAAAATCTCCACCTGTCTAGGAAAGAGATAAATACTAATACGTTAAGCCCTTGATCTCAAAGAGGTAAAATATAAAAATAGAATATATCTAGTTAAGAATTCTTATTTGTATTATAACTATTATTTGAAAAACAATGATTGTCCTCTTTAATCTTCTTAAAGCATATTAAAATTTACTTTAACAGGCAATGCAAACTGAAGATAGGAAAGTAGAATTTTAGCTACATCAGTAGAAATTCTAAGCCTGCCCATCCAATAAAAATTTGGAGTTTTAGAAATCTTCCGTAGGAAAAGTAAATGCACTTTATTTCATGATTGAGACAATACGAATATCATTTACAAAATTAAAAATGAAATTTCCTGAACATTTCTTGCTCTGAGTTCTAAACGAATTAAAGAAGCAGGGTATGAGTGAACTTTCTTGACAGTTGATACGACTGAATTATTTGGATCCCATTGGAAATAATCCATGTTGAACTGCAAGAAAGATAAGATATACATATGTCCAAGTCCCAACTCCCAACTACAAAAACTATAGCTTAAGCTAATAGAACCTGGCGCAGACTTCTTAAATTTCAAATATTTTACAGATGAAACAGCAAATTTCATTAGAAGTGAAAAATAATAAGCGTTTGGTGGACACGGAGGTCAGCAAACTTATTATAGAAGGAAATAGATAAATAGTAGAATAACAATGAAAGAGCATATTTTTTATCTCACTCGAAGTGAACACGGAGAAATTATCCTGAATGGGAAAGAGGGACTAAACTAAATCCAGATAACATTGGGAGCTTCTACACTACACATTAAGATAATGATTGGTTTTTGATTATCCTACACCTACTCAACTCTGCTGATTTTATTTTCTTCAAATTTGAGTTCAAGTATTACTTATTACTCCAGGACAATTGGATATACAAAGAATAAGAGACCATGACAAAGAGGTATATTCAAAAGAAATTTTTTTCAAACTAATTGATTGATAAAAGAACTTTGAAAATGTTTCGCCTTTACAGCCACTAATATGATGCCAAATCACTAATAAGGTAATATTTATGTATATAAAACATTAACAAATAAATCTGTATTTTCTTATAAATAAAGACTCATCAATATATCTAAGTTACACAGACATTGCTCATGCTTGTTAGCTAGTTCAATTTTAAGGCAAAACATGACACATGTTACATAAGTATAATTTCCTGGCAACGTGGATGGAAGTCAAACATTGAGCAAGAGGATATATAGTTCCATCAAATCATTTCAGCAAAACAGGAAGGAGAGTGAGATAGGACTCTGTAGTAAAGGGAAGTTACTGCAGCAGCTCTTTTACATCAGATAATAAACAAAAAGAAAAGAAACATAATCTGAATCCTTTTCTGCCTGAGGATAATAGTTTCTCATTTATAGAAAAGTGTTAATTTTCCTCCTGGATATGAAATATAACGAAGTTGATGATATTTTGGAAACAGAAGAAAAGAATTTGAGAAAAATACAAGTATCTGAAATATAAGCGAAACACGGGGATTTTGTACGAAGTCATGGTGACGTATTATGCAATTAATGACAAAAACCATGATGATGCTATCACTTTTAAAGTGGAAGTTATTAGCCTAAGGTATGACTACAAGGTTTGAGCTTTACATTTTAAAACCTTCAAATCAATCATATCTTTATGCATTTTTATTTGAATCTATATTAAAGTTCTTGTTCATAATCGTATAAATGTATGTGTGTGTACATATATATGTATGTATATATTCCGCAACATTCATGAACCTAATCAAATTTTTCATAAAGGTGTTTAGTCACCCCTTTAAAACAACTTCCTAAGACTATGTAGCAGATATCCAGATTCAAAAACAAGAGAAAAAGTGTAGTGAATCCACATGATAGCCATCTCACATTTAAAACAGGTAAATCTAACTTGGCCATTATGGAAATTTGGTGCACAAACGGAAATATATCGAAAGCATCAATCATCTTTCAAATTATAGAGTTTGGTCTTAAAACATGGGTACACCGTATATGAAGCCATTGTGGCAAGTAAAATGACTAACTAATCTTTCACGTATCACTTAAGAGGTATTATATAATGCTGACAATTATTATCTCGGAATTCAGAGTCATAGATGTAATTGTCAATACATAATGAAATGCACGTACAATAGGAATGTGAGGCCAACAACCACGTCAAGAGTTCTTTCTGTTTGATTGTCATTGTGCAAACCCACGAATCTTATTTTATTCAATCACCTCTTATGAAATTGAAAATTACATTATAAATGAAGAAGCTAAATAAGAAAAGAGTCCGTGATATGCTCCTAACCCCTTCCTCGTATATAACTTGTTTGTCTTGATTAAAAAATCCACATTTTTGTCATACACCCATTTCAAGGCCAAGATCAACTTAAGGTATCCAAACATATCCCAGACTAAACGGGGGAGGCATCAGGCAAGACTAGTTAATGAAAAAACACAATGAAACAGTAGTAGCAGTGCTCAAATCAGTAACTAACCTGCCTTAAATTATTGATTTGGTAACACTTAAATATCATAATACAAAATTTTAAAGGGTTTGCTACCAATTTCAACATAAGAGTCCAGCAAAAAAATGAAAATAAAAATTAATCAATCAATCATCAAAACAGCAAACTGGGTATGACAAGATTTCCCTTTACCTCCCAACGGGTATAAACCAAAAAATGTTAAAATTAAGAAACTAAAAACCAACAATAATCCTGAAAACGAAAAGGGTTATCACCCCAATTTGCAGACATCCATTATACATCACCAAAAGCGGGGGAAACCCCAGAAAAGAACAGACTTTCATAAAATTTACAGAAAAGAACAAGAGGGGTACCGTATTCTTTGAGGAGAAATTAAGGAGAAGACTGTTCTTTGGAGTAGCACATCCTCTGAAAGAGTAAGATGAGGAGGAAGAAGAGGATAAGCTATTGCGGAAGTTGGACAAGGAAGCAGCAGCACCACCAGGGGTGGCTGAAGAAGCAGCAGCAAAAGAGAGATTTGAAGAAAAATCTGAAGATGGCAACACCACTAACACTAGCTTCGAAGAAATTAATGTTGTCATCCTTCCCTTTTCTTCCTTAAATTTCTACTGCTACTAGTTGCAGCAGCAGTAGAGGATTTAATTTGTTTTTCTTTGAAATCCACCACACCCAACTACAAGCAGCTTGTGAGTTTGTGTACTCGATAGTGATTTTCCTTTTCACAGGCGGACGCAGCCCTTTTTCTTCCTGGTAATAGTATATTAATATTGTTTTTGTTATTTTTTTTTTTTTGTAATTACAAAATGCTTTATTGATTCCACTTATTTACAAAATAATTATTTAAAATGTTTGGTGGAAAATACATTTCTTCAAAAATTAATATGGCAGTGGATTACTGATAAATTGCAAATGAAATTTTTTCCCTTTTAAAATTATAGATATAATTTTATTATAAAATCATACTATTTGTGAATCCCAAATTTTAATTTACGATATGAATTTGTAACAATATAAAAGCACGAGAATTTGTATCTAAGAATCTTTTTCATTTATTACACGATATTTTTCATTTATTACACAATATTTTGTATGAATTGAATTTAATTTAGAATAGAGAGTAAAAAGTAGGTGGTCAAAATATATTTAAAAATATGAGATATTATTAGACAAAAAATGCTATGACAAATGAAAAATCAAATAAAAGAAAATATTACAATAAAATAAGAAATATGGAGTAAGTTGTAATAGAAATAAAAAGCTGAAATCAATTTATTTTAATATTTATTTATTCCAAGAATTATTTTCCCCTCTTTCCTACTTAGATTGTAAAACAAAGAGAAAAGGTGTGGGTGGAATTTGAGGAAAAGGGATTCCGTTTTTTATTTTCTTTCTGGAATTCTTTTCCATTTTCTTTTTCGGTGAACCCTTTCACGTGGACTAAAAGTTAAAAG
The DNA here is from genome assembly GCA_014636745.2 of Centella asiatica. NCBI lineage: Eukaryota > Viridiplantae > Streptophyta > Magnoliopsida > Apiales > Apiaceae > Centella > Centella asiatica. Next base: position 3,166,076 of record CM025780.1, on the reverse strand, counting down.
TTGCCAAGCTGCTCTTTTTGTTTTCATTAGCAAGTAATAATGGTGATTCATTTTTCATTATTTCATTTGCTCTAACCGGAGATTTGATGTGAGTAAATTTATTTAAGTCCATCTTTCACTCTTATAATATCTTTGAAAACATTCAATTGTGGCTGAAAATTGTATTAAAAAATAAGGGAACGTACAAATTTTCATAATTTATAATGTTATGTACAATTATTTTTTCAATCAGGTAAGTTGAACATGAACATGTTTATCGTAAAAATAAATTATATTTTTCTGATATTATAAAATCTAATCTACAGACCCTATCTATATATATAAAGTTAGATATTTTAGAAGTAATGCGAAAATAGAAAATATGTATTACAATCTGCTTTTAAAGAAATAGTCCATAACTTATTTTTATTTTCCCTTTAAATAATTATAATAAGTTTGTTAGTTAAAAATTCTTTATTTTATTCGCTCATTTTATTATATTTATTATAGAAGAATTGATAATATAAAATCAGTCTTATAAATTGAATATGAAAATTTAAAAAGAATTTCAATTGTATAGACCTGAATGCTTAGTGTATAGATTTTTTTAGCAAGCCCAGTCGTCCATAAGCATAATGCCATATTTTTGAAAATTCAGCAAAATCAACACAAATCAAATGACTAGAAGTGCCAACTCAACCTTTTTCTATTTTTTCAATATTATAATACAGTTAAATCTCAATAAAATAATAATCGATAAAATAATAATCACGATTATCTAATAATTTTTTTCGGTCCGGACTTGAATCAATGTGTTAAAACAATAATCTTGCTAAATACATATAATAAAAAAAAGTTAAATCTTTAAGAGCCCAATAAAAATATAAAGTAATAATTACTGAATTTTATTAATATATATATATATATATATATATATATATATATTGTATAAATCAAATTAAATTTTTGAATATATCTTTTAAATATCTAACTTTTATAGGTAAAATTAAATTTTTTTCATTTGCTAAGTAACATTAACTTAGGTTTTAGGAAAATTAACTTTCATTAAAAATATTTAGTTTTTCTATATTCAAGTAAAAAACTAGTTTTCATTTACTATGTATATATACTTAGTTTTTAGAAATATAAAATTTTATTAAAATTTTTGAGATTTTCTAAATTAAAATATTACTTTTGATTTTTATTATCACATACAATTTATATATTTATATTAAAAACTCTCTCTGAGATAATAAATATTAATTTATCAATAAATATATAATTTATTCATTTATCGATAAATAATTTCGCTAAATGAATATTTTTTTTGGTCCCAAATATATTATTTTATCAAAATTTAACTGTATAATAATTTGAGTTGTCATTCATAGTTTGATCATCTAATAAACTATCGAATGAACAAATCATATCTTTTATCAAGACATTCACTAGCGTGTTGAGTTTCGACAAATAAAACGCAGCGAAATAAAAAAAATGATTTAAAATAAAACGAAACCTTAACCCGAGGATCCATACGAAATAATTTAATACAGATAGTTTAAGATTTTACCGATTAAGCCTGTCGGATCCGAATCTTTGATGAATGTGTTGAACGTCTCTGAATCTTTAATGCAATTCAACTGAACAGCGCCTCTACGGTATCCACACGAATACCCCACGAATCGTCTCATGATCCGAAGAAAGGAGAATTGCAGTACTAGCTGCTAAATCTGTTTCTCTCTCTCTTAACTCTAGTCTCTCTCTGATGAGCGGCTAGGGTTTTAGAAAAATGTATATATCTCTGAGTGAGCAACTGATATATCATATATATAGTTGTGTATAGAGTAATTCCAAACCCTAATCTGATTAAGATAATAAAATCCAAATTTTATATTTATTATATATTTTAATCAAGTCTTACTTAATTAATATATATGTCAAATAAACATATATTCGCATTTTCTACATCATTCTCATTTCTCACATAACTCATGATGTATCCAACAATCACCTTTATTGTCCACCCGGTTAAAAGTGACTTTTGGCAATGTTAAAACACATAACTCCTTATGTAAAAATGTCATAATTTCAGGTCGAATGACTATTATATCATTGTCACTATGAGAATTACTTATGACATATAACATAATGCTCCATATAGAATTCTCATAGTGGGTATGTACAGTACACTGTTCTTTAACATAGTACCTATGCATCAACTTAATATATCTCGTATATATTTATGACCAATGAGATGTGGTCATCAGTCAATCCACATACTAGTTTCAATGTATTATTGTTGTCTCACTAACAATAATACTCGACTAGGGACATTTAAGAATAATAATATGTATATAAAACATACTTATACAATATCATATTCAAGTCACATACTTGAATCCATATAATTAATATCATTTTTCTAAGGACATTTATTATGTTAACATTTATATAACGCAGTAAATAAAACATAATAAAAGAAATTATTATTTAATCAAAACATAACATAAATATAGTGTCACAATCATTACATAATTGGTCACTAGGACATACACTCCAACATAACGAAGTCGAGTCCTTTAGAAAGAAGTAACTTAAGATCACATGAAATGTTTTAAACTTAACAAACATAAAGATGACAATTTAAATCGTAACTAAAACAAATTGATTGAACCATTTCAAATTGATTGGTTTTTTAACGAACCGACTTCATAATCGATGCGATTTTGGTTCATATGTTTTTAAAGCGGTATCGATTCAATGCAGTTTTGATATTTGTTTGTGAACCAATTATATAAAATGCATCACACTAATACTTTAAATAATTAAAACATTTAGTTTGAATTTATATGTTTTGATTTATTAAGACATATATTCTTATAATTATTATTATTGTTTCATATTCATCAAATGTTGATTTTAGTTATTTAAATGCTAATTTTAATCATATTTTCTACCAAGACATTCACTCCCGAAGCAGAAGTCCTTTTGAAATAAGTAACTTAAGATCACATGAAATGTTTTATATTAAACAAACATAGAGATGGCAATTTAAATCATAACTGAAACAAAACTAATTTAACTATTTTGAACTGATTGGTTTTTAAATGAACCGACTTCATAATCAGTGCAATTTTGGTTCATATATTTTTGAACCGGTATCAATTCGATGCGGTTTTGGTATTCGTTAGAGAACCGGTTGTGCAAAATGTATCACACTAATACTTTAAGTAATTAAAACATTTAGTTTGAATTTATATGTGTTGATTTATTAATACATATATTATTATAATTATTATTATTGTTTCATATTCATCAAATGTTGATTTCAATTATTTAAATATAAATTTTAATCCATAAATTTTATTACATTACAAATTCTATATTATATAATTGTATAGTTCTTATAAAAAAAAGTATATTAAATATATCGTATATAATCTTTTATTATTACTGGTGCGATGTAATTCGAACCATTGTATTGGTCGATTCAGTTTTGGTTCATAGTTATCTTCAACTGGTAGTAGTGTGATTTTAATGTAAGATTTCTTTCGAGAGATGTAGGATCGCATTATACAAAAATTGGAACCGATTCACACCATTGTTATTCCTAAACAAGCATAATGAAGTTTATAAAAGTTATTAGAAAAAGAAAAAAAGAAAAAGGATAATCGAGCCCCTCATATTCAAACCTTTCAAAAAGGGTTTTCTTGATTGCGAAATTAATAAATTGCATAAAATAAAATTTGAATCTATACTAAAGGTTTGGAAGACTTATCAATAGACAATGGTCGCTTTTCATTGAGCAAAGCAAGTACAAATATTAGTGGTGTTATACAAAAATATTAATATGTTTGCTTCTGACAATTATGGTCTCTCGAACAATAAAGCATCACTTTTCATGGAAAGGACAACATGAATATCTGTTTGAAATCCAATAATGTATACTTATAAATTAAGTCTTAAAAATGTAACATTTAAGACTTTTTCTCTCGGTCAAACTTGACAATATATTATATGCTCCAAGTATTGAAAGCTCTCTGTTGAAATACAAACCTGAGCAGATGCCAATCAATCTGTTAGCCAAGAAAAACAACATTAATTTGCTTTGTTCATTTACTTTGTTAAGTCTACTTAGTTACATTGAAAATAATTATTCTCATAAATAATAACCAAATGTTATTTTTAAATTTTACAAAACAAATATTATAAATAATAATAATAATAATAATTAAAAAAAAGAAAAATCATGCAATCAAATTAATTATAATCTTAATCACTAATTAAACCTATTTAATTAAAATAATCATAACTAAATTAATAATAAAATACAATAATGTAATATACCATAATTAATCGATTATGATTCATTCAAATTATAACAAAGTCAGTTATTTATCAAATCTATAACAATAAAATAAATTATTATAACATAAATTTCTTATTACAAATTTATTTGTAATGTTCACGAGTTAAAAAAAATATTTTGTCAAATTTAATATAGAGTACATAATATAGATAAATAATAGCTAATAAAGCCACTTTAAGAATTAAGTTACAATTATTGAATTGACTAAAATATAAAATAATAAATTTCACTGAAAAAAAGTGTAAAAGTCAGGATAATTGTGTGATAGTTACATACAATTTAATTATTTATAATGTTTCGTACAAATTAAATAAATTAAATCATTCACAAAATAGGAGTCAGGGATAAAATTTCATTTTATTTTATTCTATACAATAATATAAAATATGAATGTGTGAAATATGATTTGTATAGGTCATATATAACTTTTGATAAATTATTTTAAATTTAATAATTATTTCTTGATTTTACTCAGAACAATGATAATAATAAAATAAAGAACATGTAAAATGTTTGTTAGTGCAAAATAAGCTCAAGTGTTTGTAGAAGAGGGGGATGAATACAAACACTACAATCTTTTCGCTCTTTTTATCTTTTAAAAGAACTTGCCGGAAATAGCCATACAGAGCAGAAAAACGATGTAATATAAATACATAGATTCAAGTTAAAATAGTTATATTAAAACTTGGGGGTTTTTTTGGAAATCTGTATAATCACAAATGTGATTTACAGCTACAAATTCTGTGAATAAAATTCACAGCTTCTCACATTCACTAGTTTCTAACTTTCTTTGAAATATTTCTCGCAAGATCTATTACAAAACTTCTCTCTAGTGTTTGTGTGCTTCAGTGTTTGTTTGATCTGTTGGATAGATTCAAAAACTCTGTTTCTTGTGTGCTCTATGCTCTTTTTTCTGTTTTATCTGTAATGAGAACTCTTTCTTGTTTATATAGATCAGTGGTTGAAATCACGTGCTTAGAACGTGCTGTTTTTTTCAACTTAGCCGCAAGTATGTCACATCGTTGCCCCATGTGTCAGACGGAGGCATGCTTTGTTGCTACTTTTTTTTCCCTGATCTGTGAGCATTTAATACGCGAGAGTTCTCATTGGATCAAACACAAACTTCAAGAAATATCTTTTCAGTTGATATTTCTTGCTTCTGAAACAAGTTACGTTGATTTCCGTGTAAGTACTGATGACGAGTGTATACTGTCATAACGATCCACTGACTACCAGCCCTGATGGACTTTGATCAGTGTTTCTGGATCCCCATATTCTTATTGACTGGATCAGGGTTTCAACCTTCACTTGAGTTTCACTTAGTGCTTCTTGATCCTGATGGTTATGACTGACGGTATACACTGATGGCTTCCACTTATGTCATGTTGGTCATGCCTCCTGACTGGTTATCCAGATGGGTTGACATGACACTGACATGTCCTGATGTGTTCTCCTGACGAGTTGATCTGCCTTCGTCATCCCCTGATGGTTCACCTGATTGGTTCCCCTGATGGGTTCCCCCTGATTAATTCCTCTGATGGGTTCCCCTGATGAGTTCCCCCTGATGGGTTCACCTGATGGTACTTAATCAACGTAACTTTGTTTAGAATATCTGATGTGCGGAATACTTTGACTGTTAACAAGTAACATCAGACATTCTTCTCCACTTTGTTAAGTTCTTTGGATGTTTCTGTTTTCTGACTTGTCTTGTAAAAAGATTAACCATCCACTGATGATAAACCTTGTGCAGATCTTAAGGTTTATAAAATATCTCAAGTATTTACAGTTGCACAATTTATTACATAAACATCATCATCAATCAATTAACTCTAACAATATTTATTATAGTTAATTGAGAAATAAATATTTCACTAGAATATCATAGTAAATCATACTATTGTTACATTCCAATTGTAAAACAGTAAAATAATAATACATAAAAATAATTTATAAAACATGAAAATGTTATCGATAAAAGAAAATTTATATTAAACATTAAAAAATTATCAAAATACTAAAAAATAGTAATAAAAAAAAGGTGATGTGCACGAACTTTTCTATTAGTATTATATTAAAAGAGAAATATATCTCTAATTTTAAAATAAATAAAATATTATTTTTATTGCAAGTTTATTTAAGGGATAAGGGTTAAAATTAGAGAATATAAGGTATAAAATTAGCATTATAAAATTTTAGTCACCAGTTATTGACTACCCCTTCTCAGAAAAATGAAAAGATTAGAGTTTCGAATATTATAAGTTAATAAAAAATTATACTAATTAACCGATGGATGTATAAATATATATGTAAATATCTAGACAATAAACTCACCCAAAAACGATGGAACATTATAAAATTTTCAGTGAAGTTCAGAATTTGACCTGAAAGTCTGCATCCATTTAGCACCATTCTGAACGCAACACAGAGTGAACGCACCATTCTAAACACTTGAAGTAGTCTCCTTGAAGTAATATTGAAAAATGAAAGAATTAGTGTATTCAGTAGTTTTCTTAAAATTGAGTCATCCTTATTATAGGAGAGAGACTTAAACAGTAATTTTTTGTTTATAAAGTATCATTATTTATCATTTTCTCCTTAAAAAATATTAAAATATTCTTTTACACAATCATATAATTATATATATCATATATAAATAATATTATGTATATATAATATAATATATTGGATTATATTATATTATATTATATTATATAATTATTATAAATATATGTTATTAAATACAATTATTATAATATAATCCAGTAATATAATATAATCTATAATCTATAATATATAATAATGAATAATAATATAATACATAGAGTATTATAATCCATCATTATAATATCTTATACTTAAACTATGATAACGATACCACCAAAGGTGTATTATATATATTAAAATATAATATAATTCATTATATATTATATTATACTATATTTTAATAGATAATATAATATATAATAATGGCTTATAATATATAATATAGTATAATATATTACAATATAATATATTACTAATTACATAAAATTCTAATAATGGATTAAAATAATATAACAAGCAATTGTATAAGATATTATTATATTGTAAATTTGTATAATAAGAAATCTAGTGCAGTTGATTTAAAAATTTTCTTAAGGGAAATATGTATAAATGTATTTTTTTCTATAAAATAAGGAATCTGTAAAAAAAATAAAAAAGCCTTAGTACGGAGTATTAGATAAAAAAAAAAATTCAAAGCTCCGGGGGCATAGGTTTTTAGTTGAGAGATAAGTTAAGAGAAGAGAAATAGAGAAAAAATTGGTGTTTAGAAGTTTTTTTTAAAAAAAGAAAAGAATAAAAATAATGGGAAGGAAGAAAAGTTAATTTTTCTTTCTAAAATCGGGGAGATACACCATTTTATCTCAAGTGATATTTTTAAAATACCAACTTTACCATTTTAATTTATTGTTGATATCTTTTTTATTTCATATATATTTAAGTTTTCTCTTCTCTCCAAAAAATCTTCCAAAAAAAAAAAAAAGAAATCACAAAAGTATTTTCTCATATATTCACTTTTATTCTTTTATTTTTTTCTCAATAAAAACTCCCAAACACTATGTAAATTAAATGGAAGAATAAAAATAATTTATTTTGATAAAAAATGATGATAAAAGAAAAAAGAGGAGGAACAGTCGAATGGAAAGGAGATAATAGAAAATGAATGATTACTTGCAGTTTGTAAAGTTTAAAATACAGACTATAAGTTTGTATGCATGTACGTCACAAGTATTTTGTTTGTTAGTTAATATTAGAGAATTATAATTTTTGAGTTCTTTTTATTTATAATATAATTAAATATATAAGGTAATATTTTTTTAACTATTAACTTGTTTAAAATTAAAATTAAATAATATTTGATCTAAACATGAAAACATAATAATATTCAAAGTGAAACTAATAGTATTTGAATTAGAGTCAATTAAAAATACTTTTAGTAACAATAAAAAAAGAAAATGATCGTCAAATTGACCTAGTCAATAATTAACTCAATAAAATTGATTTTCTCTCTAAAACATGATTTATCAATTAATATATAGAAGATAGATTTGGCCACTAGTTAATTCATAGAAGTTGTTTACGACTGGGCCACTTGAGAATGACATCGTTTCAAGACTAACTTATAATTAAATTAATTATACTAAAATTAATTATATCTTTATTTAATTAGAAAATTATGATCAAATCAACAATTACAAATAATATTAACAGTAGTAATTATTGATTAATTTCATATATTCTAACTACAGTAGGTATACTCAAATTAATGATTATAGAATTACTCGTTCACTAATTTCATTGGTAAACCTATTTTCTGAAGTTAAAGAAGAGATTTTGAAACTAAAAGAACTCGATCAAATAAACGCCATCTCTTTTTATTATTTCAAAAAATTCGTGGCGCGACACCTACTTTCAAACATGATACATTGATACTTCACTGTTTCTCCCAAACTCAGGACATTGAATCCAAAAGAATTACCAACAACAACAAAAAAAAAAAAAAGAAAAAAGAAAAAAAAAAGAAGAGAAACTCAATTATAGACATCAACACAATTTCAATTGTTTTCCATTGACAAACTTGAAATTTAGGATCCTAGTAAAATCGATTCACGAACACTTCATTTAGTAGATTGTTATCTTTGTAATGGTGTTGTTTGTATGGGATTAATTCTTTAAGTATCTTCATTTTTTTACCTTTTATCTTTACTTTTGAAATATTACACTCTCCATCTAATTCCATTCAAGCTCTGAGCTTCAGCTTTTACCCTATTTTTGCATCTGGACACCCATTGTGTTGTTGAATGGTACCCTATATCACCATCTCGTTAATAAAAAGGTACCGAGATAGCATCTAATGATGCACATGGAGCAATATTAAGACGAGTAGGTGAAGATATTCGTGCGAGTGTCACTAGCAAGGCAGAGGCGCAGACCGCAGGTAAAAGTTTTTCGTATAGATGACTGAATGAAATTAAATCAGAAACCAAATAACACTAAATGTAACTTGAAAATAATACTCTGTATATTATATAAACCAGAAGCTGCAATGTTTCTAATATTATTACAACAAAGCCTCAGCCCAAGAGATGATGTCACCACATAGTGAAGCATGATTAACTACATCAGAGCAGAGGGAGCCATCTGCAAACTTAAAACTCAAATATCCCATCGCTTTTTTACGCGAAACATTAAGGATGAGGTTTTTATGTCATCTTGTGGCACTTGGAGCATGAACTGAACTTTCATCTTCATGGGGGCTGTCTTTGCTTTGCCAGCTTCATCTCCAACCTACACCTCAGGGCACAAAACCTAGAGTTAGATTCAGTACTTTAAAGGAGAATAAAGTTGAAAACTTTGTGTTTGTACATTCTTCAGTTTCTAGAAGAGAAACCAGGGAGGGAAGTCAACCTTATTTTTCATTAGCTAATACATTAGGGATAATGTTTGTGACAGAGGATGAGAAACTAATGAGGTGTAAGACTTAAGAGAACAATAAGGTTATAGCACTATTAGAAAAAGCTAAAAGACGTACATATTATGAATATTTATTTAATGTCACGCCATTTTGAATTCAATATGTTTTATTTAAATGAATAAATGATGGAAACAAAAGGCTACAATGAAGCACAAACTATATGAATCTACCTAGTAAATTAGATTGGAGTGAACAACTTAATTCATGGACCCAATAAAGAATTCTAGTGAAACATAAAAATAAACTTACCCAAAGGGATGCCCAGCCAAGCCGGACCTCTGAATCATACCCAGCTTTGAACTTGTAATCCTTGCCAACAGTGTGTTTGTACACAGCACTCCAAAAATTCGAATCGAAGTTGTAAAAGTAACTGAAGAGAGTATTAAAATAGTTTAGAAAAACCATCCCCATATACATCTTTTAGCCATTTCAACATGTATAAACAAATCAAATTCTGGAGAAATCACATAAATTTATTTCATTAAATATTTATTTGAGAAAGCAGGAAGCCTACGAGTCCTATAATACAAAATGGCAATTTTACAGCCTACATAAGTTAATTTGGTTAACTCTTGGACGTTGATATTAATGTCCTTTCCTTTGTATCCGCTTCTTCAGCTTTTTTTATTTTCTTTGACATTTAATTTTACCAAATTTATTAAATAATAAGTTTATTATAGGCAAACTTGGAATTTCGGAAAAATATTGTGATTAGTATAAAACTCCCCACAACATGAGTTTGAAGGGAAATACCCTATAAGGATGTATTTAGGCAACAGATATCTTGCATTCACATAATCTGTCACATTTGCTGGCAAATCTGGTAGTTTTGAAATGCAGGTGAAAGAAGAAAAGAGAGATCACCTCAATTTGTCTGAAGGACCGAATCGCCGCTTGAATGCTAATGATAATGTGTTTGAAGGAAGAGAAATGCTTGGAATAAAGGACATTTGCTCATCCTGCAACAAGTTCAAACTTTCATCTACAAAGAAAAAAGAAAAATACGACAAACAAACTGGGAAATTTACTTTCTCGATATTCTGAAGAAAAACTCCTACAACGATTTAATAAGGAAACATCAACTGCATTACTACAGTGGACAATATTACAAAAAAATTAAAAAATTGAAGAAACTACCGAAGCCAAACCTTATATGAGTATCTCAAATTCACGTTTTCATCCCTGTACTGAGCAGTGCAAATCCCATTCAGAACTTGACCTTTAAGGATTCCATTTATTGATAGCATTCTCTTTGCTTCCTCTTCCTCTTCTTCTTTCTCCTCTAATGAAACCTCACCGAGGGGAAACTTCAAAGTTGCTTTTGGCTGCAGTAGTAGGAAGACATATGCACCATAAATAGAAAATACATAAAATACCAAAGGAAGCCATTATTACAGAGAAGTGCATAATGAACATTGAAGGTCAGTAATGTCAAAGTTTGTTTTGGCAAGACTGTATATATGAAACAGAAAACTTTTCTACACTACTGTCGGGGATATACCAGACAATCATATGTATGAATGTGATGGAAGCATTATTAATAGTACTACGACGTCACTTAAGTGTTCCCATATGTTATTTAACTTAGTTTCTAAGTGGTTAAAATGTGAAACCGAAATTATATAAAGAGGCAAAGCATCATTCTCACCAAACCAACAGATGGAACAGCAGACAATAGTTCAAGCTTGTAGGCAGGACCAGCAAGATCTGCAACCATTGCCACCTCCCCTTGTTGTGCCTAAGGTTAATATAACATTGAATCAGAGAAAATGTTAAAAGGAGGGGAAAATAATTGAGATAATAGCAGTTGGTAAAATTCTGGCATAAAAGATGTCATAGAACATGTCACTAGTTTTATAAGGTAAAGAGGAGAAAGGATTGATAAATTATAATCCAAACGGCTGCCTAAAGTTTTAGTTTCAGCTAAAAAGCTAAACCGTTAATCACAGTAAAGCAGCTAAACACCTACAAAACTAACTGAACTACGCGAGATCCACTCTCATTGTGAAGTCTTATTACAAAGTCAACATTTTCAGCAAGCTTACAAGAAATAAACAACAAAAACACTACCATAATCCAAAAAGGTACTAATAATATTACTTCCAGTCCAACGAGTTAATAGTAAAAGAAATGAAACAAAGCTCAGATGGCATTTGCCACACTATACAAGATCCATTCTCAATGTAAGGTTATATGATAAATTAACACAAAAAACAATACATTAATTTAATATTCAAAAATTTACTTCTTCATTGTAAGAGATAAAAGACAATTATGTCTCATATAAAACATAATCTTACATAGAGAATCTTCTGTGATTTACAGTAGTTGTCCGGCCTATGGTGCCAACATGGGTTCCATACTGGAAACACTCGTCCAGTTATATATATCATGGATTAAGAACTGAGTATACAACTATTAATGTTTGAAGATAATACAAACAAAAGTAAATAGCAGAACAAACGATTTAGTCAGCAAAATAGTCCATCCATTTCATTGGAATTATCAAACACCTTAAATTTCAAACTCGCAAGAAACGCAAAGGTAAAAACTACTCCCTCCATATATTTTTAGTTGTCATTTGCCTTTTGTATACGTAGTTTTAGGTGAATATTTACACATGTTAAAATTTTTATTTAATTTTTTAAAAATATATAATAAAGAATATTTTAAATGAAGATTATTATGAATAAAAAATTAAAATCAAATAAAATATTTAACATATATAAAAATTCACTTAAGATTACGTGAAAAAATGTCAAAAGACACCTAAAAAATAAGGAGGGAGTAAAAAAGAGTTCTATTCACTCCTAAAAGGAGTCTTTCTCAACAACTTCCGCGAGTACTCTATGTCTAACTTTTAATCTAAAAGGCTAATAACTCAATATCAAACTTTTAAAGATGTGGAAATTGTAGCACTCCCAAATACCTTCGAGTACAACATAAATATTTGTCACAATAACTACTACCAGCTTCGTTCCAAAATTAGACACAAAATAAGTTTGCAAAATCAAATAATTCAAAATTAGAGTGAAATATTTTACTTCTTAAAATTTTGAAGTGAAATATCACAAGGTATAATAAGAATACTCTTAAACAAACTTTTATGCTTTGATAATTTTATAAATTCATATCACAAATGAAATCTTAACATTTGCAAATTGTACAAAATTAAAAGAGAAATGTATCTTTAATTTTGGAATGGAGGGAGTACATGTACATCATTAAGTTCATATCTCATAATGTCTGGTGCAGGACAATAACTTAAACTCCATCATGGTAAATATCTAATGCATAATATAAGCAACAATAACAGTATCTGTCTACAATCTACATGCTGCAAAATCTGAACTCTCCAGCAGAAAATCCATTCAATTACTAAAATTAGAAAATAACTGCATTGGAATTAACAAAACCAGAACACAGAAAGTCAAATCCCAGAGAAACTATAAAGGCAGATGAAGAATAACCTTAACATCGCGAGCGGCTCTGAGATGCAAACCAGGAACAAGATCACACGAGCCCCTGACAAGAGCATTCTTCTCTTCTAGATCATAATCAAGGGATAGGTACTTAGAAATGAAGCTCACTTGTGGCTCAACCACTTCCCCTTTGCTGTTATTCTGGAAAGTCAGCTTCAATTTCGCCAGATTCTCCAAAAACTTGCACGATATTTTATGGAAGTACACGGCGGTGTCGCTATCGAACTCCGACGTCACTCGCACCGCCGGTCGCTTAGAAATTATGGATTTAAATCCACCGACTCCGGCATGGCTTCCAGTAGTGGAGGCGGGGGCCGGCGTCGGTGGAAGGAGTGGCGGCGGAGGATCGCCGGATGTGACCGGAGGGACGATTGAATTAGGGTTTTGGGGTATGGATTCCACCATAACTGGTGTTGATTTGAGAGGATTAGGCAAAGTGAGGTGAGGAAGGAGGGAGAGAGATGAGGGAGAAGAGGGTGTTTTTATTTGGAATTTTTAGGCGGAAATGTAGAGAGATGTTGACAATTTGATTCCTTTTTCAGGAGATATAAATATGTCCATTTTAAACCTTTCAATAAAGAAAATAACAACGTGTATGTATATATATTTATATACACATGTATATATGTCCGTGTATATTCAAAATTTTAAATTTTGAAAATATAAGGAAAGAAAATTATTAACACTGTGTTTTTGAGATTTTTTTTCAAAAGAAAATAAAAGAAAAGGAAAGAATTATGAGTTATTTCTTTTCGTAGCGTGTTCCTAAGTTTTTGTACAGAAAGAAAGGAAAAGAAAATAGGCTTCAATTTCTTCCAAAAATTTTCTTCTCACATATGGAAAGATTTAGAAAGAAAGGAAATTGGATTTAAGTAATAATTTGTTAATACCCATCCTGCCCTTATTATAACTTCTTTGAATTTTGTTATAACATCCATATCCCAAATAAACCTGTAAGTCTGTAACTCTACTTTCTGTCTCATATCTTCTCTCGCGCCTCATCTTCTTGTTCCTTTGTATCATCTCTGTATTCCTACGCATCATCTCTTTATTCCCGCGTATCATCCTCAATATTTATTGTGATTTCAATCTATCTTTTGGGAGATTTCTTCATTACAACTTTCAAGTAGTATTCCTATCATTTTCAAGTAATCTTCAATTCTATCTTCTCCATATGATTATAATATGCTACATCATTAAAAGTTCTAATTTATATAGATATATCTTTTATATTGTGAGTCTAATGAAGAATTCACTCCTTAGATTATAAGACTCCTTAGTTCAATGAAATCACCTCCTTTTCATATTTTTGATAATGTTTTCATTATCAAATTTTGAAATGTTTAATATATGGCTTGTAAAATGCTACCCTTCTGTATGCACCTCCATAATTTTAAATGCTTTCTCCTTTTAAGATATTGTTTGTTTGGGAGAAAAAATATTAGTTTAATTAAATGAATAAAATATCTTGTTACTTCAGTTGATAAATTGATATTATCTTTACGAACCTTTGTTTATACAATGAAGATGTATATTTTTGTGTTTGTGAATGAAGATGGATAACCTCATATTTGAGAGAGTAGCAGAACTGAGACGTTGGGTTCGAACTAGACAATTGACTGTAATTCATTTAATATGTTTGTTGGTAGTTTTTATCACACGAGACGTAGACTTCAATACAAAAGTGCTAATTTGCCTAGTAGAGAATTGCATTTACATAGACAAAGAGCGCGAGAAGAGATTCTAAACTACCTCTCTTCAAGTGGGAAATCGCGTAAAATTATTCGTATGAGTATAAATGCCTTTTTAAAATTGTGCAATATTTTGGTACATGATGGCGGTCTTCAGCCTACTCAACGGATGTCAGTTGAAGAGCAAGTCGCTAGATTTTTGCATATTGTGGGAAATGATTTAAGAAATCGTATGATTTCGTGGGTTTATCATCGCTTAGAGTCGAGTACAAGTAGGTCTTTTCATCGAGTTTTGAGAGCAATTATAGCTTTAGAAGATCGTTATCTACAACAACCTGTTGGACAAACAATTGCTAAAGAAATTCAGGAAAAGAAACGATTTTATCCTTTCTTCTAGTTAAATAGATGTGAACATATTTTTACATAGTTTTAGTTAACTATTTAACACACAAAAAGTATATTTTAGGATTGTATCGGGGCTATTGATGGAACACATGTTCGTGTAAAAGTATCTAAGAAAGATGCCCAGCGATATCGTGGTCGGAAGGGATATCCAACCATCAATGTCTTGGCTGCGTGTACTTTTGACTTGAGATTCACGTATGTTTTAACTGGTTGGGAAGACACTGCTTCAGATTCAAGAATAATAAAAGATGCACTTATAAGAGAGGATAACCTAATCATTCCTAATGGTAATTTGTTTAAAAAAATATATAAGTTATACTATCTTTTTTAGCTTATATTAGCACTTATTGTAACTAAACTCGTCTAAATATAGGTAGGTATTATCTAGTTGATGTTGGACTTCCCCATAGAAGTGGCCTAATTGCTCCTTTTAGAGGAGTTCGTTATCACTTGAAAGAGTACTCAAGTCATGCACCAGAAAATCCCAAAGAGTTATTTAACCTTCAGCATGCATCATTGAGAAATGCTATTGAACGAGCATTCGGTGTGCTTAAAAAAAGATTTCCCATTGTTAGAAGCACAGCTGAACCGTTTTACTCATGTGAAACACAATCATGAATTTTTTTAGCTTGTTGTATCTTACACAACTTCTTATGCGAGGAAGACCGCGATGAAAAAATTGAGGGAGAAGTGATGGAAGAGACTTTAAATGCACCTCCTGAAGAAACTTTTTATGTCCCAAGGGACACAAATGAGGATAGTATCCGAGGAGAACAAATATGAAATTCCATCACTAATGCTATGTGGGCTGATTACTTGTCTCATCTGGACAATGAAAATAATATGTCTAATTAGCTTTTTAGTACTTTGTAATAAGTATGCAGTTGACCTTATATTTGTAATATGTATGCAATCGACCTTATATATGAACTTTTTATCTAACTATTATATATATCAATGGCTCTTAAAAGTTGACAACTATAGATTATTGTATATATGGTAATTAGTTGTTAGATAGTTGCATTATAATTAGTGTGTATTGTTTTTTGTTCAAAATTAATTTGAAAATATGATTATTAATTTGTTTGATAGTAAGTATGCATAAGTTATCTCATACATGGCTACTTATTTTATCTTTTTTTTGTCAACCCCATTTGCATACTTACATGGCAATATTTCTTATATTCACTCATTCTAGTTAGTTCTGATATTCATTCATCCATTTTTTTTAATCATATTTCTTTATATAATAGACATGAGAAAAAACGCAAAAGATGCAGATACTATAAAAAGGGATATGTTCATTTGGACACCTCAAATGGATGAGTATTTCATTCATGCTATGCTTACTCAACAATATGAAGGAAATAGGATTGATGGTACCTTTACTTCCACCGCCTACACGAACATGGTTAACGAGTTACATGAGAAGCTCAATATGGATTTCAATAAATCTCATTTGAAAAATCGTCTCAAGACACTTAAAGATCAATTTGCACAATGCTATGACTTATTCCGTGGAGTAGGATTGAGTGAATTTTCTTGGAATGATGAAACCAAGTTGTTTGAGGCAGAAAATGAAGTATGGGATGCCCTACTAGCGGTACGTGTTATATATAATTGGCTCAACTGATTTTCTATTAATTGAACTTATAATGACATGGATTTTTATCAATTAATGCTTCTTATATATAAGTAGCAGATATGTAGGAATTGTATTTAGCAATAATGTGGTTTATGGCAAATGCATGTCTTGTTGGCTGTTACTATTGGTTTAGTCATAACTAATAATAGTAATATACATATATGATAAAGAAAGTTTCATAGGATTCTTTATGTTCTTTCCACTAGACTCTGGAACAAACGAAAGGAAATTGTTTAATTTTCATTTATTTCCCTTTCTGCCATATTCTTTAGAAAGCTTTTCTTTTCTTTCAAAACTTTGGAACAGAGTGTAAGGCAAAAGTTTTTCAGAGACTACAACTTAAAGTATCAGAGACTAATCTTAAGTCATCGGAGACTAATCTTAAGTCATCAGAGACTAAGTGTAAGCTATCGAAGACTAAGATTAAAGCATTGGAGACTAAGTTTAAGCCGTCGGAGACTAAACATAGTTGATCAGATACTAAAGTTGAGGTAGTCAGAGACTAAAGTGAATATTACTTTCTGATACAGTACAGAGTTTTATTTGGATTAGAAGTTGTCTTCGACATAGACATTGAAGTTATATCAAAGACGAAACTGGTTAGGAAACTGTTGAGGCTTAAACAAGTTAGATTATGTTATCTCATTGATCGTGGGATCATCACTATTGTTGATGTGAGATCTAGTAACAATGTAGCGGATGCTCTTACAAAG
>CM025780.1:3131040-3146436 GCA_014636745.2 Centella asiatica | reverse complement strand
TGAGGCTTAAACAAGCTAGATTATGTTATCTCATTGATCGTGGGATCGTCACTATTGTTGATGTGAGATCTAGTAACAATGTAGCAGATGCTGTTACAAAGGGCTTGCCGAGAGATCATGCTTATAATATTGTGATTCAGATGGGGTTAAGAGCTATGGAAAAGAGTCTTATGAAAGATAATTGACCTTTTATAGTTGCAATTTCAATCTATATAAACATGTTATTTGATATGTCTTGATGTTGTGATTTCTTTATATCATTCCAAATTTGATGATATGCCTATTATGACTTGTTGTGTCATTCCAAATTTGATGATACATCATACTAAAATTATGTTGGGTATGAAATTATAACATTCCAAAAAGAGACATGTGTGGTTCTTATCTTTAAATGAGAGAAACCATAATGGAACAAGTTCTATGTGTTAGAAACTTGTTGGTGATGCTTAATAGTTTTATTATGTGATTGGTACTAAGTTCTTTACTATTGAACTAGATACTTTTACATTAAACTATTTTTTGTTGTGGTACTATGTTTCATTTATTTGAACTAGATACTTGCATCATCTTTGTGATTTGTACTATGTTCATATTTGTTGAACTAGATACTTATACTAATTGGCAAAATGGATTTGAATTTATTTTGAAAAGTGTCTCATATGAAATTCTTTGTGTTAAATTGTCAATTGAAGGAAATGATGGAACTGGAGGAGATCAAGTGGATTTCTCTATGGAGAATGATGATCTACTAAATGAATAGAATCTGTTGGCATAATTGAATCTCCGAGTCTTATCGTTGTTCTATTTATATTATTTGGATATTATTTTCCTACGTGGAGACTTATTTATTTGTTGAATTTGTTTTGTTTCAAAACCTAAATACTTGGATTTGGTTTGATTCAGACATGTATGGATGATTTTATTTGAATTTGGTTTCATGGTACTTTGGTATCGTGTGTTCATGTATGTTCGTTATTATTATTTTATATTTAGAACATAGGAGGAGATTGTTGGATAATATGTTCAAAATATATTAATAATAATAAGATGATAAATATTAATTATATTTTATTAATTAATATTATATGTGAACAAAAAGCTGAAGATGTATGGGTCAATGTAGAATACTAATAGGAATGGATCTATGTTGGGTTTGATAACCTGGTCACAACGGTATGTATATATATCCTTCTAGGGGCAACAAACTTAATATTCCAAACTTGATACCTTGGGTGTAATACTTCAAGAAAAATTCAAAATATACTCAATATCCTCTATAATTATTTATTTAATTATTATTCTTACTTTCTGATTTAACAGAAACTAACTAGAGAGAGATATAGTTTTTCATCATGGAGTAAAAAAATAGAGAACTTGAATAATACATAGAAAAACATATATTGAATAGGATTAGAAGCTGAATTACAATTCAGATTTGGGAGCTGTATCTAGTTTTACAAAGTTGTATTAAAAGTTGTATGTTTTCATAGATTTGTATATATACAGTACATAATTTGAAGCTGACAATCGATTTGTGATTGTTAGAGTTTGTAATCAATTATTAATCAATAAAAGCAATTGCTTATAAATTTATTCTTGTTATTTATTTTCCGCTAGTTATATTACTTTGAAGAACGAGAATTTGAGAAAGATTGCAAGAACTTGTATATATTACACCGTTTCTACAAGTTCTAGGTTGTCTCATCGGGACAACACAACTTAATTACAATAGCTAAACCACATTGATGAGTCACTACTTTGTAAATTGCTAGACGATTAGTTCATTGATTTGTTAGTTTAGCTGCCTTTTAGTTTAATTTTTAACTGGCTAAAGAATATTCTCGCTTTAGATAAAAGTGGGGAGAACTGAGAAGACAAGCATATTCTGTGGTGAATACCAGCAGAAGATTGCAGTATGAGCAGCTCGGTGATGAAAAAAGTTATTGTTCTAGCGATTGCACATTGCTAAATGACAACATAATTTCATCCAAGTGTCAGATGTGCGAACAGATGAAATAGGGAAAGCACAAAACCCATAATTTAGTGTTACTCTGCATAAAAATCAATTAGTAACTCTATTTTGTTGCACAATCCTAGTTTCGGTCTCCATCATCAACTCATGCCATCTTTTCTGCTGTGCATTGCAGATGCTGACCGAGATGAGTTGGCAAGGTCTAGGGGAAAATATTCTAAATTGTCTTCATGTATTAAGGTACAAAATGTTATGTAATATATATATATATACACATTTTACCTCTCCACTTGTATAGCTCTTCTTGTATATTTTATTGCCTATAAATAGAGGCATTGTATAATGGTGTTGGTGGACATTGAAGTTGAGATATAATATAGAAATAACATTGCTCTCTCTCTTTTACTTTTGCTTTATATTATAACACGTTATCAGCACGAGTTTGCTCCAATCAAAATGCGATTGGATTTTGTTTCGAGAATAAGGTACTTTTTAGATTGTATCTTCTTAATCTTTACTTTTATTTTATATTTTATTTTATTTAACATTGTATGAAAGTAATACTTTCATTCCCAGAAGAGAATGATAAATTAAGTACATGATAAAACCAGAACTTTTTATTATAATTTAGATTTTTGTTAAAAAGAAAGAACCTAAAGTTCTTAATTTTTATAAAAGAGAACCTGGAGTTCTTTGCCTAGCATTATATACATATATTTATATGTCTCCAATACTTAATTCTCTTAATAACCAGAAGTTATTAAGATTCTTTTCCTTAGTCATTTTATTTATGTTTATTGAATATAAATGCATATTTTAAATTCATAGCATTTTTTTTTGTAGTTCTTATGGCCAACATTTCTAAACTTTAGTTCAATGCTCTTGATATATCGGGCAAGAATTATCTCTCATGGACTCTTGATGCCGAGATCCACCTTACAACAAATAATCTTGGAGAAACAATAAAAGATGAAAATAAGGCCTCCCTCCAGGAGAAAGCCAAAGCAATGATATTTTTCTGTCATCATCTCCACGAGGATTTAAAAACTGAATACTTAACGGTGAAAGATCCGTTAGAATTGTGGAGAAATTTAAAAGAAAGGTATGACCATCAAAAACAAGCACTTCTCCCAAAAGCTTGTTATGAATGGCTTCATTTAAGATTACAAGATTTTAAATCTGTAAGTGAATATAATTCTGCAATGTTTCGTATAACTTCTGAATTAAAGTTATGTGGAGAAAAGATTACTGATGAAGACATGCTAGAGAAAACATTCTCTACATTTCATGCCACAAATTTGCTCCTGCAGCAACAATATCGAGAGCGTGGTTTTAAAAGATATTCAGAACTGATATCATGTCTTCTTGTTGCGGAACAAAATAATGAGCTTTTGTTGAAAAATCATCAATCACGACCCACTGGTTCTAGTCCATTCCCTGAAGTGAATGCGACATCATTTAAAGGAGGTCAAGGACGAGGACGTGGTCGCAGCCCCAGAAGAGGCCGTGGACGTGGTCGCACTAATGTTTGGCGACGTGATGGTCATAATCCTAAATCAAATGAAAACAATGCTGGGAGATATGAAAAGGGAAATAATTTTTCATCTTCTAAGAAACATGAAAATGTTTGCTTTAGATGTAGTATGACAAACCATTGGTCACGTACATGTCGTACTCCAAAGCACTTGGTCGAACTCTACCAAGCTTCCATCAAGAAAAAAGGAAAAGAAGTAAAAACAAATCTAGTTGAAAATGATTCGAATGATTTGCTTATAGATACACACCTAGATGTTTCTGATTTCTTTGAAAATGTTGATGAAGAGATTAATATCATGAAGTAGTTTTTGTTATTTTTAATAATAAGTTTAGTTTAATTTCTTTTCCTCTTTATATATGTTTGTAAGTCAGTTTGTCATGAAATAAAAATTAGTTTTCCTTTTATTTGATCTTATATATATCTTTTCTTATTCCAAGGAAAAAGAATATGATTGGAGGCTCAAGAAAATCTATGGCAAATAGTAAAGATGAATGTTTAGTAGACAGTGGAACAACAAACTCTATACTAGAAAGTAAGAGATATTTTTCTCAATTGTCTCCTGCCGAGACACATGTTAATACAATATCTGGCATTAGTAATTTAATTGAAGGCTCTGGAAGAGCTTGTATTTTGTTACCTGAAGGAACAAAATTATTTATAAACGATGCATTATACTCAAGTAAATCCAGAAGAAATTTACTAAGCTTTAAGGATATTAGAAGGAATGGTTATTATCTTGAAACCATGACTGAAAATAATATTGAGTATCTTCACATTACATCTATTGAATATGGCTAGAAGATCATATTGGAAAAGTTGGAAGTTTTATCCTCTGGATTATATTGTACGAAAATAAGTCCAATAGAATCAAATATGGTCAGCAACCAGAAGTTACTTGACACAAAGACATTTATTCTGTGGCATGACAGGTTAGGTCATCCAGGTAGCACTGTGATGAGGAGAATAATTGAAAGTGCAAATGGGCATCCCCTAAAGGAACAGAAGATCCTAGTATCAAAAGATTTATCATGTGCAGCATGTTCTCTTGGAAAATTAATAATTAGGCCATCTTCAAATAAAATTGAAAATGAATCTCCTTCATTTTTAGAAAGAATTCAAGGAGATATTTGTGGGCCTATTTTTCCTCCATTTGGACCATTTAGATGTTTTATGGTTTTAATTGATGCATCAACTCGATGGTCACATGTTTGTCTATTGGCAACAAGAAATGTTGCATTTGCTAGACTATTAGCACAAATAATCCAACTGAGAGCAAATTTTTCAGATTATCAAATTAAAAGCATTAGACTTGATAATGCAGGAGAGTTTACATCCCAATCTTTTAATGATTATTGTATGTCAATTGGAATTATGGTAGAACATCCAGTGCCTCATGTACATACACAAAATGGTTTAGCAGAATCATTAATTAAGAGATTACAACTGATTGCTAGACCATTACTGATGAAAAGTAATCTACCATCTTCTGCATGGGGACATGCCATTTTACATGCTGCTGCACTTATTAGATTAAGACCAACTGCATATCATAAATTTTCTCCATTACAATTGGTCTCCGGAAGAGAACCAAACTTGTCTCATCTTAAAATTTTTGGTTGTGTTGTGTATGTTCCAATTTCTCCACCACAACGTACCAAAATGGGACCACAAAGAAGATTGAGAATTTATATTGGTTTTAACTCTCCATCAATTATTAAATATTTGGAACCAAAAACTGGAGATGTTTTTACAGCACGTTTTGCTGACTATCAATTTAATGAGACAATATTCCCAATCTTAGGGGGAGAAAAAGAAAAGCTGAAACAACAAGAAGTAAATTGGAATGCATCATCATTATCTTATCTTGATCCCCGAAGTGGTCAATGTGAACTAGATGTTCAAAAGATTATACATTTACAAAGAATAGCAAATGAATTACCAGATACATTTGTAGATACAAAAAGGGTTACTAAATCACATGTACTAGCTTTAAATGCACCTACTCGAATTGATGTAATCCCAGCAGAGGTTTCTATACAAAGAAAACGTGGAAGACCAATTGGTTCCAAAGATCGAAATCCACGGAAAAGGAAAGAGCAGAATAGAGTAGTTGGTGTAATCTCAGAAGAGGTTATTGATAAAACCCCAAAAGAGGTCGATAAAACCCCAGAAGAGGTTGATGAAGTTTCAGAAGAAACTCAGGTGCCTAATGATTATGAGATCTCAATAAACTATGTACAAAATAGTACAATATTATAACACAAAACAAATTGTTGACCCACTCTCTCCATTTTTATAGAATTCAGAAATTGTGTATAAAGAAAAATTTTGAAAAGGGAAAAAGCAAAAACATCACTGGTATGAAAATATGTTCAAATATCATATATGTTAATGAGTTCTGCTCATCTTTTATCTGTTCAAAGTTCGTATCAGTTAATGAGTTCTCCTTATCTTTTAAGGACAATTCTTGTTTGAGAAAATTAATTATTTAATCTTTAAATTGATTTTGATTTATTATTTATCCTCTTTAATTATTTTTTGTTAATATTTAGTAATTAAAACTAATTTTTTTTAATACTTTTAAGAACATTATGAACTTTGGCTCGTCATATCATACTTGATTGTTAACTATTTTTTAATCTGTTAATTTTGTTTAAATGTATTTATCATGTAGATATTTTCGTACCACGATTACTCATGAAATTGCACCTGCGAACAATGTAAATATTTTATTTTGAAGTTAATAACATGTGTAATTCGTATGGTAGATTTTGATGAACAAATTTGGCACATAAATATCTACATAATAAATATTTTTTAACAAAATTTACAGACCAAAAAATAATTAAGGAACACATAATATATAATGGATCAAAGTTGAGAAAGTCCTTAAAAATATTAAATAAATTAGTTTAAGAACTAAATATTAATAAAAAATAATTAAGAGATTAAATAATAAATTGAATTTAGTTTAAGGACTAAAAAAATTTACATCACCAAAAATTATTATGCACATCACAAAAAATAATTATGCACATCATAAAAAGTTATTAAAATTTACATGTCCACATATCATTCATAGGGTGGAATATTTAAAAAATGGAAACCATCCTATTTCTGGCGTTCCCTATATATAAATTGGTAACCGGCAAGTCTAATTTATTGTTTAAATTTTGGAGAGTGCTGGCGTTACTGCAGAAAGCAACCGGCAGCCTCACCGATTACAAACAAAAGCAAGGATAAATCTTATTATTAGTTTATCATGTTATTCCAAAATTAGTGATAAATTTTCTTTAATTCAAATGGTATTAATTTTTTCTTCATTCTAAAATTATAAATACATTTTGACTTTATAAGTTGAACGATTATATATTAGCTTTTAAAATCAATGTCAATTTAGCTAATTTTACTTGATTAATTATTGTAATCTTATTGTTTATAACAAAAATATTGTTCACAAGATAATTCATATCTCAAACTTTCATCAATTACGTTAATTTTAAAGTTTAATATGACACTGTTTAATTCAAAAAATCAAAATATATTTCTAATTTTAGAAGAGAGAAATTATATAAATTCACAAATTCTTTTTTCATATAATATGTTTTCTTATTATTAATTTTGCTATAAACCTTACGGTTATAATACTTGGGTCAATTAAACTAATGAACTTAAACCAATTTGAAATTCACTTTTTTGTTGTCCAACCCAAAAACTCAAATATATCTAATTTTTAAATAGGGAATTATTAATACTCTCACCATTCCAAATTAAGTGACTTAACTTACTTTTTGCATGTAATTTTAGGTGTAGTTTAATATGTGTTAAATATTTTATTTTATTTAATAAAAATAATGAAATAAAACTTTGGGAGGTGAAGATTAATACCATAAAAATTAAATTTGTTTTGAATATATAACACGTAGTTAATTGAAACTTCGAAAGTAAATCGAGTTAATTAACTTTATAAAAGGAAATTTACGAAGTAGTAACTTCATAATATTTCATCTAATTAATTAGAGAAAAATCCGACCCAACTAACGTGCACATGTCCAGTCACTTGGATGAATATTTGTACATTATAAGTTAAAAAATAAATATTTTTATGACTTGTGGCCAAATACAAGCAAAATGTAAATAAGTAGATATCCTTATCTAGTTCTACAATATTTCTCCACATATTTGATGGCTTCTTGCTCTTGTCTTTGCCAAAAGGAGCCGTTATTAAGCAATGTTATTGAAACCGGCCCACTCCGGCCGGTCCAACCGGTTAAATTGAGAATCGACCATGAGTTCGATCAGTTCAATTTATTTATTTTTAATTTTATGTTATTTTATTTTTACAAAGTGAGTTTTCTCTTTTGTTTCCTTAAAATTGTGTCTTTTGTCTTTTTTTTAAGCAGTTTAATGAATTTTTAGAATATTTGATGAATTTTTAAAAATATTTATGATTTATATAATATTTTTTTAATAAAATAATAATCTGGTTGAACCGTAAACCAATAACTTCATCAGTTCGATGTCTGGTCCGATTATGATAACATTGTTATTAAGTCACCCTTCTTATAACCATATTTGGCTTCCACCACCCTATTCCACAACGATCCTTTGTTAGTAGTAAATCCCCACCACCATTTTCCACCACCCTATACCACAATCTCAATATGTTTCGGCCGCCATTCTTTGATACCAAATAATGCACAAAGCTACATAAAGAATCGGAAGGAATATGAGTTTCCGCAGAAAACAGAGAAACCACGAGTTCTCTAACAAAATTCAATTTTCAATAATTAATAGTAATCGTCTAATTAAGTATGCTGATAGCGGCCCCTTACAACTTTATTTATAAGGAAAACAAATTCATTGGAACTCTAAACTCACTGAGCCTATTAATATAAAATAAGAATAAATAAACATAAACTAACTACTATATAACTAATTACATGAATTTTACCATCAACTAATAATTCTACAAAATAAGAAAATAATTTTTTTGATAGCCCCCGGGTATAATTGTATCATTGTCCCACAAAATAAATAAAATTGAATTAAATAGAACACATCTTATAAATACAAAAATAAATTATTACAACTAATGATAAAAATAAATTTCAACAATGAGAAGACCGAATGAATCATTTGACGTTGGACTTCTTCTTTATTTCTTATCACTCTTCATTTGTATGATCTATATTACATATTTGAAAATATAAATTAAAAATCAGATCAACTTTTATGTCATATTAAGAGGATATATAGATGTACAAAACAAATTTTTTTAACATTGTATTAATAAATTTTAATTCAGGTACCAATTTGTTAAGAAATTTAAATTCAGGCACCAATTTGAGAATATAAGTTTAGTATGGGTACCAAAATTATTTCGTGACAAAGATAACATTTTAAACACATGGCATTTCGTTTAATTTTTTTAGCTTTGTTAATCACACATCGTCGGAGGATAAATGTCTTCTTGACCTAATTATTATCCGCTGATGAACAAGTAACTCATCAAAGGATAATTTTTAGAAAAATCCACCTTCAAAAACTTATTTGCGAATATTTTTACTACACATCAGCAACTACTGTACAATTACAAATCTAACGATTCTAAATATTGAATTACATCATGTTATGACTTTCTCATATCTTTTCTCTTCACCATTTTATTTCTATCTATACTCTTATAACTATTCATTATTTTATGAATACTCATAACGAAACAAAGACTGGTTGTAATAATTTTATAAGACACTTGATAAAGTTGATTGAAACAGTTGTGCGGAATAACTAATAAAAAAATTATTTTATAGTGTGACAAATTAGAGACTTAATTTAGCAATAGATATATTATTTTGTAGTCTTACTGGTATTTATGCATTTGTGAGGAAGTATGAATCCAAGATCAAGAGTGATATCTTACTTGATGATCTTGCTCATAGCTTGAAAGTTGAAGACTGAGATTTCTATATCATCTTTTTGGGTAGTTGGATTTTATTCATTTGATCAGAATTTTCACCTGTTGGCGTCTTGAGGAGAATTTATCGAATATGAAGTGGTCAAGAGAATTTGGCTCAAGCTAGAGATTTGTTAGGAATATGCTTTAATTTATTAGTTGGTTTTGAATACGGAGTCTTTTTTTATTAGAAGTTTTTCTTTAATCTGTTTTTTTTTTTATCTTTTATTAAATTGATGTTTTTTTACTACTTACTAGCTTTTAAACCTGTGCTAATCAAGGTAGTTTAATATATAGTAATGATAATATTTTTTTAGAAATTATATTACATTATTGAATTATAATTTTTTTATGTGATGAGAATTAATAATATTTTCTATAAGTTTGCAACCAATAATTAGTTAAATTTAGACCAAAAAATAATTAAGTCATACTTTAACATATTTTTGGTATAATTATCTTACGTGAAGATTTGTTTAAAAAAATATTTTGATTAAAATATAAGTTTATTTATTTATTTAATTTCTTCTATTAAAATATTAAATTGTGACTTCTAGCGTCATCAGAAAAGAAAATATTTTCTAATAGGTGTGCAGTTAAAAATTAGTTAATTTCAATTATAATAGTTTGCTATAGTTGTATTACAGGGAGATTTGTAAATTTTATGATTTTTTTTCATAATTTTTTTGTGCTTGTTATATTATATTTTTTAAAAAATAATTTTTTGCCATGTAATATAAATTTTTATTTGAAAATTCCTAAATATTTTAATTACAATAAAAAAGTTAAAATCAATACTCAAAATTAATTTGTTTATTACATAAGAACTGTAGTTGGTTGCAAATTAAATTCTAATTGAGAAAAGATTGCAGCTTGTAGTTTGAGTATAAGAACATTATTTCAAACAATTTCTCGAACACTTTCCAACTAAACATTTTGTTAATTCAGTTAATTGTTTATTTAGTTTGAAATAATAAATATACTTATTTAGCTTGATATAAACATTTTTAATCTATCTTATATTTTGAGGTTTATAGAATTGAAATAATAAATAAATAAATAAATATATATATATATATATATATATATATTGTTTAAATAATTAAATAAGTTTATATAAAATGACTTATGTAATATTATTTTGACTTAAATGAGATTATTTTAATGAATTGGTAGGGGGCCTTGTCAATTATCTTGTACGGAATGTTTAAAGGGCCCAACTCCTAGGCTTACTCTGAAGTGCGACGGGAAGGTACCTTCTTCTTCCAGTGCAGTCGGTTTCCGATCCTTTTTTGAATTCGAAATACAGAGTAATAGTGTAGTGGGAGTAATAAATTGGGTGGTGGGTGTGGCTCATTCATTCAAAATTCTATAAAAAGAAAGTTGTAACCATCTTTCGTCGTCGTCGGAGGGGAAATATAGTTGGGACGATGTTGGAGTTGATGCCGTACGACATCATAGTGGTCATACTTTCGTGGCTTCCCGTCCAATCCCTAGAGCGCTTGAGGTCAGTTTCCAAATTCTGGAATACGCTGGTATCAAATCTTGTAGTCTCCCCCGAGTTTGTCAAGTCCCATCTTAGACGCCGTAATAACCATCAACTTATGTATTTTAACCATTTCAATCCGTCTTTTTACACTAATATCGAGGAAGGATTATTAGACGTTGATCCCAATAATAATCTACACAATTACTGTAAAGGGTTTCTCCGTCATCGTGGCCTTCCTAGTATTGAGGTGTTGTCTTCTTGTGATGGTTTGGTGCTCTTGAGACTTGTTCCTTTTATTGATTATGGTGTTCTCGAACCTTCTGAGGTTCCCTTCGTTGTGTGGAATCCTAGTAAGCGAACATCCAAGTTGATAACTTGCTCTTATATTTATTCTTTGTCTAAATCTTTTGGTCTCTATTACGACTCCTTGGTTGATTCTTACAAGATTATAGTTGTGTTTCGACATTCGGATGGGGCAGACATCATGC
Source organism: Centella asiatica (assembly GCA_014636745.2). Taxonomy (NCBI): domain Eukaryota; kingdom Viridiplantae; phylum Streptophyta; class Magnoliopsida; order Apiales; family Apiaceae; genus Centella; species Centella asiatica. Next base: position 3,134,994 of record CM025780.1, on the reverse strand, counting down.
TTTGTGATGTAAAAACCCAAACTTTTAATAACTTTTTTGAACCTAATTATTGGGTTCAAACTGTTGATTGTGTCCTAATCAATGGAATGCTGCACTTTGTTTTTCTTAGCCGAAGAACGAATTCTATGGTTATTGTTTATTTCAATTTCCTGGAGGCTGAATTCAAGGAGATACCTAGCCCTGAATTTGGTGAACCTGTTACAGTTGGTGGTCATCCACAACAGTCAGATGATGATCCGATTTGTTTATCAGTTTGGAGAGACAAGCTCTGCGCTTACTGTTTTTTGGAAGATGATCCCGTTACATTTTGGGTCATGGAGGAGTATGGCAAGAAAGAGTCTTGGACTAAATTGTTTGTGATCCCATACCCCTGTCAAGGTTTGTCAATAAAAACTGTGACTTTCACACTGAAAGGCCAAGTACTGTTTCATATGAACAGTACGAGACTAGTCATCTACAATCCTTCAGATTTGACATTCCGGACTCTGATCCACCGCCCTATGGGCCCAACTCGTTGGAAGGTGATCAATTACATGGAGAGTCTATTGCTTTCAGATGGGACAGATAGGCATCCCCTCCCATGATAGTTCTTTCTGCCTTTTCTATCCTGCGGACTGCATTTGCTAAAGCGCTTGATTGATAGTAGACACCAGCAGAAAACATCCCCAAGATTATTGGATATGAACAAAGCCAAAAAGAATGAACTGGTTCAAGTACTTGATTTTTAATTTTTTTTTTTTTTGTGCTCTCTTCTTTGCTAAGGTTTCTTTTGTTTTTTATTTTGTTATTTATATACTCCGTATTTATTTAATTGCTGTAGTTTGATATGTGGATTGATGATATCATTTTTAGTCAACCTTCAATGCACGCTTTCGGCAATTATTTATTCTTGTGTGTATGTTTCTGCAGGTTGATTTTCTAGCTTTTGTTGCAGTCCCTTTATCCGTTTGATTTGCAATTATGATTATTTTATATTTCTTATTCGTATCTTTTTCGATTCAGAATGCTAATCTAGCTGACCATTCTATTGGTTTGTGTAGACAATTAACTTAACTCTGTTCTATTTGGATTAAACATCTACTGTATGCAAGTCCTTGTATACCAATGTAGGAGTTTACCTTGCAACGTTTCACAAATAGTAAGGCATTAATTCATAACATTATCTTTGTGCAAGAGACTACATTCACAAGTAAAATTTGAAATCTTTTGGTTCCTTGGGCCTGTGATCTGAATTTCCGTTCCTTAGATTGTTAATTATCTTTAGTCACGTAAGACTCTCGCACTTCAATTGCAGAGTGGAAGAAAGATGGCACCATCTTAGTATTCACCCAACTCCAGGAAGAAACTTTTTCCATAAGATTTCTGTTTCTTTTTGTTGAGCGTTCAGCAGCGTCAGTAATAAACGTATGGCGTAAACGGTATAAATCCACTATTATGAGCATATGCATTATAGAATTTTTTAGTTATTATGAGCATATGCATCGTAGAATTTTTCAGTTTCAAATATACTTGTAAATATTTGACCCACATACAAAGAAGGAACATCATTACTATCTAAATTTGTCTTTTCTTTGTCATTCAAATTATTTTCTTGTTCGAAATAATTTTCTTTATCAAAATGATGTTCCTCGTTCTCAACATTCATATTTATATCAGAATTCGAATCATCAAAAAATGTATCGGCATCAAATATTATATCATTATCACTCATTTTAAAATTAAAAAGGTGAAGAGTGAAAAACCTGATTAAAATATCAATATGAGATATGCTGATTTAATCAGTAACAAAGAATTTTTTTAAACAAATGAGTTAGATTAAAACAAAAAAAAATTGTTCATAAAATAAGATAACGAAGAAGGAACTTACATGCGGCGGAAGAAAACAGTTTTTTTGATTTAGATTTTTCCTATCATAATATATGTCTAATGAACAAAGATAGCATATCAGGAAGGATGAAAGTAAAAAAAAAAATAATCTTTACGCACATTCCACCAGTGTCACTGACGCAAATGACCTTTTTTTGTTGTTATTTGATCTTCATCCTTGAGCCATCTGATCAACAATTATAAATGTGTTAACTACGAAAATCTCTATAGCTAATGTTAGTCATTGGATCAGCTCCCATATATATATATATTTGAGTTTTGTTAGAGAATGAAATTTGAAGTGTATACTTGGCACATTGTGAGCAAAGGTTGTGGCAATAAGAGGCTAGGTGTCAAGTACCCATATATGGCCAATACCAAGTTTGTAACCCCCATCTCGCTCAAGACCCGTCACATTTTGTAACATTTTCTCCACTCTTTATGGAAGTTAAATACTCTCTTACCCCCCACCCCCGGCCGCAGTGTAGTCGTCCATTAAGGAAGAAAAGAAGTAAGTTAACTTCATTTTTCTTCACTTTAACTCTACACTTTTGACCTTATAAATTCTAAGTGTAGTGCGTGTATTCTTGGCTTGTGTGAGCAAGTGAAAAAGAAATGGACTTTCTTTAGAGCTTGTTAACGATCTAAGGTAATGATCTATTTCTTCTAATTCCTATAGAAGTTTATTTCAAGAAATCCTTATATTTTGAGATAAATTCTTCAAAACTTTGAAAAGAAATTTTAAAAGAGGACCTCTATATTTTCTACGAAGCATTCGGCTAAGGCGTGAGTTTTGATTGCTTGATATGTACTTGGGAGTAATGTAAATGTGTATAGAAACCCTTGTGGTAACATGCATGTACTTATATGGACCTTGATGTTAATTTGATGCACTCTTAAACTTGCATGTAGTGTTTTTCATACAACTTGGACCTTACAAGTCTAATGTTAGTAAATATATATGCAAGAGGTGATGCATGATGGTGATGGGAACTTAAAAATTGGGAGACACCCTTTTGAGGTGATTTAATAAAAATTGGTAGTGTTGATTTTGAAGTAATGTTGTTTATTAATTGATAAAAAGAAAATAAGACTTGATGTATGTGTGTGTATAGGGCCACGGCCATAAAAGAGAAAAAAGAGGACATTTTCGTCAAGAAATTAAAAGTAGTAAAAAACTCTATATATATACTTTTGGGTATGTACGTGTGTATATAAATCACAACTTTTAAAATTTCGTTAACTCCAAAAACTAGTGCTATTAATAAGTTAAACTATGTATGTACATTAAAGTATGCATGTTGAAAGTAATGGTAAAGAAAGTGAAAACCATGTATGTCTATACATGTGTGTGTAAGTATGTTAGAAATGAAAGTGTAAATGTGATTAAAATGGTAAAGATACCAAAAGAGTATGGTCATGCTACAATCTTCTGCTGGTATTCACCATAGAATATGCTTGTCTTCTCGGTTCTCCCCACTTTTATCTAGAGCGAGAATATTCTCTAGCCAGTTAAAAATTAAACTAAAAGGAAATATGGTTCAGAAGGCAGCTAAACTGACAAATCAATGAACTAATCGTTTATAACCGTATCCAATGGTGGAAATCAAACAAAAAAAATGGCCCCTTCCGCTAGTAAGACTTTATAACCATATCCAACGGTGGAAATCAAATAAAAAAAATGAAACGTCCCTCCTACCAATCAGCAAAAAAAATAAAAATAAAAATGGCCTATTCCGCTGATAAGATTAACCTTATCAAGTTCCAAATAAAAAAAAAAAAAAACCCTTTTCTTTAGGCTTATCCAGTGAGATTAGCCTTATCAAGTTTCAAAATCGATAAGTTTTATCCAAAGTTTTATCCAATAATGATTGTCATGGGCATGATCTCTTTTTTTCAGGCTTGAAAATCACTAACGATTGCCATGGGCATGATCTCTTTTCTTCAGGCTTGAAAATCACTTGATAAGCCTAAAGAAAAGAGTTTTTGTTTTGTCTTTTCCTTCCGTCAGTCTTACTGGGGGAAGGGGCTTTTTTTTGTTTTAGGATTAGTCAGTTCTATTTCTCGATGGGGGCAGGGATGGCTATA
>CM025780.1:3109968-3120926 GCA_014636745.2 Centella asiatica | reverse complement strand
CGTTTATTGTAGTAGTGGGAGAACAAACCACCTGAAATTGAGCAACAGTATCAAGCATTGGTGCATGATAGCAACCAATTGCTTACTCAAACATGTTTTTCTCATCTTGATGTTACTCCTAGAAACACTGCTCTGGAGGTTCTTTTCCCTATCATATCTAAGCCCTCCACTATCATGATACTCCCATTTAGTTCGGAGCATCCCCTTTATACTCCGTCCTTTACTGATGCTTCAAAACCTCGTATTTTCACACACATTCTGAGTTTTACTTTAGATCCTCCTATCCAGAATATCCATACATGCAGAATATCATATATATTCAACATCAAATTCGGTAAACTTGTATTACTACATATATCAAATATATCGAATACAATTAAACACATAAATCCATATTAATGTCTCGCATATAGCTCTGACACCACTGTTGGGTTTCGTAAGATAAAACGCAGCAGAAAAATACGATTAAAAAAAACAAAATGAAACTTAAACCCGAGGATCTATGAGAAATAATTTAATACAGATATTTTAAGATTTTACCAATTAAAAGTGTGAATCTGAAGCTTTGGTTAAGGTATTGATCATCTCCAAATCTTTAACACAATCCAACTGGACAGCGTCTCTACGGTATCCACACGAACACCCACGAACCGTCTTACGATCCGAACAAGGAGAGTTACAGTACTAGCTATATAATCCGTATCTCTCTTTTCCCTCTATCTCTCTTAACTCTAGTCTCTCTCTTATGAGCAGCTAGGGTTCTTAGAATACGTAAAGCGTTAGTTAGAGAGAATAGCTGATATATCATATATATATAGCCTTTTATAGAGAAATTCCAAAACCTAATCTAATTAGGAGAATTAAAATCCGAATTTTATATTTATTAGATATATATTTAATCAAGTCTCACTTAATTAATATATATATATATATGTACAAATAAATATATATTCTTATTTCCTTCCAAAGGACACTACTTCATACAGATTACATATATATATAATTTAAAACCATGATTTAATTAAATCAATCTTATTGATATATTAAAATCATTGACATTTAATTTATATCTCCTTGACGAATGTTCTTTGTGTGTGACCCTGTAAGTTATTATTATGTTGGCAATAATTTTAAATCATATTATAAAATTATAAACAATGAGTGGCATCTAGTAATACATCACTGTTACCCAAGTAATAATAAAGTCATAGATTCGACGTTACCTTTCGTGATCAATGTTTCAATGTAACTTAATCCTTTTAACCATGATATCTAAGATTAAATTCAAGGCATGGATGTGTCATCCTCTTCATAATTTAATCTCAGTTTTCTTGATCAATGAGTAGACTATATGAAACAAATCTCTATTTGAGCATGGCCATACATTTCATAGTCTCACTCAATCAAGAAGCCTATAGATATCACCCCTAAACATTAGAAGAACAAAATGTGAGTGATTTTTAGAATGGAATGACATGAAAATGACTTGACTCTTCGACACATTCAAATCACCCTGGACGACGTAGTTACTCAAGAACTCATGTTTGAATTTGTATTAAACGAATGAATGTATTAACCATGGTGGTTCCAACGACAACAAAAAAAGTCAACAAGTAGAACATATTTGTTTTAAATGTCCCTCCAGCTAGCTTCATTTGCATGTGTCTTTCTACAAAAAAATTTTTGGTAGGCATTAACAATGGTGTTATCTATCCAATGGTTGAGAGATAATTCTTTGGCCTCCTCCTAGGTAATACTATAATCCCCAATTCTTCTCAACCAGTTGTCAAGATCTTCAACTGGATCACCATTGAACCAATGATGAGTCAACCAATCCACTTTCTCAAGATTTAATGGATTTATCATACTACCCTTCACCGGAACCATTAAAAGATCTTTCTTTGACACTTTGTCCGAATTAGGGATGTGTTCTTTTGAAGAGAGAAATATTGTGACAACCCCACAATCCCTCACTGGATCAGGGCTTCGTCACAGTTGGTATCAGAGCCTAGTTACGGCCAGAGGTGATCCGAAAGGAAACACTGCCCGTAAACTACATCCAGAAGGACGGAGTACTGCAGTATGTCCCAGAATTATTCCAGTAGAGAAATTTAAGAACTTGATGATTAGAAATGAAGTAATAAGATAGATTATTGGGCTAAGGATTAAGATTGTGTTTGAAGCAAAGATTGTGGAACACCTTATGGGTAGAAATTTTCTAAGGGGAGATAAGATTGAAATGAGGGCATCAATGCATCACCTCATAGATACACTGCTGCATGCATTATTTTTAGGAAGATCAGATTTACTAATTTAGATCGTTCCCTGTAGATGGCCAGAGATCGTTCTAGATCTCTCACACGTTCTCCTAGAGTAAATCTCTCAGTTCATGACTTTTCATCCGAGGAAGGGGAGGAGCCTAGCGTGGAGTCACCACTGTTTATTTCTACATCATTAGATAAGCACCCACCATCACCAGTATACGAAGGCCCCAGTTTAGCCACGAAGCCAACACAGGAGGCTGGACCTTCCACTGTTCGTCGTGGGCCGTGTATTCGCCACACAGCATGGAAGAGCATGATACGTCGACGTGTTGACAATGCTCATGGTGTGACACAAAATACCCCTCAGATGAAATGTGATACTCCAAAACTTGTTTCGTCCCTACCACAGGCTGCAGTGCCATCCCATGATGAGATGGTACGTAACTATAACACAGAAGTTCATCATCGGTTGGCAGCTCATACCATGACAGTTCGACGACAGGCCGCCACTATCACTAAGTTTCGCACAGCAGCATCAGCATGGCAATCTTCTTTTTGGTTGACTCAGAGCTTGTATCATCGACTGGCATTAGAGATGCATGCACAGATGGTAGCAGCAGCAGTAGCTAATCCTACGGTGACGTGTTTGGAACAAATGAGTAACCACTGTACACGTCGTATCGAGGAGACACGCATGCAGTCTCGACAGTGGGAAAAGGAGGCAGAACATGAAGGATCTTTAGACACGGAAGATGAGGAGGATTAGTTATAGAAGTGAATGTAAAAACATGAGTGAAGGTTATTTTGAGTTTATATGGAATTCTGTTTGGGACAGTTATGACTATCTCAAATGTATTCCATGTATTTTGATCTATGTGTGGCTTGTTTTGAGATGTAGAAAGCAATGTCTATGATAGTCTTTTATGTACATGAATGATACATATTCTGGCATATATAAATGCTTATAAGTTGCTCAATGCTGTCCATTTTATCAAGTTATAAATTCTTGAGCCATATAAAATGGAATGTTTCATGAGGAATGGAATGCTTCGTAAGCATTCAAGATGATGAATGTTTAATTCTGGTAATATTGTAACAGATTATGGTGGGAGGAAGGAGACCAGGGAGACCTAGAAAGACAAAACCCGTTAACAGCACTTTAAGGCGTGAAAATTTGACACGTATGGAAAGAGAAAATGCAGCTGGAAATGTTGATGAAGTTATTGTTGAGGATGATAGTTCGGAGGAGGTGCAAGGGAATAATCGAAATGCCCCGCATGTTCCACCACCACCCCCTGTTAACAATAATTCCGCCAACAATAATGCTACCGGGAATGCAAACGATAACCCGTTAGCTCAATTTCTTCAGATTATTCGTGAAGCTGTAACCGTGAACCAACCAGTAGCCCCACCACCACCTCAAGTCCCAAGGCATGTTGCCCATGGTCCAGGTATCCGAGAGTTTACTAGCATTAACCCGCCGACTTTTGACGGGAAGGGAGGACCCACAGTGGCACAATATTGGTTGGAATAGATTGAAAAAGCTTTTGACCTAATAGATGTGCCAGAAGATTGCAAGACAAAGTATGCGGCTTTCGTGTTAAAAGAGGAAGCCAATAACTGGTGGAAAGGTGCCAGGAGAATGGAGTTAACAAAAAGGGAGGTTGCAAGGGACATAAATACTGTGATAACTTGGGAACTGTTTACCCAAAGGTTCAGGGAGAAATTTTATCCCCCTAGTGTCTCTAATGCAATGGAACTAAGGTTTCTAAATTTAAAACAAGGGTCCATGACAGTGGACGAGTATGAGGCCAAGTTTAATGAATTAATGAGGTATGCTCCTCATCAGGTTGACGATGAAGGAAGAAAGGCTCGAAGATTTGAACAAGGATTGAATCCTTGGATTTTGAGACAAGTAGCAATTTTTCAACTAGAGAGTTTTGATGCAGTGGTGGAGAAAGCGAGAATTGCGGAATGGAGTAACAAGACAGTATATGATTTCAATCGGGAAAATAAGAAGGGAGATAGAAGAAGAGGAGCAGATAAGGGAAACCAACAGAATCTTGGTGGAGCAAGTATAAAGAAGGAAGAAGGAAGCAATACCAATGTTAGTCTGGGCAACAGTGAAAAGAGGAAATGGAGATAATCATCATCTGATGTTAATACAAGGAAGGTTACGGTATGTGCAAACTGTGGAAAGAACCATGGCTCAACACCATGCTTGAAAGGGAAGGATGTTTGCTTTAGGTGTCGCCAACCGGGGCACTTCTCCTCAAATTGTCCAACTTTGAATTCCAACGTTGTCCCGTTTCAAGGAAGACCACAACAACCTCAGCAAAATAACAGACCATTAGCCGTAGCAAGGATATGTTTCACGCGCGGAATGGAAGGGCACATCTCTCCCAATTGTCCTCAGAAGAAAAGTGGTAGACCAGCGCTGACCGGAGCCAACACCGTGCCTGTACGACCGCAAGCAAGGACTTACAACATGACGGTTCAAGATGCCGTGGCTTCCAACGATGTTGTGACAGGTACGTTACTGGTAAACTCCATACCTGCACATGTGTTGTTTGATTCGGGTGCTACTCGCAGTTTTATTTCTGAACGATTAGCAAAAAGCATGTCAGTCCTGCCTGAGTGTTTACCTACTCCATTAGAGGTAGTCATTGCTAATCACAAAACAGTGAACATTTCTCATGTCTACCCTAATTGTACTTTGAAAATAGATCAGCATGAGTTTCTTGCTGATCTTATTCCTTTTCCTTTGGGAGAATTTGATGTGATATTGGGAATGGATTGGTTATTCAAATACCAGGCCAATATTGATTGTAAGAAAAAGAAAGTCGCTTTACGATTACCCCAGAAGGCAAAAGTTTGGTTTCATGGCACTAAAATGGAGAAATCATCGCCATTTTTAACCATGATCCAGACAAAGAAAATGATTCGCAAAGGTTGCGAAGTTTTCTTAGCTTATGTGCATGATGTCAATAAGAATGAAATTAGTATTGAGAATGTCCCTGTTGTAAGGGAGTTTGTAGATGTATTTCCAGAAGAGTTGTATGGACTACCCCCAGATAGAGAAGTGGATTTCGAAATTAACTTGATTCCCGGTACCGCGCCAATATCCAAGGCCCCGTATCGAATGGCACCGTCCGAATTAAAGGAGCTAATGAAGCAGTTGCAGGAACTCTTAGAACGAGGATTGATTAGACCCAGTGTGTCACCTTGGGGTGCACCAGTGTTATTTGTTCGAAAGAAAGATGGGTCAATGAGACTCTGCATTGATTACCGGGAGCTGAATAAGGTCACAATCAAGAATAAGTACCCCTTGCCAAGAATAGACGACCTTTTTGATCAACTTAAAGGAGGAAGATACTTCTCTAAAATTGATCTTCGCTCAGGGTATCACCAATTGAAGATCAAAGAAGGGGATATATCGAAGACAACATTTCGAACACGTTATGGTCACTATGAGTTCTTGGTAATGCCCTTTGGATTAACAAATGCCCCAGCAGCTTTCATGGACTTGATGAATCGTGTCTTCAAACCATTTTTGGATAAATTCATTATTGTTTTCATTGATGATATCCTTGTCTCCTCAAAGACGGCAAAAGAGCATGAGGAACATCTGAGATTAACACTGGAAATTTTAAGAAAAGAGCAATTATTTGCTAAATTTTCCAAATGTGAATTTTGGCTAAAGGAAGTGAAGTTTCTTGGTCATGTGATCAATGAAACTGGTATTGCAGTAAATCCCAATAAGATAGAAACAATTACAAAATGGCCTCAACCAACAAACCCAACCGAAGTAAAGAGTTTCTTAGGTTTGGCGGGCTATTACAGAAGGTTTGTTAAAGACTTTTCGAAGTTGGCTATGCCTTTGACAAACTTGACAAGAAAGGCTACAAATTTTGTTTAGACTCCGGACTGTGAGAAAAATTTTCAGGAATTGAAGACGAGGTTGACTGTCGCTCCTATTCTGGCTATACCTGATGACAAGGGAGAATTTGTCATTTACAGTGACGCGTCAAAACAAGGACTTGGAGCAATTTTGATGCAACATGGTAAGGTAATTGCTTATGCTTCAAGGCAGTTAAAAGATTGTGAGAAATGATACCCCACACATGACATAGAATTGGCGGCTATCGTTCATGCATTGAAGATTTGGAGGCATTACCTATACGGTGAGAAGTGTGAGATATATACGAATCACAAAAGTTTGAAGTATATATTCACGCAAAAATAACTTAACATGCGACAAAGGCGTTGGTTAGAATTGATTCAAGATTATGATTGTTCTATCAACTATCATCCCAGAAAGGCAAATGTAGTTGCTGATGCGCTTAGCCATCGTGAAAAACTGAACATAATGACCATTCAAGAAGAAATTAGAAAGGAATTTGAGCGTCTTCAATTAAATGCTCTTACTACTACCCAGAGGATAGATATGGAAAAAGAAATTCAAGCTCGACCTCAATTGCACGACTTCATTAAAGTTGCACAAGAAGAGTATGGTAAAGAAAGGGATAAATTGATTAAAGGAGAGAAGGACAAGTGTCGCATGCATAACGACAGATTGTTGCGATATGAGGGTCGCGTGTGGATTCCTGCGAAAGCGGAGTTAAAGCAAGAACTTTTACATGAAGCTCACAACTCACTGTTCTCCATTCATCCAGGAAGCATAAAAATGTACCAAGACTTGAAGCAAAGTTTTTGGTGGCCCAATATGAAGAGAGAAATAGCTGAATGGGTAAGTAAATGCTTAACATGTCAAAGAGTCAAAGCAGAACACCAAAAACCAAGCGGACTGTTTCAACCATTGGAAATCCCCGAGTGGAAGTGGGAATTTATCACAATGGATTTCGTAGTTGGATTACCAACCACGCTTGGAGGAATGAATGCCATTTGGGTCATAGTCGATAGACTGACCAAATCGGCACACTTTTTGGCCATCAAATACACTTACAAGATGGATCAAATGGTGAAGTTATATGTTAAAAAAATTGTGAGTCAACATGGAGTGCCAGTATCCATTGTCTCTAATCGAGATCCAAGGTTTACCTCGAGGTTTTGGAAGAGTTTCCAAGAATATTTGGGGACAAGATTGGATATGAGCACAGCCTATCACCCCCAAACTGATGGTCAATCTGAACGTACGATTCAGACATTAGAAGATATGTTACAAGCTTGCGTGCTCAATTTCAAAGGCCATTGGGATAACCATCTACCACTGATTGAATTCGCTTACAATAATAGTTACCATGCTAGTATTGGCATGGCACCATTTGAAGCGTTGTACGGCAGAAAATGTAGAACTCCACTCTATTGGAATGAAGTAGGAGAAAGAAAGTTAATTGGACCAGAGTTAGTCCAACAAACTGAAGAAGCAATCAAAGTGATCAAAATAAAAATAAAGGCAGCTCAAGACCGATAAAAGCAATATGCTGATCAACATAGGAAGGATCAAACCTTGGAAGTCGGAAGTTATGCATTATTAAAAGTATCACCTCGGAAAGGCGTAATACGCTATGGTAAGAAAGGAAAGTTGAGTCCTCGCTATGTAGGACCTTTCGAAGTATTGAGAAGGATTGGGGAAGTGGCCTATCAATTGGCACTGCCACCAGCTCTAGGCCACATTCATGATGTATTTCACATATCCGTGTTACGTCCTTACAAGGCAAATCATGGAGGAATGATTGATTATCAACCAATAGAGCTGTAATCAGATTTAAATTATGAAGAAGTTCCAATCCAGATCTTAGATCGACAAGTCAAAATTCTAAGGAATAAAGAGATTACTTCAGTAAAAGTGTTATGGATGAATCATAGCATAAAGGAAGCTACTTGGGAACTTGAAAATGCTATGATGAGCAAATATCCCCAACTTTTTGATAGTTAAGTTTCGAGGCCGAAACTTCTTTTAAGGGAGGGAGGATGTGAGAACCCGAAAATTGTAAATTTGTTTTATAATATGAGATAATATATTTTGTGGCAAATCTTATTTTATGTTATCTTATTTTTGCATGGAGTCTAATTCTTTTGGATATGAATGATAAATTCATATATTTTCAATAAGAATTTTATGATAATGTGGTACTCATGATTATAAGGTTAAATCCTTAAGAAGGTATCAAAAGGGGATTAGCAAATCCCATATAAGATTATTTTGATCAACATGAAAGAGGATGAAGGGATTACGTAGCACTACAACTACGTGTTGGATTAAGAACGGTTTGAGAGGCAAAGTTTTGTGCATGAAGGACAACAATTGCCTATATGTACTTAGCTGTTAAGAAATCATGATGAGCAGCCGTAATTACCGTCCAAATTAACCAATTATCTTATTTCAAGTTTAATCGTAGCCTACTGCTTTTTAACTCTATAAATACCCCATCCGAAATGAAATTCTAATTCTTTCGCCAAAATCTCTCTCCCAAGAGTTTCATTAAACCTGTGATTTCTAAAAATTTCCAAGTTCATCTTTTGGGAAGAATTCTTCTCAAAAAAGCTTTGATTCCACTTTGAAAACGAAGAGGTAAGAACTTGGTGTTTTACTCAGTTTTCTTTCATGCATAGCATCAAAGATTTATGCTAAGATTCATATTTTCTGCATCATAGCCTGTATTGTTCATGATAAGCCTTCCATCGTAGTAGAAGAAAACTTTGTTGTTAATCTCTAATGAGATATTGTTAATCTCTAATGAAATGCTGTTAATCTCTGATGAGATATTGCTAGTCCCTGACGAGATATTCGTAGTCTCCGATGAGATATTCTGTTAATCTCTGATGATGGGTTATTTAATCCCCGATGGGTTATTTAATCCCTGATGGGTTAATTAGTCCCCAATGACGTCAGGATTAATCCCCGATAGGCTAAAGTCTAGTCTCTGATGACGTCACCAGTCTCTGATAAGAAGTTAGTCTCCGATGACGTCACCCTTAATCCCCGATAGAGTTAAAGTGACGTCATCAGTCCCTGAAGAGTTTTTAGTCCCCGACGTGTTTAGTCCCTGGCGCGTCCAATACACGTATTAGTCCCTGATACCTTTCCGTAGTCCCTGATGGCTATAATTATCAATCCCTGACGAGTTTGTTAATGAGAAAATTTATCTCCGATGCATAGTCTGCTACCAAGACTATAAAATATTATTTCCTTAAAACTATTTTATCACATACATGTTTTCTTCCATAAATTCTTATTAAAGTATTAAAAATTACTTACATGATTTACAGAATCTCTTTCTCGCAAGTAAATTGATTTGAATTTTGTGCAAAGGACTGAGGCAAGTATATTTACACTCTTATATTTATTTCAAATTAAAGTAGGTATATCTTCATTGTTATGCTTGATAATGCAAGTATATTCTTACTCTGATGTTTATTTCAGTTATGCGCATGATCAATTGATTCGACGTGCGTACAAAATTATATCCTTTATATTTAAATTTCCTTGTGAAACAAAATGCTATGCTTTAATTTCCGCTAGCATGGTATGAATGAAATGCATGGGTATAAAGGAGCTTTGATTTATTTGATATTATTCAATCTTATATCTATGCAAATGAATGAGAATGATATGTCCCTTAATTGGGAAATGCCACATGGTTGGCAAGAGGAAAGGAAAGGTGCTGATTTGTTCTTCACCTAACCAAGAGGAATTTTTATGTGACTATGTACGTTCACACAAGAGGGATCATGCGGGCACAGTTAGGCCAGCTGTATACCGTATGGTTAGCAGATCCAACGGGTATAGCCCCCGATGGATATTTTTACTCCAAGAAAGTTATGCTTTGTCACTAAGAAGGGCTACACAATTGATTATCATCAGTAACCCTAGAGATTTCTTAAGGAATCCAAAGGCATTGATATTGTTTCATCAAGCCTTCCAACAGAATTGAATTTTCTTGAAGTATTTTTCGGCCTTGTTTTTCCTAAATTATCTATATACTTGCTGGGCGTAAACCGCTCATTCTTGTTGAATTTTAATGTCTTGCAGGGCAGGAAGTTAAGGCTGAACCCTCTGACAAGGGGAAGGCAAAGTTGATTGGTTTTTGAGGTTGGTTAGCTCTTGTAGAATCAATAAGGAAGGAAAGAGGATGAAGTAAATAGAGATGTTTTGTATTAGAATGTAAAGATAGAATAGCTTCCGCTGGAATGTAATAATCTGAGTTGTAATAACTCTTATTTATTATTGCCTTTTATCTAGTATTTTCTTATGAATGGATGTATGGTTATCTTTTTCTTCTTATGACGAAGCCCTGATCCAGTGAGGGATTGTGGGGTCGTCACAAATATTACTACTTGTGGGTGTAATGTGGGGTTGAAAAATGAGTCTAAAGGATCTGAGGTAGATAAGAATGGGTTGGTTGGTGCTATTTCAGGGAAATGATTGAAATCCAAAGTAAAAGAAATAGGAGGATCTAAAGTAAAACTCAGAATGTGAGTGAAAATAGGAGGTTCTGAAGCATCAGTAAAGGACGGAGTATAAAGGGGATGCTCCGAACTAAAGAGGAGTATCATGATAGTGGAGGGCTTAGATATGATAGGGAAAAGAACCTCCATAGCAGTGTTTGTAGGAGTAACATCAAGATGAGATAAACATGTTTGAGTAAGCAATTGGTTGCTATCATGCACCAATGCTTGATAATGTTGCTCAATTTCAGGTGGTTTGTTCTCCCACTACTACAATAAACG